>RYFJ01001561.1:0-201801 GCA_003991445.1 Oryza meyeriana var. granulata
GACGTTGCGCCGAGTCGGCCCATAGACGGCCACCATCTCCCTTCAAACGACCCTTTGGCAATCCTTCACTTCGCTGAGACATTGGGACAAACTCTTTCCTTCGCGCTGTTCCGACATGCGGCTTAGCCTTGACCAGTCTCGGGTTGGGCAAGAGGGAGAGATCGTCATCTCCCACATGGGATTCGAAGACGCTGCGGATTCTACTCCGATAAACTACTCGAAGTCCGACTCCAAGTCGGATAACGTGTTCGAACGCTAGTTCGGACTCCAGTCTGCAAGTTTCCCTTCACCCCGCAGATTCTTCATGGCCTTCAACACCACCATCGGAGGTGCGCCGTCTACAAGAGGAGCGCAGGAGGACCAGGCGCACACTGCGTTCTGTGACAAACAAGAGGAGGCTGGTCAGAGAAGCTTCGCAAGACGACGGCTACGACAAGGCTGGGAGGCTGCCAGCAAGCAATTCTCTGACTAAAGTCAGCGACCACGACGTCTTCGTCATGCCACAACAGAATGTCGTGGCCGCTGCAACCCTTGTGGACACGGCTCCAGCTCGGGCCCTGACCCGCTCACCAGGCAACACCCCAACTAATCGCCAAGATCAAGGCGATGATAGATAATTACGGCTGGCCGCCTGCCAGCAACAAAAACAGCAGCGGGCGACACAACAATAATCCCGTGACTAAAGGCCGTCGGCATTCTCCAGCAGCTAGTTGATCTACATCAGCACGACGCCAGGCGCCGGCGCTCAAGTCGGCCAAGCAAGGAAGTCAAGGCAAATGTCACTTAGCAACACACCAACAACACCAACACCCGCGCAGTCCATACCAGTATGACCGCCGGCCCAACCAAGATCTCCGAGGTACCCTACAACACGACCTCCTCCATACCATCAACGCTCGGCACCAACGAACGAGATGAGGACGAGCAGCCGCGACTGGAGGACGAAGACGAGCGCCGCCGACTGGAGGACGAAAAACGAGCGGCTTCGCGTTTCCATCGATATGAGCGGTTTAAACCGTCGTGGTCGAAGCCCTGAGCCCTCATGAAGACGAGGGCATTCCAGCTTTCACCCGGGAGCTATAGGACGTCAACTGGACCGACTGGACTTTAAGCCCACAGGGATTGAAAACAAGTATGCCGCGCAAAACAAATCACCGAGTCCCTGGCTTACCGTAATATACCCTGGCAGTTCGACCAAGCTACTAGGGGCGACCACCAAAGCCCATGGCTTAAACTACTCCCAGTCGCGCTAGCCGACTCGGTGAGGACATGGCTGACAGGTCTCCCGAAGCGGTCGATCGGTTCCTGGGGAGAACTCAGGGAGCGGTTCATAACTAATTTCCAAGGAACGTACGAGTGGCCATCTTCTAAGCACGATTTGTATCAACTACACTAGAAGAAGAACGAGTCTCTACGGGATTTTATCAAGAGATTCTCCGAGAAGCGCAACAAGATCCCAATGATCCGAGACGAGGCCGTCATCGCCGCCTTCCGCAAGGGAGTAAAGGATGCCCCGTTCATCGCGAAATTCACTCGGAAGCCACCATCCTCTGTCCGGGCTCTTTTTGACATGGCCAACAAATACGCTGACTTGGCTGAAGCGGTCGCAGAGGCCTCGATGAGAGGGAAGGAGTCCCGACAGAAAGACCAGAAGCAAAACCGACAACGAGCCACCCCAAACAAGTCCGGCAACCGCAAGCGGAAGTCGGACAATGAGGTGGCCAACATGGAGCAAACTCGGTTGTGGCCCCAATGCAACAATGACTACCAGAAAGTCATGAATGGGCCTTGCCCTTTCCATCCCAAAGGCAAACACGCGGCCAAAGACTACTTCATGCTTAAGAAGTTTGCTTCCGAGCAGGCTTCATCATCTGGCACCGACAAGGACAAGGACAAGCCAGATCAGGGTCCGGCTGAAGATTTCCAAGATCCCCAAGCCGAGCTCAACCACATCTTCGGAGGGCCATCTGCTTACGAGTCCAAGAGAAAGCAGAAGCTTACAGCGCGCGATGTCAACTCAGTTTCTATAGCAGACACCCCCCAATATCTGCGCTGGTCAGAGACGTCCATTACGTTCACCCGCGCTGATCATCCAGATCGGGTTTCACACCCAGGGCGTTACCCACTCGTCCTGGACCCGGCCGTGAAGAACATCAAGTTGAAGAAGGTGCTCATTGACGGAGGCAGTGCGCTCAACATCCTCTTCACCAAGACCCTGGATGAGATGAAGATTCCTCGTTCAGATCTGCGGCCGAGTACGGCGCCCTTCCACGGGATAATTCCCGGCCTATCTTCAACACCACTCGGGCAGATTACTTTGCCAGTCACCTTCGGCACGCGGGATAACTTCTGCATGGAAAACATCTGCTTCGAGGTCGCTGACTTCAAGACTGCGTACCATGCGATACTCAGACGAGCGGCGCTCGCTAAATTCATGGCGGTACCGCACTATACATATATGGTGTTCAAGATGCCAGGGCCAGCAGGAGTCCTCTCCCTCCGCAGCGACATCAAGCAAGCCTTCACCTGCGACAAGGAGAGCTGCGAGTTGGCACAATCACAAGAGGCGGCAGTCGGGCGCAACAGCATTCGGCAGGCCGTCAGAACTGAAGTCGAGGGAGACCCAGTTCTGGCCAAAAAAGCAGCGAAGTCGGGAATTTCAGCGGACTCCAACATGAAGAAGATCCCCCTGGACCCTTCCGACCCCTCCAAGACTGCTCTAGTTGGGACCGGACTTGACCCCAAATAGGAAAGTGCGCTCGTCACCTTCCTCCAAGCTAACAAGGATATCTTTGCGTGGAAACCGTCCGACATGCTAGGTGTACCAAGGGAGGTGATCGAGCATGCCCTCAACATGAAGACAGACGCCAAACTAGTCAAGCAACGGCTGCGGTGCTTCGCTCAAGACCGTAAAGATGCTATTCGGGAGGAGATAACGAAGCTCCTCGCAGCCAGGTTCATCAAGGAAGTCTATCACCTGGATTGGCTGGCAAACCCAGTTCTAGTCCGGAAGAAAAATGGTAAATGGCGCATGTGCGTCGACTACACCGATCTCAACAAGGCGTGCCCCAAGGACCCGTTTGGTTTACCAAGAATAGACCAAGTGGTTGATTCAACTACAAGGTGCGACCTTCTCAGCTTTCTCGACTGCTACTCGAGATACCACCAAAAAAGCCTAAAAGGGGAGGACTATCTCAAGACATCTTTTATCACGCCGTTTGGAGCGTACTGCTACATCACCATGCCGTTCGGTTTGAAAAATGCTGGAGCAACATATCAACGGGCGATTCAGCGGTGTCTACACACTCATATCGGGCGCAACATGGAAGCCTACGTCGACGACGTGATGATCAAGACTAAGTCCAACAAAGACCTCATCGCTAACCTGGAAGAAACCTTCCAAAATCTTCGAAGATTCAAGATGAAGTTGAACCCGGAAAAGTGCGCCTTCAGTTTGCCATCCGGCAAGTTACTCGGCTTCATTGTCTCGCATCAAGGCATCGAGGCCAACCCGGAGAAAGTCAACGCAATAATGAACATGGCTCCCCCGACTAACCAGAAGGATGTCCAGAAGCTGACAGGCTGCATGGCGGCACTCAGCCGGTTGGGCAAACGGGGTATGCCCTTTTTTAAGCTATTGAAGAAAGCAGAAGACTTCCAATGGACTCCTAAAGCCCAGCAAGCCTTCGAAGACTTCAAGAAATTCCTCGCATCACCCCCCGTGTTGGCGTCACCCATGCCCCAAGAACCGCTAATGCTATATCTAGCGGCAACCACTCAGGTAGTCAGCACGGTGCTGGTTGTCGAGCGATCCAAATCGGTTCACATCCAAAAAATACAACGGCTAGTTTACTTTATCAGCGAGGTCCTTGCCGACTCAAAAACAAGATATCCGCAAGTCCAAAAGCTGCTCTACGGCCTACTCATCACTGTCCGGAAGTTGGTGCACTATTTCCAAGCACTTCAAGTCACGGTGGTCACATCGTTTCCACTTGGGGACGTCCTTCATAACTGCGAGGCCACCGGCCGAATCGCTAAATGGGCGCTCGAGTTGATGGCATTCGATATCACCTTTCAACCACGGACAGCAATCAAATCACAAGCTCTAGCCGACTTCGTGGCCGAGTGGACAGAAGTTCAACTGCCTACATCAACAGAGAAGCTAGAGTACTGGACAATGTACTTTGACGGTTCCCTACGGATCGGCGGCGTCGGGGCTGGCGTCGTACTGACGTCGCCCACCGGCAAAAAACTAAAGTACGTTCTACAAATCCACTTCCCGGCTTCCCACAACATCGCCGAGTATGATGCACTAATCCATGGGCTCCGCATCGCTATATCACTCGGCATACGTCGACTGGTTGTGTGTGGAGACTCCCAGCTCATGGTCAACCAAGTAATGAATGACTGGACGTGTCTTGACGATACCATGGTGGCATACTGTCAGGAGGTCCGCAAGTTGGAAAACAAGTTCGATGGGCTGGAGATAACACATGTCCTACAACAATACAATGATGCTACAGATGAGCTGGAGAACATGGGATCCAAACGAGAAGCTGTTCCGACTGGAATCTTTGTCGAGCAACTTATGGAGCTGTCAGTCAAGAAGAAACCAGTGCCAGAGCAGTCGGGAGGCGAACCTACCCCGGCAACAGCAGAGGCGCTGCACATATGTCAAGACTGGCGGACTCCTGTTCTCAAATTCCTTCTAGACGATGAACTCCTAGAAGACCGCAGCAAAGCCGAACGAATCAAACAATGAGGCAAGAGTTTCCTAGTCGTCGGAGAAGACCTGTACCAAAAAAGTGCATCTGGTGTCCTCATGCACTGCGTTACCACCGAGGAGGGCAAGCAGATACTACAGTCAATCCACTCGGGCGTATGTGGCAACCATGCCACATCCCGGACGTTAGTCGGAAAGGCTTACCGGCAGGGATTTTTCTGGCCCACAGCAGTAACAGATGCCAAAGACATCATTCGCACATGCGAGGGCTGCCAGTTCTACGCAAGACAAACCAATCTCCCAGCCCAGGAACTTCAGACAATACCAAGCTCTTGGCCTTTCGTATATTATGAGTATATTATATATTATAATATACTCATTAAGACAAACCAAGCTCTTCAGCCCAGGAACTTCATTATGAGTATATTATACCAATTTGGGGTCACCAACCACATCGTCACCGACAACAGTACTCAGTTCACGGGCGGCGTTTTTCAAGATTTCTGTGACGACTTCGGCATCAAGATCTGCTATGCATCTGTGGCACACCCGTAGAGCAATGGTCAGGTTGAACGAGCCAATGGTATGGTCTTACAAGGCATCAAGACAAGGATATTTGACTGACTACAACCATACGCGGGCCGGTGGGTACAAGAACTCCCATCTGTTCTCTGGTCTCTCAGAACCACGGTTAGTCGGGCAACAGGGCAATCCCCTTTCTTTCTGGTCTATGGTGCCGAGGCTTTGCTACCAACCAAGTTAGAGTTCAACTCCCCACGAGTTCGGGCCTTCTGAGAAGACATCTCAAATAATACCCGGTTGGTCGAATTAGATCAATTGGAAGAAGCAAGGGATATCGCAACAATCCAGTCGGCACGGTATCTTCAAGGCCTGCATTGCTACCATAATCGCAATGTCCGTGGCCGCGCCTTTTTGGTCGGAGATCTCGTCTTGAGGAAAATACAAACCACCAAGGACAGGCACAAACTATCCCCAATCTGGGAAGGGCCATTCATTATAGCTGAGGTCATGCGGCCAGGCGCCTACCGACTGAAGACCGAAGGCGGTGCCCTCATCAGCAACTCATGGAATATAGAATAGCTACGCCTTTTCTATACCTGAGTTTTATATCTCTTCATGTGTACAGTTCCTTTCTGACTCACTATGCCACTTGTTTCAACCGAGTAGTGAGTCGGGGGCTGCATGTATCTTATATGCTTTGTCAATAATATACGAAGCTTCACTACGATTTTATTATGTTCGCCCGAGTATAGCTTTCTGCAGTGAACGATTTTATTAAGTTCGTATAGACTAACTCGGTGCAGACCATATAATCGAGTAAGGCTAATGACAACTAAGTAATAAAAGCTTGGCGGCACTGCATGTATATTTACACATGTCTTTACAAAAGACCACAACACACTGACTGCATAATATACTGTTTTTATAAGTCCAGATCTCTGGTGATGACCTCTGTGGTCTGCCTCGCCTGGGCAATCAGCTCTAGCACCTCCTCGGGAGTCGTCTCCTTGGCAAACCCCTCCCCTATGGCTTCGACATCTGCCCTTGGGTAGATGGACTTGGTCATAGCAAGGGTTCGGGCCACGCCGGTAATGACACGCTCATCCGAGTACCTTTTCAGGGCACTCGGTGCATTCTCAAGGTGCGCTTCCACTTGAGCGATCCTGCTACAGCTGGTTCCCATGGGGCGAGGATCTACTAGGTCAAGGAGCCCTCTCACGGTGATGAGGACATCACTTCTTTAGATATACACTTACAACCTCCTCATGTTGAACAAGATGTGCCATAAATCCAAGGACCAATTACTCGCGCACGTGCCCGTCAACTTTATTGCCAGGTGAATGCGTTCCTAAGCTTACATGGAAATATTTCTACGAATGGCATGCTATTTAATTCTTGTGATGATTTTATTGTTATTAGGAACCTGGTAGAAGACCATGGAGAATAGCTCAAGAAACCAAATATTAAAGTAGAGACAACAAGTGCAAGTAAACTCCTATTCCCGAGACCGATTCAGTTTCGGGCTGGGAGACAGCATCAACTTCAAACGGCCATAACTTTTGATCCAGAAGGAGTTACAGGCCCTACAAGTACATGTTGGAAATCTTATGAAGTCTATTTTCAGATGGTTTTGGTTTCACGCCAAAATTCCTCCTGAGCTATTCAGAATTGTCAAAACAAGTTGTATCATTTTTTTTCTATCCGAGTCAGTTTGGGCCTTTGGGCTTTGTATTTGTGTCGTGGGCTAAACCCATGAGGAGTGTGCCCCTCACAGGGAAAACCCTCACCCTAGGACATCATAACTCATATATATTTAGTAGCCATCACTGTTTAGATGGGTTTGCTTAAATTATTCTGTCTTGAACAGTTTCGTCGTTTATCGGTTTGTAAGACCCCAACTTTGAGAGTATAATCATTCATCTGCAAGTGAGTTGCAATCTTTCTTGTTCTTGCTTGTGTTCTTCGATTTGCATGCAGGGATTAGCCTTCATGGCGAGGTCAACCGGGCAGCGCACGGTTGATAACGAGAGGAGACGTGGTGCAGCGATTGCAGGGTTCGGGTCTTGGTGATCAGAAGCCGGATCATGAGTGTCGATTCTCTACCAAATCGAGAGTTATCGTTACCTAACGGAAGATCAGGCACCCCGTTGCCATCACACGGACTCGAGCAGGGCCTCCCGTGACTCCTTGATGACCTTTATCTCCTCTGATCAGCCTGAAATTGGGCATAGGAATTAGCTCTAGCAGCTACCCGGGTTCACTGACAAGTAAGCTTGTTAAGTAAAGCTGCAGACGGAGTAATTAATGGATTGGTTAAGATCAGTGTCAAAGGGGAGACTTACTGGCGTAGTCGGCCTCCCATCTGGCTATGGTCTTCTCCAGTTCAGCTTTATCCTTCTCAAGCTCGACATTGGCCTCCTTCCACTCGGCCTTCTCTTGCTCGAGCTTGGTTCTGGCCTTCGTCAGGTCGGCCTTGTCCTTTCCAAGCTCAGCCCTGGCTTTCTCAGCCTCCTCCAGCTGCACTTCCTTCTCTGTTCGGGCCTCCAGCTCGGCTTCGAGGGCTGCACGATAGATTAGTCAGGAACTCGACGTTGCAGTCAAGGCACAACTGGGCAGTCAGGAACAACACAGCTGGAGGAATTTAACAAGGATCTGGTCAGAAAGATACATCCTGGAGGCTCACCTCTTATCTTTTTGGCTTGGTCCCAATTTTCAGCCCTGAGCTGAGTAACGTTGCCCCTCAGCCAAGACTCCCTCTCCTGGCTGCACCCTTCTACCTCAGCCTTCAGGGCCCGGAGCTGGTCCAACTCTTGGAGGGGTGACCCGAACCAAGACCTCGCTCATCTTCTCCAAACGATCGACAAGTTCCTACTCGGGGAAAAGCAGAGCGAAACAGAGCCAGTCGTCAGATCACTCATATGAGCAAGACCACAATTCAACAAAAGTCATACCTGGATCCCCTGGGACGCGGTGAGCATCGCGCGCAGCAGCCTTTCACGCACCCTCTCCGTTGCACCCTCGTCATGCTTATAGCTCCTCGCGGTCCCGTCGGGCTCCGTCTAGTGGAACGTCCGCAGGAACTTGCGAGGGGGAGCTTTGATCCTGGGAAGGTCCGGCTTATCCGAAGGAGGAGACAATGATGACGACGATGACGACGACCAAGATGGCGATGGCTCCTGGCCGCTAACTCGGCGGCACCCGGGCCCTCGGGGGCTGGCTCAGGAGCTCCAGACGCGGCCTCAACAACGGGCACCGCTTCAGGGCAGCCGCGGTGGCTTTGACGACTGGCGCCGGCTCAAGGGCTGGAGCAGTGGCTCCGACAACCATCCCTTGGTCGATCGGCATCGGCGGCTCTGCAGTCGGGGCTGTCTCAGTTTCTGTTATTGGGACCACTGCAGGCTCAGCAGATGCACTCGCTGGCACCAACTCGGCTGGGGCAGGATCGACAGTGGGAGCAGCCGGCGCGGTCTCCTTGAGATTGATGTCGACCCTCCTCCTACACAACGAATCCGACATCAATACGTCACAATCATGAACGCGATTTTTGGAAGACCCAGAGTGGCCTACCTCTTGGAGAACTTGAGCTTCAATCCGGGAGAATCAGACGGCGGCGCTGGAGGGCTACTGGCTGTTGGGCCTGAAGGCGCGGCAGTCGGCAGCAGCACTTCTGCCCCAGTCGGCCCCCCGTTCGCGGTGTGGTTGGCTGGGGCGCCGGGGTACCGGCGCAGGGGTCGACCTTATACTCGGCCGCGCTTAGGTTGGGCTCGATGTTGTTGAGCTTGACCGCGCTGGTCCTAGTCTGGGACTTGATGGCTTGGGTGCTGTGCCAATGGGGTCTCTTATCCTCAGGCCCCCGGTTGCGGCACTCGGCTTCACGACCTTCCCCTTGCCCTGATCGGCAATGACTTTCTTCCCCGCTCTCTCGGAGTCAGGCTGGGCGGCAGGACTTCTCGGCCTCTTTTTCGATTTTGAGGCCGACAATGGACGGGAGTCGTCATCAAAATCCTTACACCACAACAAACGATTCGACAATATACATCACACGATGCTGGACAATTATGGATACATGCCTACAAGCAGCCATTACAGAAGAGAAGCAGATGTTACCTCGGGACGGGGCCATTTATGGTTATAAGCCGCAATGCAGTGCTCCGCGTGCTTGGTCTCGATCACCCCATTGGAGAAATAGGTGAATAAGATCTCGGTCACTTCTTGCTGGCCGATCACCTCTTTGCTTTCTCGGTCGGGGTCATCCTTCCCTCGATAGTCCCAGTAGAACTCGCTCCTCAATTGCAGTGACTCAATGCGCCGGGTCAGGAAACACTTGGCCACCCAAGGGCCGGTCAAGCCGGCTTCCTTGAACTTTGCCAATCTGGCTAGCAATTGGTGCACCTGGCCCATCTCTTCGAAGGTCGGGTCCAATGACCAATTTGGCGACATCGTCGGGGGCTTCCCGGTGAATGCAGGCAGGGAGGGTACCAGATCAGAGCAATAAAACCACTCCTTGTGCCAACCTTTCAAGGAAGACATCAAAGGGAGACTGATATATATCTTTTTCATCTCACTCCTCAGTTGAAGACCAGTGCCCCCAATCACCTAGACCCTATTCTTAGAGGGTTGGGGCTTAATATGAAACAAGTGCCTGAAAAAATTAAAATGGGGCTCTACACCCAGATAGCACTCGCAAAGAGTCACAAAGATAGAGATTTGCAGGATTGAGTTGGGATTCAGATTCACCAACTCCAATCCGTAGAAATTAAGAAGACGGCGGAAGAATTCGGAAGAGGGGAAAAACAAACCCCGGTCAAAGAAAGAGGCAAAAACAACTGTTTCGCCGGATTGGGGATTTGGCACTGACTCACCCTCGGCCGGCCGCCAGCGGATAATGTCGCGGCTCTAAAGCCGTAGCGACCTCTCCAACCTTTCCAGCTTTGCCCGGCTGCAGTCCGAAGTTGGCCATCCTTCATCTGACACCCTGGCAACATCTGGAACCTTCGGCATGGTCAAGGAGACAGGAAATTTGGGGAAACAAGGTCGGGGGCTTGGAACCGATAGGTGGATGTGGAATCGCTCGAGCTTTGGTGGGGGGAACAAGCAATGGCGAACCCTAGCAGAGCGGGAAGCAAAATTTCGGCGCGGAGCTAGGAAGACGAAACGATTGGTCGCGTGGGGAAGATGAAGGAATCTTTTTCTCTCTCCCTCAGCCTTTATAGAGCCACCAAGATATGAGTTCCTACAGTAGCACGCTCGTAATGGGCCGCTAGCGGGCTGTGTTGAAATCGCAGTGCTGGTACTACCAACAGGAACCGATGAGGTAAACAGGTATCTTTTTCGAGTGCACTTGACCACATAATGGATTTATTTTCATAAAAAGTGGTACTCGGCCTACATGCTTGCCCAACAGTTGTCATGATCAACATTATTCCAACCGATATGACGCTGAAGAGTCTAACTTTCGAGTAGTGCACTACTTGGGAGAGAGACTATAAATATATTCTAGTTGACATGATACTAAGGAGTCTAACTCCCGAGTGGGACGCCACCGGGAAAGACTATAAACCCCTTATTCCGGCTGACATGAAGCTGAAGAGTTCCATATATGAGTGGCATGCTACTCGGCAAGGCTATAAATTATATTCTGGTTGACATGATACCGAAGAGTCTCATATACCAGTAGTAATCTACTCGGGAAAGACTTCCAGGTTAAAAATCTTTGACTTTATGTTTAATTGTCTTCACAATTAAGCACAAAGTCGGGGGCTACACCTAATAGGTGCGCCTATTCGGTGCACGAATATACATCTACATGAAGCCCTTCATAGCCTCGCTGCCAGCTGACATGAAGCAGGACTCGGGAAGAAGAAGCACTCGGGCAAAGAGTACTTGGGAGCAATGCACTCGGGCAATCTTCACCGTGGAGGATGAGCACTCGGCATCAGCTGTGATTCAACTATCAAGGTCTCAGGAGCTACTGTGGAGGCCATGGGCCCCGGGTACCTCACCACAAGCATATGGGCCACTCGGATAGAGGATGGGCCGAGTCTTGTAGTTAGACATATAGTGGCATCTGGTAGACTTTGCCTTGTATAATAAGGAATGTAAAGTCTTGGCTGGGTAAAGTATATCTCTAAGAAGGAAATCCCTTGGCCGTATCCGGCTGGGATTCCTATCCTGCACCCTTGTCCCCCAGTATATAAGGGGAGGCAGGGCGCCCCATGAGGGCACATGATCATTGATCGACACAACCCCTCAGAGGAATAACACCACAACTAGACATAGGGTATTACCTCACATCGAGGGCCTGAACCAGTATAAAATCTCTTTGCATTCCTCTGCAATCCATTGAGTTTCCCCTCGTCGAGTAGCCCTATAGTTATATTGCTGGTGTGAAACATCGACATCACGCTGCAATCGCCATGTCCTGGGGGGTCCAGGTGTGTAGATAGTCTTGCAATGTTGAGTCCCCGATGATTTCCCTTATTTCTGGTATTCCACCGACTGACTCTGCTTTGCTCTGTTTTACCTTGAGCAGAAGATTGTCAACCGCTCGGTGAAGATAAATGAGGTCCTGACCCAGCTTGCCCCCCCAACTCCAGCTATTGGGCCAACTCCAGACCTCGAAGGCCGACTTGGAGCGGTCCAGCCAGGAGAGGGAGACTTGGCTAAGGGGAGTTGTTAACCAGCTCAGGGATGAGAACTGGGCTCTAGCCAAGAAGATCGAAAGTGAGTCTCCCGTATTTGTCCTCCTGACTAAATCCCAAACATATTTCTCCAGCTTCGTTGTTTCCTGACTGCCTAGTTGTGTCGTAACTGTAATCTTGAGTTCTTGATCATTCTGATGTATAGCCCTTGAAGCCGAGTTGAAGACCCGAACAGAGGGGGAAACCAAGCTGAAGGAAGCCGAGAAAGCCAAAGCCGAGCTTGAGAAAGATAAGGCCGAGCTGGAAAGGGCCAAAGGCAAACTCGAGAAGGAAAAGACCGAATTGGAGAAGGCCACAGCGAAGGTGGAGGCCGACTACGAAAGTAAGTCACTATGACAATGACCTTGTCCAATCCTTTGATTACTTCGACTGCTGTTTAGGCTGACAAGTTTACTTGCCAATGAATCTGGGTAGCTGCAAGAGCCAACACCCAAACCTAGTTTCGAGCCTTTGCAGAGGAGATTAAGGTCGTCAAGGAGTCACGGGAGATTCTTGCCGAGTCCGTGAAAGGGCTCCTTGATATCATGGATCCTCACCACGTGGGAACCAGCTCCAACACGGTCTCCTAGGTGCAGGCGCGCCTCAATGGAGCCCCGAGTATCCTACTCGGATGAGTGTGTTGTCGTCGGCGTGGCCCAGACCCTTGCGATGACCAAGTCGATCTACCCCAGGGTAGATCTTGAGGCCATCGATGAAGGGTTTGCCGAAGAGACAATGCCTGAGGAGGCATTGGAGTTGATCACCTCCAACAAGTGTGTGAATCCTCCTGAGACAACAAGGGTCTCTTGAGTTGAAGAGACAATGCCTGAGGATACAACAAGTGTGTGAACCCTCCTGGCGCTTTCTTGAAAGGCCCGACCATGTCAAGCCCCCATATTGCAAAGGACCAAGAGATTGGGATGGTTTGAAGTTCTTGGGCTAGAAGATTTGTCTATCTTGCATATAACTGATAACCCTCACAAGTGTGAACTATGTCTTTAGCATCTGTTACTGCTGTTGGCCAGAAAAATCCCTGCCTATAAGCCTTTCCGACTATCGTCCTAGATGCGGCATGGTTGCCACATATGCCCAAGTGGATCAATTGCAGAATCTGCTTGCCCTCCTCGGGTGTGATGTAGCGCATGAGGACACCGGATGCACTTCTTCGGAACAGGTCTTCTCCGACTACTAGGAAACAATTGCTTCGATATTTGATTTGTTCGGCTTGAATGCGATCTTCTGGGAGTTCATTGTCCAGGAGGAATTTGAGAACAGGAGTGCACCAATCTTGAGATATGATCTGTACTTCATCTATTGCTGGGGTAGGTTCATCTCCTGACCGTTCTAGCACTGGTTTCTTCTTGACTGATGGCTCCATTAGTTGCTCGACAAAGATCCTGGTTGGGACCACTTCTCACCTGGATCCCATGTTTGCCAATTTGTCTGCAGCATTGTTGTATTGTTGTAGGACATGAGTTATTTCCAGCCCGTCGAACTTGTTTTCTAGCTTTCTGACCTCCTAACAGTACACTGCCATGGTATCATCGAGACATGTCCAGTCTTTCATGACTTGGCTGAGCACGAGTTTGGAATCTCCACGCACAACCAGTCGGCGGATGCCGAGTGATACAGCAATGCGGAGCTCGTGGATGAGTGCCTCGTAGTCGGCGACATTGTGGGAAGCCGGGAAGGGGATCTAGAGAACGTACTTGAGTTTTTTGCTGGTGGGTGACGTCAGTACGACACCGGCCTCAGAGCCGCCGATTCGTAGAGAACCGTCGAAGTACATTGTCCAGTACTCTAGCTTGTCTGTTGTTGTAGTCATCTGAACTTCTATCCACTCGGCCACAAAGTCGGCTAGAGCTTGTGATTTGATTGTTGTCCGAGGCTGAAAGGTGATGTCGAACGCCATCAACTCGAGCGCCCATTTAGCGATTCGGCCGGTGGCCTTGCGGTTGTGGAGGACGTCCCCGAGTGGATATGATGTGACCACCGTGGCCTGATGCGATTGAAATTCTGGACGATGATGAGTAGGCCATAGAGCAGCTTCTGGACCTATGGATATCTCATCTTGGAGTCGGCAAGGACCTCGCTGATGAAGTAGACTGGCCTTTGAACTTTTTGTATATGACCCGATTCAGATCGCTCGACCACCAGCACCGTGCTGACTACCTGGGTGGTTGCCGCCAGATACAGCATTAATGGCTCTTGGGGCATAGGCGATGCCAACACTAGTGGTGATGTGAGAAATTTCTTGAAGTCTTCGAAGGCTTGCTGGGCTTCGGGAGTCCATTGAAAATTATCTGCTTTCTTTAGTAGTTTGAAGAAGGGCATGCCCCGTTCGCCTAGTCGGGAGATAAATCGGCTGAGTGCTTCCATGCAACCTGTCAGCTTTTGGACGTTCTTCTAGCTAGTCGGGGGCACCATGTTCATGATTGCATTAATTTTCTCTGGATTAGCCTCGATGCCGCGATGTGATACGATGAAGCCGAGTAGCTTGCTGGATGGCACACTTTTCCGGGTTCAACTTCATCTTGAATCTTCGAAGGTTTTGGAAGGTTTCCTCCAAGTCGGCGATGAGGTCTTCTTTGGACTTTGTCTTGATCACCACGTCATCGACATATGCCTCTACATTGTGCCCGATCTAAGTGTGTAGACACCACTGAATTGCTCGTTGATACGTTGCTCCAGTGTTTTTCGAACCGAATGGCATTGCGATGTAGCAGTATGCGCCAAACGGTGTGATGAAAGACGTCTTTAGGCAGTCCTCCTCCTTCAAGCTGATTTGGTGGTATCTCAAGTAATAGTCAAGAAAGTTGAGAAGTTCACACCCCGCGGTTGAATCCACCACCTGATCTATTCTTGGTAGACCAAATGGATCTTTGGGGCACGCCTAGTTTAAGTCGGTGTAGTCGACGCACATGCACCATTTACCGTTCTTCTTTTGGACCAGGAAGGTGACGAGCGCGTATTCCTATTAGGGGTCGAGTCCGGTCCTGACTAGAGCAGTCTTAGAGGGGTCAGAAGGGTCCAGGGGGATATTCTTCATGTCGGAGTCCGCTGAAATTCCCGACTTTGCTTCTTTTTTCACCGGAACTTGGTTGTCCTCGACTTCTGTTGTGGTGGCTTGCCGAATGTTGTCTCGTCCGACTGCTGCTTCTTGAGATTGAGCCAACTCGTAGCTCTCTTTGTCGCAGGTGAAGGCTTGCTTGACGCCGCTGTGAAGGGAGAGAACTCCGGCTGGCCCAGGCATCTTGAGCACCATGTAGGTATAGTGCAGTATCGCCATGAATTTGGCGAGCACCGGCCGTCAGAGTATCACGTGGTACGCAGTCTCGAAGTCGGTGACCTCGAAGCAGATATTTTCTGTGCGGAAGTTATCCCACGTGCTGAAGGTGACCGGCAAAGTTATCTGCCCAAGGGGTGTTGAAGACAGGCCGGGAATTATCCCATGGAAGGGCGCCGTACTCGGCCACAGTTCTGAACGTGGGATTTTCATCTCATCTAGGGTCTTGGCGAAGAGGATGTTGAGCGTGTTGCCTCCATCTATGAGAACCTTCTTCAACTTGATATTTTTGACGACTGGGTCCAAGACGAGTGGGTAGCGTCCCGGGTGTGAAACCCGATCTAGATGGTCTGCGCGATCAAACGTGATGGGCGTTTCTGACCAGCGCAGATATTGGGGGGCGTCTGCTGTAGAGACCGAGTTGACGTCGTGTGCTGCTAGCTTCTGCTTTCTCTTGGACTCGTATGCAGACGGCCCTCCGAAGATATGGTTGAGCTCAGCCTGGGGATCTTGATAATCGCCAGCTGGGCTCGGATCTAGCTTGTCTTTGTCCTTGTCAGCACTAGATGTTGAAGCCTGCTCGGAAGCAAACTTCTTGAGCATGAAGCAGTCCTTGGCGGCGTGCTTGCCCTTGGGATGAAAGGGACAAGGCCTATTCATCACCTTCTGGTACTGGTTGTTCCTTGGGGGCTGCGACCGAGTCCGCTCCACGTTGGCCACCACGTTTTTCGACTTTCGCTTGCGGCTATCGGATTTGTTCTGTGCTGGCTCGTTGTCGGCTTTGGCCTTTTGGTCCTTCTGCCAGGACTCTTTCTTATTGTTGAGGGCCTCCGCGACCGCCTCGGCCGAGTCGGCATACTTGTTTGCCATATCGAAGAGAGCCCTGACAGAGTTTGGAGACTTCCAAGTAAATTTTGCGATGAACGGGGCGTCTTTGACTCCCTTGCGGAAGGTGGCAATGATGACCTCGTCCTTGATCATTGTGATCAAGTTACGCTTCTCAGAGAACCTTTTGATGAACTCGCGAAGAGACTCGTTTTTCCTCTAGTGTAGCTGATAGAGATCGTGCTCAGAAGACGGCCTCTCATAAGTCCCCTAAAAATTGGCGACAAACTATTTCCGGAGTTCTCCCCAGGAACCGATTGACCGCTTTGGGAGCCCTGTGAGCCATGTCCTCGCCAAGTCGGCTAGGGCGTCCGAGAGGTAGTTAGCCATGGCTTTATAGTCACCTCTGGTAGCTCGGATCGCTAGAGTGAATACGGTGAGCCAGGACTCAGGACTGGTCCTGCCGTCGTATTTTTTGATACCCGTAGGCTTGAAGCCTGACGGCCAGTCGACCTCTTGTAGCTCCTAGGTGAAGGCGGGTATGCCTTTGTCTGCCTGAGGGCTCCGGCTCTGGCTCCGGCTGTGGTGGTGGAACAACTCGTGGTGGAGGCCGAAGCACTCGTAGTCATCCTCCAATCAGCGGCACTCGTCATCTTCACGTTAGCAGCGCCAAGCATTGATGTCTTGGCGGAGATCACGCTGCAAAAGGACTCAGAGATCTTGGTTGAACTGGCGATCGTTCTGGGGACACCACCAATTGTTGTTGTTTGTGTTGCCGAGAGATGTTTGGCGTGACTCCGCGTGCGGCTGACTTGAGCCGGCCACCCGGCGTCGTGCTGATGCAGACGAGACCGCAGCTGGAGAACCCAACCTATTGGTCGGTATAAGTGTATCGCCTGACTGCTGGTGCTGCTGACATGCGGCAGTTGTAATCATGGCCTTGATTCTTGCTATAGTCGGGGTGGCTTGGTGATCAGGCCTACGTTGGAGTGTGTCCAGCAGGGTTGCAGCGGCCACAACATTCTGTTGTGGCATGACGAAGATGTCGTGGTCGTCGACTCTAGTCTAGAGGATTTGTTACTGAGCGGTCTGCCCAGCCTTGCGTAGCTTGTCGTTGCGAGCCTTGTGTTCGGCCTCCTCCTGTTGCCACAGTCGGCGGGCCTCCTCTTCTTGCTGCTCTTGTACTTGGCACACTTCCTGTGGAGGGGTTGAAGTCATGAAGATCTCTCGGGGCAGAAGGAAGCTTGTTAGACTGGTATCCGAACTAGTGTTTGAACTATTGTCTGACTTGGAGTCGGAATCTAAGTAGTTCATCGGGTGATGACGACTCCGACCTCCCTAGATCCAATCTAAAACCGCTCTAGGCCATGTCCGAACTGAACCGTAGAGGATCGGGTCTGCCGTGTGGGATGTAGATTGCAGATATCCGCGGCGTCGCTGAGTCTGCATGGGGGATTGACGATCTCTCCCCTTCCTAGCCCGACCTGAGGTGGCTCAAGGCCGAGTCTGAGCCGAACGCTTAAGGAGAGAGTTGTCCTGAGACCCGGGGAAGTAGAGGATTGCTGCAGCAAATCGATGAGGGTTGCTACAGCGTTGTGTGGGCCAACTGGCGCGGAGTCGGCCGGTTCCTCGGCCGATCGGATCTGGTCTAAGTCAGCCAAGGTGAGGTTGCTGAGCTGGTCGGCGATGAAGTCGAGGCTCTCGAATGTGATCGTGTCTCCGGGGGAGAAATTGGTGCTGTCGACTCTAGTTGTTGAATCCATCGAGCTTGTTGAAGTTGATCTCGCCGAAGCCCCTACCTGGCGCGCCAACTGTCGATATTTTACACCAGCAATATGAATATAGGGCTACTCATCGGATCGAAATTCAGTGGACTGCAAAGGAACACGAGGAGTTTATACTGGTTCAGGCCCTCGATGTGAGGTAATACCCTACGTCTAGTTGTGATGTATTCCTTTGAGGATGTATGGTGGTGGTTCTGATGGACTTTCCCTCAGGGGGCGCCCTGCCTCCCCTTATATACTAGGGGACAGGAGTACAAAGTAAGAGTCCTAGCTGGACTATGGCCAAGGGATCTCCTCTTAGAGATATAACGTGCCCAACTAGGACTGTATATTCCTTATCATACAAGGCTAAGTCTGCCGAGCTCTATCATATCTCTAATTACAAGGCTAGGCCCATCCTCAATCCGAGTGGCCCATATGCTTGTCATGAGTTACCCGCGGCCCATGGCCTCCACACTTGGAAGGAAATCCCTTGGTCAAAGTTCAACTGGGATTCCTATCATGTAACCTTACCTCTCCGGTATATAAGGTGTGGAGGCCATGGGCCCCGGGTACCTCATGACAAGCATATGGGCCACTTAGACAGAGGATGGGCCTAGCCTTGTAATTAGAGATATGGTAGAAGCCGGCAGACCTTGCCTTGTACAATAAGGAATATACAGTCCTAGGCAGGTAAATTATATCTCTAAGAGGAGATCCCTTGGCTATAATCTGGCTGGGACTCCTACCTTGTACCCCTGTCCCCCAGTATATATGGGGAGGCAGGGCGCCCCCTGAGGGCAGAAGACATCATAAGCTTATAGAAGCGAACATACATCCTCAAAGGAATACACCACAACTGGACGTAGGGTATTACCTCATCTCGAGGGCCTGAACCAGTATAAACCTCCCCGTGTTCCTTTGTAGTCCACCGAGTTTTGAGCTGACGAGTAGCCCTATATTCTCATTACCAGTGTAAAACATCGATAGTTGGCATGCCAGGTAGGGGCTTTGGCGAGATCAACCTCAAGCTCGATGGATTCGACAACCGGAGTCGACGGCGGCGGATTCTCCCCTGGAGACACGATTACATTTGGAAGCCTCGACTTCATCGCCGACTAGCTCGGTAACCTCACCTTGGCCGACTTAGACCAGATCCGATCGGCCGAGGAACCGGCCAACTCCGCGCCAGTCGGCCCACACGATGCTGCAGCCACCCTCGTCGATTTGCTGCGACGATCTACTAGTTCCCCAGGTCTTGGGACAACTCTCTCCTTTGGCGTTCGGCTCGGACTCGGCCTTGAGCCAGCCTAGGTCGGGCTAGGAAGGGGAGAGATCATCAATCTCCCCGGTAGACTCGGCGACACCACAGACATCTACAATCTACATCCCATGCGGTAGACCCGATCCTCTACGGTTCAGTTCGGACATGGCCTAGAGCCGTTCCAGATTGGATCTAGGGAGGTCGGAGTCGTCATCACCCCGATGAACTACTCAGATTCTGACTCCAAGTCGGACAATAGTTCGGACACCAGCCTGGCAAGCTTCCTTCTGCCCTGAGAAATCTTCATAGCTTCAATCCCTCCACAGGAGGTGCGCCGAGTACAAGAGCAGCAAGAAGAGGAGGCCCGCTGACTGCGACAACAACAGGAGGCTAAACGCGAGGCTCGCAATGAGAGCTATGCAGGGC
Source organism: Oryza meyeriana var. granulata (assembly GCA_003991445.1). Classification (NCBI taxonomy): domain Eukaryota; kingdom Viridiplantae; phylum Streptophyta; class Magnoliopsida; order Poales; family Poaceae; genus Oryza; species Oryza meyeriana. The sequence continues at coordinate 19,490 of RYFJ01001561.1, forward strand.
TAGGCGAACCGCTCAGCAACAAATCCTCCAAACTAGAATCGGCGACCACGACGTTTTTGCTACACCTCAACAGAACATCATGGCCACTACAACTCTACTGGATACACTCTAGTTCGGGCCTGATCACCAGGCCACCCCGATGATAGCAAGGATAAAAGCCATGATCACCACTGCCGCATGTTAGCAGCGCCAACAGTCGGGCGATACCCTCATACGGACCAGTCGGTCGGCTTCCCCAATGGCAGTCTCATCTACCTCAAAGCGACGCCGAGCGGCCGGCTCTAGTCAACTGCACACGGAGTCACACCAAACATCACTCGGCAACCCCAATAACAACCGGCAGCGTCGAAGCGACCGTCGGGACAATCAGGATCTCCGAGGCCAACTACGGCGTGACCTTCAACAGGACATCAACGCTCGGCGCCACGAATGAGAGGAAGATGGGCAACGCCGACCGGAAGACGAGAACGAGCGCTTTGGCCTCCACCATGAGTGGTTTCACCGCCGTATTCGGAGTTGGAGCCCTCATGAAGATGAAGGAGTACCTGCCTTCACCCAGGAGCTACAACAGGTCGACTGGCCGTCTGGTTTCAAGCCTACGGGAATCAAAAAATACGACAGCAAGACCAATCCCAAGTCCTAGCTCACGGTCTACACCCTGGCAATCCGAATAGCTAAGTCACTTTCTAATAAATATTTCCTCACTTGTCTTTGCCAATGCTGCAGCTGCTTACACCTAATAGTTGTACAAGCTGCACATTATTTTCTGTTCTTTCTCTTAATGATTGCAAAAGTACTCGAGTAGCATAAATTCCAATCCGTGAAACTTTGCTCCATGAAAGACGAACTCAAGTCACCCAAAACGTGTGTCTGGGAAAGAGCCGTGAGCCAACTCCCGACGCTAGTCGGGCAGAGTGCTTAAACATAAGGGGTCAACTACTCGGGGAAATTAATATCAACAAGAGGAAGAACACGTATTTACATATATTGTAAAATACATAAATATTATTCGGGTGATTGTTTTCATCATCAGATGCTACTCATCCGATATGTTTATAATGCAGGGCTAATTCCGGATACGCGTGACAAGAACTCAGGGCTGCGAGCCTATCTCCTACGCTCGGGGGCTGGACCGGTCTACCAAGATATGCTCGGAATGCTCCATGAGGGCTACTGACCGAGTACTTGCACCCGTTGGGACGTCATCTTCCCCGGCTACGCTCCATGTGAGCTAACAACCGACCTCCGGCGCTAGTCAGGGGTCGTAAACCACTCGGCTAGGTGAGGTACGCCCCATGAGGGTCGCTAGCTGAATCCTACGCCAATGCTAGGTTCAGGTACCTTATTCGGTCACAACTCGGTTAGGTAAGGTATGCCCCATGAGGGTCAGCAGCCGAATCCTATGCTAACGCAAGGTTCGGGTACCTTATTCGGCTAATAATCGACCTCCGGTGCTAGTCGAAGCCCGGGTAGCACTCGGTTGAGTAAGGTATGCCCCATGAGGGTCACTAGCTGAATCCTATGCTAATGCAAGGTTCGGGTACCTTATTCGGCTAACAACCGACCTCCGACGCCAGTCGGAGCTCGCGTACAACTCCGCTGAGTTGGGTACGCCCCATGAGGGTCGCCAGCCGAATCCTACGAGATTCGGGTACCTTATTCAGCTACAATTTTGCCAGGTTGGGTACGCCCCATGAGGGTTGCCAGCCGAATCCTATGCTAATGCAAGGTTCGGGTACCTTATCTAGCCAAAACTCTGTTGGATTGGGTACGCCTCATGAGGGTCGCCAGTTGAATCCTATGCTAATGCAAGGTTCGGGTACCTTATTTGGCTTTACCAAAGTCAGAGAAGATCTATGTCATCAATGTGCATCCGGAGTTCTCATGCACTGTGTCACACCTGAGGAGGGCAAGCAGATTCTACAATATACCTACTCATGCATCCGTGGTAGCCATGTTGCATCCAGAACATAAGTCAGAAAGGTTGAGGACAGGGACTTCTCTAGCTGATTGAGGTTACCGACGCTGGAGTACTCATCCTGACATGCGATGGATGCTACTTCTATAGGGCTATGCTAGGTAGGTTGTTTTAGGCCGGCTTATTCGGTAGTAGGCCACCAAGATATGAGTTTCTACAGTAGCACGCTCAACTTGGGCTGCTCGTGGGCTGTGTTAATATCACGGTGCTGGTGCTACCAATAGGAACCGATGAGATAATCAGATATGCTTCATGAAGGCCTAATTGCTGAACACATGTGTTCAAGTATCTGTATTATCCACCTGGTATTGAGGATATATCCTTATAAGGATCACAAGCTGGTTTCCATTAAAATTGGAGGCGTGGGTATCTCTCAAGTACACCTGACCACATAATGGATTAAATTTCATAAAGTGGTACTCGGCCTACATGCGTGGCCAACATTTGCCATGAGCAAATATTTTTCCAGCCGACATCATGCTGAAGAGTCTAACTTCCGAGTGGGACGCCACTCGGGAAAGACTATAATCCTTCTTTCTAGCCAACATGATGTTGAAGAGTCTAATTTTCGAGTAGTGCACTACTCAGGAAAGACTATAAAATACCTTTTCCAGCTGACATGAAGCCGAAGAGTCCCATATACGAGTGGCATGCTACTTGGCAAAGACTATAAATTATTTCTGGTTGACATGATACCGAAGAGTCTCATATACTAGTAGTATACTACTCGGGAAAGACTACAAGGTTAAAGATCTTTGACTTTATGTTTAATTGTTTTCACAATTAAGCACAAAGTCGGGGGGCTACACCTAATATGTGTGCCTATTCAGCGCACATTATTCACATCTACATGGAGCCCTTCATAGCCTCGTTGCCAGCTGACATGAAGCAGGACTCGGGAAGAAGAAGCACTCGGACAAAGAGTACTTGGCTAGAAAAAAATATTTTCTCATGGCAAATGTTGGCCAAGCCTGTAGGCCAAGTACCACATTATGAAATTTAATCCATTATGTGGTCAGGTGTTCTTGAGAGATACATGCGCCTCCAATTTTAATGAAGACCAGATTGTGATACTTATAAGGATATATCCTCAATACCTGGTGAGCAATACAGATATCTAAACACATGTGTTCAGCGGTCGACTTTCATGAAGCATATCTGATTACTTGATCGGTCTCTGTTGGCAGCATCAGCACTGTGATTTTAATATAGCCTGCAAGTGGCCCAAATTGAGCGTGCTACTGTAGAAACTAATATCTTGGTGGCTGCTACCAAATAAGCCGGCCTGAACCGACCTACCTAGCATAGCTCTATAAAAGTAGCATCCATCGCATGTTAGGATGAGTACTCCAGCGTCGGTAACCACAATCAGCCAAAAGAATTCCGGTCCGCAAGCCTTTCCGACTTATGTTCTGGATGCAACATGGCTGCCACAGATGCCTGAGTAGGTATATTGCAGAATCTGCTTGCCCTCCTCAGGTGTGACGTAGTGCATGAGAACTCCGGATGTGCTTTGACGATACAGGTCTTCTCTGACTTCGGTAAAGCCGGATAAGGTACCCGAACCTTGCATTAGCATAGGATTTGGCCGGCGACCCTCATGGGGCGTACCCTATCCAACAAAATTATGGCCAAATGAGGTACCCGAATCTCATAGGATTCGGCTGGCGACCCTCATGGGGCGTACCCAACTCAGCGGAGTTGTAGTCGAGCCTCGAGTGGCGCTGGTGGTCGGTTGTTAGCTGAATAAGGTACCTGAACCTTGCATTAGCATAGGATTCGGCTGGCGACCCTCATGGGGTATACCCTACCCAACCAAGTGCTACTCGAGCCCCGACTAGCGCCGGAGGGCAGTTATTAGCTGAATAAGGTACTCGAACCATGCATTAGCATAGGATTGGGCTGGCGACCCTCATGGGGCGTACCTCACCCAGCGGAGTGGTGACCAAATAGGGTACCCGAACCTAGCATTAGCATAGGATTCGGCAGGTGACCCTCATGGGGCATACCCTACATAGCCAAGTGGTAAGCGAACTCCGACTAGCGCCAGAAATTGGTTGTTAGCTCACGTGGAGCGTAGCCGGGGAAGATGACGTCCCGACTGGAGCAAGTACTCGGTCAGTAGCCCTCATGGAGCATTCCGAGTGTATCTTGGAAGACTGGTCTAGCCCCCGAGCGTAGGAGATGGGCTCATAGCCCTGGGTTCCTATCACGCGTATCCGGAACTAGCCCTGCATTATAAACATGTCGGATGAGTAGCATCTGATGATGAAAACAATCACCTGAATAAAATTTATATATTTTATAATATATGTAAATACATATTCTTCCTCTTGTTGATATTAATTTTCCTGAGTAGTTGACCCCTTACGTTTAAGCACTCTGCCTGACTAGTCATAGCCCCCTAGCGTTGGGAGTTGGCTCATGGCTCTTTCCCAGACACGCGTTTTGGGTGACTTGAGTTCGTCTTTCATGGAGCAAAGTTTCACGGATCGGAATTTATGCTACTCGAGTACTTTTGCAATCATCAAGAGAAAAAACAGAGAATAATGTGCAGCTTGTACACCTATTAGTTGTAAGCGGCTGCAGCACTGGCGAGGCCAAGTGAGGACATATTTATTAGAAAATGACTTAGCTGTTCAGTATTTGGGAGTGGGGATGCCATCCTTGCGTTTGAGGTTGTGAGCCCCCAAGCATGTCACTTGTTGTTCTGATAATCTTCAGTTGTTGAAGGTTGAAGACGGTTGTGACCGACTGCCACAATGAAGCCGTCTGACTTGCGTTTGCGATTCCCGCCTTTAGTCGGGACCGCGTCGTCGGTGTCCTTCCGCTTCTGTCAGGATGCCTTTTTGTCATCGAGGGCCTCAGCAACAACATGGGCTGAGTCGGCGTACTTGTTTGCCATGTCGAACAGAGCCTTGATAGAGTTGGGAGGCTTTCGAGTAAACATGGCGATGAACAAGGTGTTTTTGACTCCTTTTCAAAAGGTGGCGATGACGACCTCGTCCTTGATCTTCGGAATTGAATTCTTCTTCTCAGAGAACCTCTTGATGAAGTCACGAAGAGACTCGTTCTTCTTTTGATGCAATTGATATAAGTCGTGCTCGGAAGATGGCCTCTCGTATGTTCCCTGGAAGTTGGCGATGAAGCGTTCCCGGAGTTCTCCCCAGGAGCCGATCAATTGCTTGGGAAGTCCCGTTAGCCATGTCCTCGCCGAGTCGGCTAGAGCGACTGGGAGGTAGTTAGCCATGGCTTTGTGGTCACCTCCGGCAGGTCGGATTGCCAGAGTATATGCGGTGAGCCAGGACTTAGGATTGGTCTTGCCATCATATTTTTTGATGCCTGTAGGCTTAAAACCCGACAGCCAGTCGACCTGCTGTAGCCCCTCCTGTAGCTCCTCGGTGAAGGCCGGTACGCCTTCATCTGCATGAGGGCATCGGCTCCGCCTATGACGGCGAAACCGCTCGTGGTGGAGGCCAAAGCGCTTGTTCTCGTCTTCCGGTTGGCGTTGCTCGTCTTCCTCTCGTTTGCGGCGCCGAGCGTTGATGTCCTACCGAAGATCATATCGTAGTTGGCCTCGGAGATCCTAATTGTCCCGATGGTCGCTTTGATGCCGCCGATCGTTGTTGGGGTTGCCGAGTGACGTTTGGTGTAACTCCGTGTGCCACCGACTAGAGCCGGCCGCTCAGCGTTGCTTTGAGGTAGATGAGACTGCCATTGGGAAAGCCGACCAGCTAGTCGGTATGAGGGTATCGCCTGACTGTTGGTGTTGCTGACATGCAGCAGCGGTGATCATGGCTTTTATCCTTGCTATAGTCAGGGTGGCCGGATGATCAGGCCCAAACTGGAGCGTGTCCAGTAGAGTTGCAGTGGCTACAACATTCTGTTGAGGTGTAACGAGACGTCGTGGTCACCACCTCGTGTTTGGAAGATATCTTGTTGAGCAGTCCACCCAGCCTCGCGCGGGTCATCATTGCGGTCGTGCAGGCGTCTTGCTTCTTCCTCCTGTTGTTCTCGCAGTCGGTGAGCCTCCTCCTCTTGCTGTTCGTGTAGTTGGCATGATTCCTAAGTAGGAGTAGAGCCTTTGGATGCCATGAAAATTTCTCGTGGCGAAGAGAAGCTTGCCGAACTACTGTCCAACTTAGAGTCGGAGTCTGACTGAGAGTCGAAGAAGGAATAGTTGACGGGGGTGATTGTCGATGCTTTGCACCGGCAATAATACTAAGGGGCTACTCGGCGAGGGTGAATTCGGTGGACTGCAGAGGAACACAGGAGAATTATACTGGTTCAGGCCCTCAAGGTGAGGTAATACCCTACGTCCAGTTGAGGTGTTATTCCTCTGAGGTGTATGGTGATCGATGATCTTGTTCTCCTTGCCCTAAGGGGCGCCCTGCCTCCCTTTATATACTAGGGGACAGGGGTACATGATAAGGATCCCAGCTGGATACGGCCAAGGGATTTCCTTCTTAGAGATAGAATCCTATCCGACTAAGACTATATTTCCTTATTATACAAGGCAAAGCCTGCCGGATGCTATCTTATCTCTAATTATATGGTTTGGCCCATCCTCTATCCGAGTGGCCCATGTACTAGTAATGAGGTACCCGGGGCCCATGGCCTCCACAGTAGCCCCTGAGACCTTCATAGTTGAGTCGCAGCTGATGCCGAGTGCTCGTCCCCCACGGTGAAGGTTGCCCGAGTGCAATGCGCCCGAGTACTCTTTGTCCGAGTAAGTCTTGTCCCGAGTCCTGCTTCATATCAGCTGGCAGCGAGGCTATGAAGGGCTTCATGTAAATATATGAATAGGGTGCGCTGAATAGGTGCACCTATTAGGTGTAGCCCCTGACTTTGTGCTTAATTATGAAGACAATTAAACATAAAGTCAAAGATCTTTAACCTGGAAGTCTTTCCCGAGTAGATTACTACTGGTATTTGCGACTCTTCGGTATCATGTCAACCGGAATAATCTTTATAGTCTTGCCGAGTAGGAGACTACTCGTATATAGGACTCTTCGACTTCATGTCAGTCGGAATATGTGTTTATAGTCTTGCCGAGTAGGATGCTACTCGTGTATGGGACTCTTCAGCGTCATGTTAGCTGGAAAAAGGGGTTTATAGTCTTTTCCGAGTGGCGTCCCACTCAGAAGTTAGACTCCTCCGCATCATGTCTGCGGAAAAAGACATTTATAGTCTCTCCCGAATAGTGCACTACTCGGAAGTTAGACTCTTCCGCATCATGTCAGCGGATAAAATGTTTCTCATGGCAACTGATGGCCACGCATGTAGGCCGAGTACCACTTTATGAAGACAAATCCATGGCGTGGTTAGGTGTACCCGAGAAAGATACCTGCATCTCCAATTTTAATGAAGACCAGCTTGTGATCCTTATAAGGATGTATCCTTGAGACCTGGTGAATAAAACAGATATCCAAACATATATGTTTAGCAATAAGGCTCTCATGAAGCATATCTGTTTACCTCATCGGCTCCTGTTAGTAGCACCAGCACTATAATTTCAACTCAGCCTGCGGGCGGCCCACATGGAGCATGCTACTGTAGGAACTCATATCTTGTTGACCCAGTGCGGACTGTGTAGGCCCAAGCCCATCTAGTCGGCATCGGTTATAAAAAGACGGGGAGAGAGAAAAAGATTTCGTCGTCTTCCCCAAATCAGCCAATCTCTTCGTCTTCCACCTTCGCGCCCAACTTTTCGCCCCCCGCCCGGCTAGGGTTAGCTGCTGCTATTCCCCACCCGAACTCGGGCGATTTCAATCCTCCTCGTTTGCTCCAAGCCCCTGATTTGCTTTTCCTTAAATCTCACTGCCTCCAGTCATGCCGAAGGCGTCGGATCTTGCGGGTACGCCGGGGAGTTCTTGGCCGGTGTCGGATTGTGGCTCGGTGAAGCTGAAGCGGCTGGAAAGTGAACTGAAGTTGCCAGCCAAGAGGTGATTCGCTGGCGACTGGCTAGGGATGAGTCGGTCCCTAATCCCCGGCCTGGTGAAATGGTAGTTTTCGCCTCTTTTTTTGATTGAGGCTAGTGCCTTCCGTCTTCTGATTTCTTCCACCGCATTCTCGACTTCTATGGGCTGGAGTTGGTGCATTTGAACCCCAACTCAATTCTTCATATCTCTATATTTGTTACTCTTTGCGATTGCTTCTTGGGTGTTGAACCCCATTTCATCCTCTTCCGACATCTGTTCCATATCAAGCCTCAACCCTCCAAGAGCAATATCAATGTGATTGGGGGGGCTGGTCTTCAACTGAGGAGCGACGGGAAGAAGACGTATCTCGATTTGCCCTTGAAATCTTCTCTAAAGGGCTGGCACAAGGAGTGGTTTTATTGCGCCGATCTGGCTCCCTCCTTGCGGCCATTTACCGGCTTGCTGCCCGTGGTTTCGCCGAATTGGTCAGCAGAGCCGTCCTTTGAAGAAATGGGCCAGGCACATCTGCTGTTGACGAAGATAGATGACCTCAAGAAGGCCGGCTTGACAGGTCCTTGGGTGGCTCGTCGCTTTCTGACAAGGCGCATTCAGCCGCTGAAGCTTAGGAGTGCATTCGACTGGGCCTTTAAAGGCAAAAACGATCCTGACCGAGTGAGCAACAAGTCGGCGGACAAGGGGGCGGTGACCGAGACTTTGTTCGGCTACTTCTCTGAAGGGGTGATCACAACTGAAGATGACAATCGTCGGGTTGCAGCCTACAGCTCCATTCGGCCCCGGACCAAGGTAACTTTTGATCCTCTTCTGTGAGGAATGCCCGTGGAATCGTAATTGTTCAGCATTGCGTGATGCATTTAGTTGACTCACTTATAGTGGCATGAAGAATTTGATGAAGACTCTCGCCCGTTGTTGGCCGTCGTGTCGAAGAAGAGGCCGAGGAGTCCCTCTGCTACCCAACCCGACTCCAAGAGAGCGGGGAAGAAACTGATTTTGTATCGGGGCGAGGGGGCCATGACAGCACGTGCCGTGGCAGGGAGCCTGAAAATAAGGGACGTCGTCGCCGCGGCGCCCAGGCGATCAAGTCCCAAGTTGAGACCTGGGGGTTTGAGCCCAACGTTGTCGAGCCCGGCCGCAGCGCCACCGAGGGGCCGGCATGAGCAGATGCCGCTAGGGGCGGGGGCGCCCAAGCCGACCACGCCGGAATCGGAGCCGGCTCGGGCTGATGCGCCACCGCCGACTATGATGCCGACCGGGCCGACTGCCGGAGCTGGCGCTTCACCGGGGGCCAGGTCACCCGTCAAGAAGCTGAAGTTCTCCAAGAGGTGCGCTGCTCTAGGTCTTCTGAAATTCTTATGTTATGTGTTGAAGTAGCATCTTGATGTCTTTTTTCGTCATGCAGGAAGCGGGCCGATATTGATCTCAAGGAGATTAATCCGACCGCTCCCCTTGAAGTGCCTGCCCCAGCCGAGCCGGCGGCTGCAAACACACCTGCTGAGCCAGTGGCCAGCCCGGTCACGAAGACCGAGGTGGTCCCGACTACAGGGTCGCTGCCGCCACCCGACCAAGAGGCGGCTGCTGAGGCCGAGGCCCCAGCACCTGAAGCGTCGCCCGTCGCGGAGGGTGCGGACGGAGCCCCTGAGCCGGTCCCCGAGGTCGCGGGGGATGGTGGCGGTGAGGCCAGGACCCCATCACCATTATGGTCATTGTCATCGTCGTCGCCGCCGCCAAAGATCCCGCATCTGCCCCGGATCGAAGCTCCTCCGCGCATGATGCCCCAAACATTCACATGGACAGCTCCTGACGGGACAGTGAATAGCATCAGGCTTGATGAAGTCGTCACGAGGAGGGAGCGCAAAAGCTTGCTTCGTGCCGCCATCAGCGGGTCCCAGGGAGTCGCGGTATGATTCCTGTGGTAGAGCCTTGGCAGTTTTCTTGTTTTGATATCTGGCTCCGTCCTTGATTCGTCTTTTATCCTGAGCAGAAGCTCGTCGACCGCAATGAGGCAATGACGGAAATCTTGGTCGAGGTGGCTCCCCACCTCGCAAAACTGGAGTAGCTCCGGGCGTTGAAGGCCGAGATGGAGGCGCGTCATGCGGGGAGGGAGGCCTGGCTGAAGAGTGGCGCCGATCAGCTCAGGGAGGAGACATGGGCCCTGGCTGGAAAGATCAGAGGTAAGATCCCCGAACATATCTTCCCGACCGAACCATTGATGCATCTGTCCAGCTGCGTTGTTTCCGACTGCCCAGTTATGTCATGACTGCACGGTTGAGCTCTTGGCTAATCTGTGGTGCAGCCCTCGAAGCGGAGTTGAAGACCCGAACAGAGAGGGAATCACAGCTGAAGGGGGCCGAAGAAGCCAGGGCCGAGCTTGAGAAGGTCAAGGCTGACCTGACAAAGGCCAACACCGAGCTTGACCGGGAGAAGGCCGAGTTGAAGGAGACCGTCGCCAAGCTCAGTAAGGAAAAAGCTGAACTAGAGAAGACCGTGGCCGGGTGGGAGGCCGACTACGAAAGTAAGTCCTCAACCCGACTGTGATCTTAGCCAATCCATTAGTTACTCTGTGTGTAGCCGAATCTGACAAGTTTACTTGCCGGCGGACCTAGGCAGACATGAGAGCCAACGTCCAGGCCCAGTATCGGTTCTACACAAAGGAGATAAGAGCGATCAGGGAGTCACGGGAGGCCCTCGTCGGGTCCGTGAAAGGGCTCCTTGACCTCATAGATCCCCGCCCTGTGGGGACCAATTGCAGCAAAATCCCCTAGATAGAGACGCGTCTCGAGGATACACCGAGTGCCTTGAAAAAGTACTCGGATGAGCATGTTGTCGCCGGCGTGGCCCATACCCTGGCGATGACCAAGTCCATCTACCCAAGGGCAGATATTGAAGCCATCGGGGAGGGGTTTGCCGAAGAGACGATGCCCGAGGAGGCGCTGGAGCTGATTGCCCGTGCGAAGCCGACTGCTGAAATAATTACCCGAGACCTGGGGCTGTAAGGGCGACATGTTATGTAGTCGAGGTATATAAACATGTGTAAACAAGCATGTGTAAATATGTGTGCAGTGCCGCCAAGCTTATTATTCAGTTGTCATTAGCTTTACTTGACCGTGTAGTATGCACCAAGTTAGTCTATCAGAACTTAATGAAAACGTTCGAAGTAAGAAGCTGTACTCGGGCAAACGTGACAGTCATAGTAAGGCTTCATAACCGAAGTGAAATAAGCTCGTATGTTATTGACAGAGAACATATATACATGCAGCCCCCGACTCACTACTCGGTTGATACAAGCGGCGTAGTGAGTCAGAAGAACTGTACACATGAAAATTATAGAACTCAGGTATAGAAAGGACGTAGCTGTTCTATGTTCCATGAGTTGCTGATGAGAACGCCGTCTTCGGTCTTCAGTCGGTAGGCGCCAGGCCGCGTGACCTCGGCTATAATGAACGGCCCTTCCCAGATTGGGGATAATTTATGCCTGTCTTTGGTTGTTTGTATTTTCCTCAGAACGAGATCCCCGACCAAAAAGGCGCGGCCACGGACATTGCGATTGTGGTAGCGACGTAGGCCTTGAAGATACCTTGCCGACTGGATAGTTGCGGTGTCTCTTGCTTCTTCCAGCTGATCTAACTCGACCAGTCGAGTATTGTTGGAGTCATCTTCTGAGTAAGCCCAGACTCGCGGAGAGCCGAACTGTAATTCTATAGGTAGCATAGCCTCGGCACCGTAGACCAGAAAGAAAGGGGATTGCCCTGTTGCTCGACTAACCGTGGTTCTGAGAGACCAGAGAACGGATGGGAGTTCTTGTACCCACCGGCCCGCGTATGGTTGTAGTCGGTCGAATATCCTGGCCTTGATGCCTTGTAAGACCATGCCGTTGGCTCGTTCGACCTGCCCGTTGCTCGGCGGGTGTGCCACAGATGCGTAGCAGATCTTGATGCCGAATTCTTCGCAGAAGTCTTGGAAAACGCTGGCTGCGAACTGAGTACCGTTGTTGGTGATGATGCGGTTAGGGACCCCAAATCGGTATAGTATACTCAAGATGAAGTCCTTTGCTCGTGCCGCTGTAATTGTTGTAATGGGTTTAGCCTCAATCCACTTGGTGAATTTATCCACCGCGACGAATAAATGTGTGAACCCTCCTGGTGCTTTCTTGAAGGGGCTGACCATGTCGAGCCCCCATACTGTGAATGGCCAGGAAATGGGGATGGTTTGGAGTTCCTGGGCTGGAAGGTTTGTTTGTCTTGCGTAGAACTGGCAACCCTCGCACTTGCGAACGATGTTTTTGGCGTCTGTTACTGCTGTGGGCCAGAAAAATCCCTGTCGGTAAGCCTTTCCGACTAACGTCCTGGATGCGGCGTGGTTGCCACATATGCCCGAGTGGATCGAATGCAGAATCTGCTTGCCCTCCTCGGTGGTGACGCAGCGCATGAGGACACCGGATGCACTCCTTCGGTACAGTTCTTCTCCGACTAGTAGGAAGCTTTTGCTTCGACGCTTTATCTGTTCGGCTTGACTGCGATCTTCTGGGAGTTGGTCGTCCAGGAGAAATTTGACAACAGGAGTCCTCCAGTCTTGACATATGTGCAACACCTCATTTGTGGTCGGGGTAGGCTCGCCTCCCGACTGCTCCGGTGCCGGTTTCTTCTTGACTGATGGCTCCATAAGTTGCTCGACAAAGATTCTAGTTGGAACTGCTTCTTGCTTGGATCCCATGTTTGCCAGCTCGTCTGTTGCGTCGTTGTATTGGTGTAGGACATGTGTGATTTCTAGCCCGTCGAACTTGTTTTCCAGCTTGCGGACCTCCTGACAGTATGCCGCCATGGTATCGTCGAGACAGGTCCAGTCTTTCATGACTTGGTTTACCACGAGTTGAGAATCTCTGCGCACAAGCAGACGACGTATGCCGAGTGATATAGCGATGCGGAACCCGTGAACAAGTGCCTCGTACTCGGCGACGTTGTGGGAAGCCGGGAAGTGGATTTGTAGAACGTACTTCAGTTTTTTGCCAGTGGGGGACGTCAAGATGACTCCAGCCCCGGCGCCTCCGATCTGTAGAGAACCGTCGAAGTACATTGTCCAGTACTCTAGCTTTGCTATTGGTGTAGGCAGTTGGACTTCTGTCCACTCGGCCACGAAGTCGGCTAGAGCTTGAGACTTAATTGCTGTCCGTGGCTGAAAGGTGATGTCGAACGCCATCAGCTCGAGTGCCCATTTAGCGATTCGGCCGGTGGCCTCGCGATTATGAAGGCCATCCTAGTGTGCTTGGAAATAATGCACCAGCTTCCGAACTGTGATGAGTAGGCCATATAGTAGCTTCTGGACCTGCGGATATCTCGTTTTGGAATCGGCAAGGACCTCGCTGACGAAGTAGGCTGGCCGTTGTATTTTTTGAATATGACCCTGTTCGGATCGCTCAACCACCAGTACTATGCTGACTGCTTGTGTTGTTGCCGCCAGATATAGCATTAGCGGTTCCTGGGGCAGAGGTGACGCCAACACGGGGGGTGATGTGAGGAATTCTTTGAAGTCTTCAAAGGCTCGTTGGGCTTCCGGAGTCCATTGGAAATTGTCGGCCTTTTTGAGTAGCTTGAAGAAGGGCATGCCCCATTCGCCCAGTCGGGAGATAAACCGGCTGAGTGCCGCCATGCAGCCTGTCAGCTTCTGGACGTCTTTGAGGTTAGTCAGGGGTGCCATGTGCCTGATGGCATTGACTTTCTCTGGGTTGGCCTCGATGCCGCGGTGCGAGACGATGAAGCCGAGTAACTTTCCGGATGGCACACCGAAGGCGCATTTTTCCGGGTTCAACTTCATCTTGAATCTTCAAACGTTTTGGAAGGTTTCTTCCAAGTCAGCGATGAGGTCTTGTTTGGACTTGGTCTTGATCACCACATCGTCGACGTAGGCTTCCACGTTGCGCCCGATCTGAGTGTGCAGACACCACTGTATAGCCCTTTGATAGGTTGCGCCCGCATTCTTCAGACCGAACGGCATTGTGATATAGCAATACGCTCCAAACGGTGTGATGAAAGATGTCTTCAAGCAGTCTTCCTCCCTCAGGCTGATTTGATGGTATCCCGAGTAACAGTCGAGAAAGCTAAGTAGGTCGCACCCTACCGTGGAATCAACCACCTGATCTATCCGGGAAAGACCAAATGGGTCCTTGGGGCACGCTTTGTTGCGGTCGGTGTAGTCGATGCACATGCGCCATTTACCATTTTTCTTCCGGACCAGAACTGGGTTTGCTAGCCAATCCGGCTGGTAGACCTCCTTGATGAACCCGGCTGCGAGGAGCTTGGTAATTTCCTCCCGGATAGCATCTTTGCGGTCTTGAGCGAAGCGCCGCAGCCGTTGCTTGACTGGCTTGGCGTCTGTCTTCACGTTTAGGGCATGCTAGATCACCTCCCTTGGTACGCCTGGCATGTCGGACGGTTTCCATGCAAAGATATCCTTATTGGCTTGGAGGAAGGTGAGGAGCGTGTCTTCCAATTTGGGGTTGAGTCCGGTCCCGACTAGAGCAGTCTTGGAGGGGTCGGAAGGGTCCAGGGGGATCTTCTTCATGTCAGAGTCCGCTGAAATTCCCGACTTCGCTGCTTTTTTCGCCGGAATTTGATCTTGCTCGACTTCTGTTGTGACGGCTTGCCGAATGCTATCGCGCCCAACTGCCGCCTCTTGTGATTGAGCCAGTTCGCAGCTCTCCTTGTCGCAGGTGAAGGCTTGCTTGACGTCGCTGCGGAGGAAGAGAACTCCTGCTGGCCTAGGCATCTTCAGCACCATGTATGTATAGTGTGGTATCGCCATAAATTTGGCGAGTGCCAGTCATCCGAGTATCGCGTGGTACGCAGTTTCAAAGTCGGCGACCTCGAAGCAGACATTTTCTATGCGGCAAAGTTATCTGCCCGAGTGGAGTTGATGACAGGCCGGGAATTATCCCGTGGAAGGGTGCAGTGCTCAGCCGTAGTTCTGAACGAGGAATTTTCATCTCGTCCAAAGTCTTGGCGAACAGGATATTAAGCGCGCTGCCTCCGTCGATGAGGGTCCACGTGGGAAATCCGTCGTGGGAAATCCCGCGCGCTGCCCCGGGTGGGAAATCCGATCTGGGTGATCTGCGCGATTGAAGGTGATGGCCATCTCTGACCAGCATAGGTATTGGGGGATGTCCACCGTGGAGACCGTGTTGATGTCTCGTGCTGAAAGCTTCTGTTTGCGCTTGGACTCGTACGCGAGTGGCCCCCCGAAGATATGGTTGAGCTTGGCTTGAGGATCTTGGAAATCATCAGCCGGACCCGAGTCTGGCTTGTCTTTGTCCTTGTCGGCGCCAGACGATGAAGTCTGCTCGGAGGCGAACTTCTTGAGCATATAGCAGTCTTTGGCCGCGTGCTTTCCCTTGGGGTGAAAGGGGCATGGCCCGCTCATGACTTTCTGGTAGTCGTTGTTCCGCTAGGGTTGCGACCGACTGCGCTCCATGTTGGCCACCTCATTGTCCGATTTCCGCTTACGGCTGCCAGACTTGTTTTGAGACGGCTCGTTGTCGGCTTTCGCCTTCTGTTCTTTCTGTCAGGGCTCCTTCTTCTCGTCGAGGGCCTCAGCGACCGCTTCGGCCGAGTTGGCGTATTTATTGGCCATGTCGAAGAGTGCCCGGACTGTCGATGGTGGCTTCCGAGTGAACTTTGCAATAAGCAGGGCGTCTTTTACCCTCTTGCGAAAGGCGGCGATAACGGCCTCGTCTTTGACAGTTGGAATCTGGTTGCGCTTCTCGAAAAACCTTTTGATGAATTCGCATAGAGACTCATTTTTTTTCTGGTGGAGTTGATAAAGATCATGCTCTGAAGCCAGTCTCTCGTAGGTCCCCTAGAAATTAGCGATAAACTGCTCCCTGAGTTCTCCCCAAGAACCGATCGACCGCTTAGGGAGGCCTGTCAGCCATGTCCTCGCTGAGTCGGCTAGCGTGACCAGGAGGTAGTTAGCCATGACTTTCTTGTTGCCCCCAGCAGCTCGAACTGCTAGGACGTATATGGTGAGCCAGGACTCGGGATTTGTCTTGCTGTCGTACTTTTCAATCCCCGTGGGCTTGAAGCCAGTCGGCCAATGTACGTCCTGTAGCTCCCGAGTGAAGGCTGGGATGCCTTCATCTTCGCGGGGGCTCGGGCTTCGACCACGGCGGTTAAACCACTCGTGATGGAGGCCAAAGCGCTCGTGTTCGTCTTCCAGTTGGTGTCGCTCATTTTCTTGTCGTTCGCGGCGCCGGGCACTGATAGTATGGCGAAGGTCGTGTGGTAGGCGCTCTTGGAGGTCTTGATTAGGCCGGCGGTCATACTGGTGACGGCGCCAGTTGTTGTTATTAGTATTGCCGAAAGTGGTTTGCCTAGACGCCTCGCGTTGCCGACTGGAGCCGGCTACCCGGCGCCGAGTTGATGCAGATGAGCCTGCCGCCGGGGAACCCGACCGGTTGGTCGGTATAATTGTGTCGCCCGACTGCTGTTGCTGTTGACAGGCGGCAGCTGTGATCATCGCCTTGATCTTGGCGATAGTTGGGGTGGCCTGGTGATCAGGCCGGAGTTGGAGTGTATCCAGCAAGGTTGCGGCGGCCACAACATTCTGTTGTGGCGTGACGAAGACATCATGGTTGCCGACTTTGGTTTGGAGGATCTGCTACTGAGCGACTCACCCAGCCAGGCGTAGCTCTTCATTACGGGCCACACGATTGGCCTCCTCTTGTTGTAGTCGGCGCGCCTCCTCCCGTTGCTCTTCTTGTAGTCAGCGTACTTCAGATGGTGGCGTTGAAGCCATGAAGATCTCGCGGGGAAGGAGGAAGCTTGCCAAAGTAGAGTCCGAACTGGCGCTCAAACCGCTATCCGACTTGGTGTCGGACTCCGAGTAGTTTATCGGAGTGAGAACGACTCCGACCTCTCTAGATCCAATCTGAAACGGCGCTTGACCGTGTCCAAACTGAATTGCTGGAGATCGGGTCTGCTGCACGGGATATGGGTGCACAGCGTCGCCAGAGCTGTGAGGGACATTGACGACCTCTCTCCTTCTCGGCCCAACTCGGGCTGGCTCAAGGCCTAGCACGAGTCGGACTCCGAAGGAAAGGGTTGTCCCGATGCTCAGCGATGTGAAGGACTGCCGTAGAAAGTCGCTGAAGGAGACGGCGGTGTCCAATGGGCCGACTGGCGCTACGTCGGCTAGTTCCTCGACCGGCAAGATTGGATCTGCCTCAGCCAAGGTGAGATTGCCGAGTTGATCGGCGAAGAAATCTAAGCTCCCGAAGGTAATTGCATCTCCGGGGGAGAACTTGTTGCGACTGACTCCGTTGATCGAGTCCATCGAATCTTCTGATGAGGAATTCGCCGGAGCCCCTACCTGGTGCGCCAACTGTCGATGCTTTGCACCGGCAATAATACTATGGGGCTACTCGGCGAGGGTGAATTCGGTGGACTACAGAGGAACACAGGAGAATTTACTGGTTCAGGTCCTCAAGGTGAGGTAATACCCTACGTCCAGTTGAGGTGTTATTCCTCTGAGGTGTATGGTGATCGATGATCTTGTTCTCCTTGCCCTGAGGGGCGCCCTGCCTCCCTTTATATACTAGGGGACAGGGGTACATGATAAGGATCCCAGCCAGATACGGCCAAGGGATTTCCTTCTTAGAGATAGAATCCTATCCGACTAAGACTATATTTCCTTATTATACAAGGCAAAGCCTTCCGGATGCTATCTTATCTCTAATTACATGGTTCGGCCCATCCTCTATCCGAGTGGCCCATGTACTAGTAATGAGGTACCCAGGGCCCATGGCCTCCACAGTGATGACAACTCTGACCTCCCTAGATCCGATCTCGAGCGGCTCTAGGCCGTGTCCGAGTTGAACTCTAGGGGATCAGGTTTGCCACGTCGAATGTTGTTCAAAGATATCTGCGGCGTTACCGAGTCTGAACGGGAGATTGACGATCTCCTCCTTCCTTAGCCCGATCTCGGCTGGCTCAAGACCGAGTCCGAGTTGAACACCGAAAAGAAGAGTTGTCCCAAGACCTGGGCAAGTGGAAGATTGGGCAGCAAGTCGACGTGGGTTGCTGCGGCGTCGTGTTGGCCGACCGGCGCAGGGTCGGCTTGTTTTCCGGCCGGTCGGATCGAGTCCGAGTCGGACAAGATGAGGTTGCCAAACTTGTCGGCGACGAAGTCGAGGCTTTCGAACATGATCGTGTCTCTAGGGGAGAATTTGCTGCCGTCGACTCTGGTTCTTGGATCCATCGAGCTTGTAGATGTAGATCTCGCCAAAGCCCCTACCTGGCGCGCCAACTGTCGATGTTTTACATCGGCAATATAAATATGGGGCTACTCGGTGGATTGCAAAGGAACATAGAGAGATTTTATACTGGTTCAGGCCCTCAATGTGAGGTAATACCCTACGTCCAGTTGTGGTATTATTCCTTTGAGGATTTGTGTCGATCTATGATCTTCTGCCCTCAGGGGGCGCCCTGCCTCCCCTTATATACTGGGGGACAGGGGTATAAGGTAGGAGTCCCAGCCGGATACGGCCAAGGGATCTCCTTTTAGAGATACAATTACAAGGCTAGGCCCATCCTCTATCCGAGTGGCCTATATGCTTGTGATGAGGTACCTGGGGCCCATGGCCTGCACAGTTGCGGACTATCATTAATTAATCATAATTAAATATATGTGAAGCATAGATTATCCCATCAGTTATTCTAGGGTTTCTAAGCATGGCTAAGTAGAGCTAATCAATTTAGCTAAAATAGTATATAGTTCTAGCTAATCCAATTATAACCATAGCTATCAAAGATCGGGTAGTCAAGACAAAATGGCCTGAACAAGATATATAGGATTATCCCTCCCAATGATATTCGAAAATAAATGCACATTTGAATGAAAACAATAGTTTAAATCATCGGATCAACAGGCTCAAAGGGTATTGGTTCTGTGTGACTTGCCTTGCTGCTCCGCAAAGTCTTCCGATCCTTCCTTAGCATAAACGGGCTCTTCCGGAACGTCGAAAACTAAAGGCAAAGAACAAAATCAACAAAAATAGTACATAAGCATAGAAACAACACATGTGGATATTTTTAATGGATAGATCTTGATTTTTAAAGAATTTAGAGACTTGAACAACCTCAATCCAAGTTCATATGAATTAGTTATGACTTTTAGAAGATTAAGCCAATTAAAACTATATACATAAATTGATTAAATGGTTATGATGCAATATCGAATTAATTTTGAAAAGGAAAAGGGGCTTTATTGTGTCACAGGGGTTCGGTCCACCGTAGACAGGGTTCACCGAAACGGTCTATGGGAATCGACGACCAGGATTGAAGATCTACAATAGATCAAAATCGAACGGCCGAGATTGATCTTGATCTTGGGCTCTCGGATGGCTGCCACCTGGCACCTAGCTAGCAGCCACGTGAGACAACGGGATGATGGGGCAGCTGACGAGGACCAGCTAGCAGCAATGGTGGCATGGGCGGCAGAGCTCGCCGGTGTTTCAAGGCACGGCGGTGGCAATGGTAGACATCGGGACATCGAGCGTGAAGAGGCGAACCCACCTAGGGGTGACGCAGCAGCGGACGACGATGGATGGTCACCGGCGATGAGGATGAAGCAGCAGCGGCTTCAGGTCTCCGATGAAGATGGCTCTCTGGCTTCGGACAACGGCTTGCACATGGCGGACGGGACATAGCTCCTCCCGGCAATCACAACCTAGGCGACGGTGAAGGTCGGTAGCGTCTAGGGTGGCGGCACGGCGCAACTGGAGAAGATGGCGGCAGTGATGCTCAAAACCTCCTAGGATAGGCCTAAAAGTGGGGCGGCGGGCTAGGGCAAAGAAGGCGGTGGAAAGAGGAGGGGACAGGGCTCTTTATATGGCCCTAGTGTAGACGAGATCAAGGAGGACACGACAGCTAGGGCGGTGGCAAACTCTGGCCCGGTAGGTTCCGAGAAAAGCTCGAGTTCAAGCCTGATATGTCGTCGATTTGCTCTGGATTTTGAGGGGAAAGGTGGAGGGGATAGAGGCAAGGAAATCCCCTCACTCAATTTAGGAAGAGATCGAGCAGGGAGGACGAATTTTACGTGACACGGCGGCAGCTCGGACTTGGCCTCAGCCAAAGCTTGGAGACTATCCCGACAGGTGGGGTCCACCTATCGGCGGGAGAAAATAAAGAGAGAGGGAGAGAGAAGTAGGCCAGCAGCCGGGCCTCAGGCCAGCTCGGGAGAGGGGAGAGAGGGAAGGCGCGGGGCCAAATTCGGCCCAGTGGCCAGGAGTAGATTTTCAAAAACTTTTCCATTTTAATTATTCACTGAAATGCTATTTCATTTATTAAAAATACCTCCCTTGCTCAATTAATTCCCAGAACATTCCAGGGGCTAAAAGAGCAAGTGAACTATTTAATGAAATGTTATCTGGCCCATTTTATTGTGGGCATCCGGTTTTCTGCACCATAAGAGGTAATTAGTACGACAACGCGAAATATCTAGTTGGATGGGATCTCAAGAGAAAGCCAAATAAAACTGTAACCATCCAACCTCATCGCAGCCTTGTCATACAAACCACCAATTATAATGCAAAACAACCGAATGCCAGAGTAAGAACACGAGAGATATTTGGAAGAATAGTTACACTAGTCTGCACGGCGAGATATGCCTGTCAAACCACACGAAGGTGGCGACCAAACATGATACATATCTCTGAGGACATGGTCTACGGTTGAACTACTCTCCATGTATCTCAACTGTTCTAAGTCTATACTCATGCAGACTAGCCCCAGGATAATTGCTAGTCCACACTTTCATCTCTAGCAATGGTATTCAATAAATGGTTGTACAAGTAAGTAAACTAAATTTACTACATCAGAGTTACATAGGTCAAATGACCGAATAATATGATTCAGCGGAAGCTTGTCTACCCATATCACAGGCAATTCAACTAGGGGTAGACTCCTTAAAGAATCACTCCTGGAGAAGTAACAAATTCCTGTAGCGCTCAACCTACAGCAAAGATTTATAACCATACAAGCAAGAGTCAGTACACTACCGAAATAATGTACTGGCAAGGACAATCCTATATCGCTACATGCAAGCTCTAAAATCAAGGAGATGGCTATTTGTGGATTCAGTTTTGCATAAAGCCAATTTTAGTTCACAATCATTTGCAACGGTATTTAATAAAACATTAGAAGCATGTATAACAAGTAGGGAAGTGATCAACATAATAATTCTCCTGCTTGCTGCCCTCCACGACAACAAGCCACCATAAGCATTGTAATAAGCATAATAATTCTCATAAGTCATCAATCCTCATCCTAATTTCATAAACACATTTAAAAGCATAAATCTATACTCAATGGACACAAGCATGCCGCTCATGACCGTGAGCACGGCTAACCGATTAGTTTTGACTCTGTAGAGTTTGTACAACTTTACCCACATGATGTGATCGCTCTAGTTTGTCAGGTACCCATTGGTACCACCACACTCTACACATTGAATGCGGTCTAGAGGTCACAACACAGCTTTTACATTACCTAACATTTAGCCTTGCACCAGCACGAGGTGTGTTACTCCACATCGGAGAGCTACCCCGACGCCGTGGGTGGTGGGCCCACGCCTTAACCCAGCGCCGTGGCGGCAGCCTACCCGGCTCCCCACGAGGCACACAACGTTGTATTGGACAAACTTAGACGCCTATTCCGTTATGGGATATAGGTAGCTCCTCTGAACAGTCCTACGGTCCGTTGTAGACACTGCCCATACTACTCTGCCTACCAAAATGCAAGGCTAAACATTAAGTAACTTAATCCACTATGGCTATCCCATACTAGTACATGTGGTTGTACTGTTTAACATGAGAATATGACACTAAGTTCAGTCCTTAATCGACTCAGGCGAACACTCCCCCTATCGGTGTGCAACTACTCCATATGCACACTACTTGCTGCCCAAGTCTAAAATTAAGTTTTTCATCATTTTAGTTCACAAATAACCAGAGGCTTCACCTCTGTCCAGAAGTTATAAAATTCCCATTTTCAAAGGTATATAGTGATCACTATAATATTTAGCACGTTACTAAGCATGGCTAAGCATAAGCAAGTGCATTAACTTAGCATAGACCCCCCATGAGTACAAATCAAGTACTCTAACCAAGCCTAAGGTTACAAACAGCAAGGAGTACAATGTTTTAAGGTGGATCATGCAACTAATAGGTTATAACTACCATTTACCACAATTCAAATACCGTTATTCACAAATATGCATGCAATTTTACAAACAACACATTTCATTCCCCAAAACATAGGATTCAATTTGTTCAAAGAGGAGGGGAGAATACTTGCCTTACTCTTGAATACTCGGATACCAACTATCTCACTTCTTCACCGATATCGAATTCGTTCTCTAGAAAGAAAATAATGTACGACCGAATAAATAGAAAATAATGTGAAAACTTCAAAATGCTCTAATATGCATGAGATTTATACTTTAGGTTGCTACTATTATAAAGTGAATTTAGGTGAAGGAATTTCTACTTTATCATTTACGGTTTGGGAGTTATGAATTTTGTGAGTTCTATACAGAAATACGTCTGAATATGATATGAGGTAAAATTTGAAGTTATTTTAAAATGTGTGAAATTTACACAGTGGTTTGCTACTGACTTTGTATGATTTTTAGTGAAGGAATTTGTATTTTATCATCTTTCACTTTCGAGATAAATTTTTGAAAGTTATATGTGAAATACGGGGTTCGTACCTTATGTGACTTTTAATGTGTATTTCATGAGGTGTCCTTGTCAAAGTACTATTTACATTATTTAAGAGTGTAATTTTAGAGGAAGGGTGATTAAATAAGTTCTAGTTTAGTATTGGGCCTTGGAGAGATGAATTATTTGGTAGTCTTACACGTGAATACGTCTAGTTATAAATTAACATTTAATAACCCATTTACTTTTAGAGTGTGTGGAACCTATATTGTGAGTTGGTACTGGTCTTATGTGAATTTTAATGAAGAGATTTCTATTTTACCAACTTCTATTTAGGAGATATGAGTTTATTAATTTCTAGACATGTACATGTATTTATACATGTATTTTAGTATACATGTGTTTTAGGGCTAGGTTTTTATAAGAATATAAATCTACATGTTTTGAGAAAAGTGTCTTATGGATTTACTACCATTTGGGTGTGTTTTATTTAGAGTAAAATGGAGTTTATATAACTTTTAGAAATTATTTTACTTTTTATATTCTATACGAAACATTTATATTTTGTATAAATCATAAAGATGTTTTATGTACAATATTTTACCTAATACTCTGTTTTTCAGAAATGAGAGCAAAATGTTTTGAAGCTAACAAATTTGGTTTCATATTATTTGGAGCTAATATGAATTTCCTATGAATTTTGGAAGTCAATACATATTATGTATTCTAATTTATGTATTTACCTATTACAAGTTTTATAGAAGTGTCTTTCACATAAATGAAATTTGGTTTTAGTTCACTGCAGTAAAGATCAATATTTCATGAATTTACCAAACCTTAATTTATAGTAATGAGAAATAGTTAAATTTATATATAAGGTTTATGTGTTTTATGATTTTTATTATTTTTAAGGAATTTTAGGTACTGATTTCTCCAGATTTTATTCTATAGGAATAAATTTCATAATTTTCTGATTCTAGAAAAATTTGATTCATCCAATTTGAAGTTAAAATGAATTTGTTTTGGATTTTACAAGTTCACTCATTTTTCAATTGAACAGAAAAGGTTTTAGGCATTTTTATTTTTTTCTGAATTTTAACCCGGCCGGGTCCACATGTCATAGAGAATCAATATGCAAAAAGGCCCTCGGGGTTTCTAGGAATGGAACCCACGGTCCTCGGCCACATGTGAAAGGATTTTTCATTAAGAGTACTCGGGTTTTTGTTTATTTGCGTATAGGTCCTCGTGTCCACTTATCAGTCTAACAAGTTTTACATCTTAAACCCTGGGAGTTTTAAACTTCTCCTAAGATGCCCCCGAGCCTCTGACTGGTCGGGCCCGCCTGGCGGTGTGACAGAGACCGGGCACGACGAGGCAGAGCAGAGGCGCGCACGCCCGGCGAGCTTCCCGGCGGCGGCGGCAGCGAACGGCAGCTCGGCTTGGGCTACGGCCAATAGAGAAAGGGTGGAGGGAACTACGGTGATCCTATTGGTGGTCATTTTGTCTCCGGTGGTGACCGGAGCTAGGCGTAGTGGTGACGTGAGCGGCGGAGTGTCTCAGGATGCCGAGGTGATCTGCGATGCGGCTCGACCCAGGGCAAATCAGTGCATGCATGCGTGTTCTAAAGTTGCTAGGGTGCTCACCGAAGGTTTTACAGTGGCTGATCGGGCTTGGACAGCGGCGGCGACGGTGAAGGCAGTCTGGCGGCGGCGGAATTTCATGGATCCATGGCAGTGGCTTGCTCCCATTATCCTGTGGATGAGGTATGGTGTCTACTAGATTAGAGAGTCCACGGGGATGGTTCCTGTGTAAAGAATCAGACTGAGGACTACCAGAGAGAAAATAAATCGACGGCGGCGGTAGTTGGCCGGAGAGGAAGAAGACGACCTCGATCTTGAGCTTCACTGCACCATATCTCGATTCCTTCGGCCAGTTGTCTTCTGGAAGTGAGGCAACGACGCTGGCGAGCTGGCTCAGTCTGCGGCGTACTGGATCGGCCAGAACGACAACGATGTCATGGTGGCGGCACTGTAGAGCAGAGAGCGAAGCACGGCGACTTCGACCGGCGATCCTAGGGTAGCCGAGTACAAAAATGGAATGATTAGAGGGTGGTGATCACGTTCCTGCAGAGGGGAGAGGATGGGGCTCACCAGAGCTAGCTCAAGCTCAGTCGAACACTCTCGGCAGCAGGGAGGATGAGGTTGCCACTGGTGATCCTTGGGGTCTCCGTCAGTTTTCTCGGTGGGAATGTGAAGAGGAAGGGAAGGAGACTCTGTTGGTGAGGTTTGGGGCGAAATGGTCGATGCTCCCTAGTGCTGTGCTGTCCAAGGTGCTCTGTATACTGTGAGAGGGAGGAAGAAGGGGGCAGTGACACGTTTGCTGGGGCCTGCTGAGGTGTATCCATTTGCACAGTGGTCAAGGTGGGTCCCACATGTAAGACAACATTGTTCTACACATTTTTGGCTAGGTTTGGTCCATGACTAGTGGGTCCATGTAGTGGAAACCTAGGAACAAGAGAGGAGTGTGGGTAGAAACCTTGGTGCAACACACTGTCCCAAGACTTGCAGAGGCTTACAGGTGGGCCAGGGTCTTGTGGGTCCCACTTGGAAGTGAAATAGAGAGGAGAATTCTCTAGAGACTAAGTCCTATTAACTGTCCAACATGCAGCTTTTATATTATTGTTTTACCAGATTATCAACTGTTACAAATTATGGAAAAATTATTGAAGTTACAGGAAGATGTGTTTAACCTACTGACCAAATTTCGTAGTTAGAAGTGGTCTGGTTAATCTTTGGCGAATTTGCAAGGTAGGGTTATTGATCCAGTTTTTCTGCAGTGTAGTTTATGTCCCTAGGGCTTTACTCTTGTCATTTTATGTGGTTCCTTTAGGAGATAAATTAAACCAAAATTCCTGGTGATAGGGTTCATGTTGGCACACACTTTGGGAAAAGGGCTCTGTCTAATTAGTCTTCATTTTCATTTGGTGAATTTTAGAATTATACCTATTCATTTTTAGCTAGCTCCCTAGTCTAGCTGATTTGAGGGATTTTATTGAAGTACTTACTGAAGTGATAATATCATGGAAAATTTACAGGGGTCAATTTATGTTGTACAGGGCTCATGGAAATTTTTCCATTATTTTATGTTAGGCCTATTCTCCTTAGAAATTATTTAGGCTATAAAAATGTATATGCCTCCTATTATGGAAATGCACTATAAGATCCAAAAACAATCCAAAAAAAAGGTATGCACATGAAATGGTAATTAATTTATTTATCTCCATATTTTTATGTCAAACTTTTATCTATATATATTTAGTAATATTACATTTTCTGTTTCTTGTAAATTAACTCCTAAAATCTTTATGCACCAACCCTAAGGTATTTTAATTTGGTCAAAACCTCTTATAGCCATTTGGATGAATTACTTCCATTCCCATTTGACCTACAAAAGGTTTTAGAAATTTGATTTATGGATTCCAGAGCTGTGCTTTATATTCTTTTATTATTGTATATTGTGACCTAGGGTAAGTCTTTAAATAAATTAAAAATTTTAACTATAAAAGTTTTAGCGTTCCCCCCTTTTTAAGATTTACTTTAGTAAATCTACCTCTCATTTTACTCCTTTGTATAGAAAGTATAAGATTTTACTTTCGAGGGCTTTTTATTAGCTTATTTTAGTTAAAATTTTGAAATTCAAAATTTTGGTATGTTACATTTATATTGAAATTTGTTAATAATTTTTATTAGACTTCCTCTTTAAGCTTTTAAATACTTTCTAAAAATGTATTACGAAATGTATTATTTAAATAAATGATTTTTAGGGTGTGACAGCCATGTTACTGACAGTGGGCCCCACCACCTTTATCCATTGAAAAATAATTCATTTAATTGAAAATCCAATGAATATTCTAATAATATTCCTCTTCCAATTTCTTTTCGTATTTTCTCTGAATTCGAACTTCCGGAGGCTATAACTTTCCGTCCGAACTCCGATTCGACCTGTTCTTCTTCCTAAATTCATCTAAAATCATGATCTACATGTTTGTGTACTTTTTGGTACTGTTTATTTGGAGTTTCTTAGTGTTTTTCCTCATTTTGTGTGTAGTCGTATAGTTTCCACCGTTTCAGAGGATTGCGAAGTTTGAGGAAGAGTTTCGGAAGATCAACGGAAGATTGTTCTATTGCGAGGCAAGTCACATGACAATCCTCTTGAGCATGTTGATCCCAATTGTGAAAATTATTTTGTATTAACAATATTGCATGCAAAGCTTTGGAATGTCATTATTATGGGTATTTATTATTATTCCTATATTCCTTGATTACAACCATTTTGTTATTGATACCTTTACCTTGATGCCTTGGGTATTTAATATTGACTAGCTAGATGTCTAATTAATGATCTAGCTAGATTATTTTGGTTTTGCTTAGCCCTGCCTAGAAATTTTAGTGTCATTTTATATGGGATAACTATTCAATTACTCTTGATTAATTAGTGGTTAATGGCTATATTTTCACCATGATTGGTCATGGTTGGTTAATTAAATATGCAAACTTAAACTTGACTGATGGTGGGTTATGAGCATGTGGAATGATGATGATGTTAGTGGTGCTCATGACAATTGAGGACCAGTTCGCGAGGTACTTGCTGCGAAGCAATACCCATACTAACCACAACTTGAATGGGTAATGGCTTTACTGGACGTGTAGCACATTCAACAGAAGGCACTAGGGTGTGTTTGTGGTTGTGGTAAGTCCACACATGGTAGTTTGTAAGTCCATGGTTTTGGGCATTGAGCCGTCTTGTGGGAAGGCACTTGATCACCCTTACCGGAGACCGAAGGCTTGGCTGGTGGTACTCTTGTTGTGCGGGTTACATGAAAGTTCTTGTCACGGGTTCCCCCTTTGCAATACCATGGTGGTATTTTGGGGCATGGTGACATGTGTGGAACCGTGTCTTGTGGGTAAATTGGTACACCTCTGGCTAGAGTAAAACTGTTCGAATAGCCGTGCCCGCGGTTATGGGCGGCCTAGCAATGTTTTTTGTGATTAGTCCCACACTATTCATTAATGATAATAACTGATGGAAACTTGATAGGTCCAGGTTGGAGGGTATTGGTTTGGGCCTGAACTACATTGGAGTGTTGTTCGGTGATTGGTTCAGTGTTGATAATAATTAAACTATACTATTTTTGCAATGTTTTTAAATACAACTATTTTAAATGTTGTTTACAATGTTATGCCTTTCCTTGGAATCTGTTGCATTACATTGCATTCCTATGTGGCTTGTTGAGTATGGTGGGTGGTACTCAGTCTTGCAATATTACCATCATTAGAGTGAAGTTTCATGAGGAAGGAGAAAGTTTTTGGAGTTTGGCTTATGCCCCAGTTGAGCTACCTGTGGGCTTGGTGCTGAAGCATCGCTAGGATTTTTGTTCTGCTGCTGTTTTCTTTCGTGTAAGGACTAAGTGCCTCTTTTGTAAGTATTTATCATTATTTCGTTTTGGTTATGTTTACCAAATTGTCGATTTGTGTACCTTAGCTGATTCCTAGATGAGGTTTAATGCACAAATTTAGTTTTGGGAATTTGTTGAATTTCTAGGTGTACAGTAGGCTCATGGTGCGAATTGGTCTATGTACTGAGGATAGATGGTGGACCGGTGACGTGGCTATAGCGCATGGGACGAGGGAGGTGAGGTGGCGATGACATGGTGGTGTTAACGCCAAAATTTGGCACGGTTCGCGTCGGACTCGGTTAAGGAAAGAAGTGATATCAGCCGTTGGGAAGGCTAATCCAGAAGAAGCCGGATTCGGGAGAATCGTGAAGACCACGACATGGCAGTCAATTACCTTATCATAAATTAGTAGTTTTAATACTTTTTAGATAAACCTGTTCTCGTGTCCGATCAGGGCTTGTTAGTTTTCCTTTTATAGTTAGGAAACTCCTGTTTTCGCATGTCGATCAGACTGTATCAACTCGGGGTATATATAGTATGCCGGGTACCATGTAAACTATCCACACATATCAATCAAATTCGGCGCATCGCCACCCTTTCGACGGGTTCTTGCTTCTTCGAGCGGGGCTGCATCGGTTAGTCCGAACTCCTGCGAGGAGGGATAAGACTCGTCACACCCTTACCCAGGTATCTCCTGTCTATGGCTGCATCGCGTTCGGTTCCCGACCTCTATAGGCCGATCAGGTATACCACATCACGCGTGAGATCTTATCAGCTTACTGGGAGGCGATTTATCATCAGTTCGTGCTGCATCGGTTGGGTCGACCTACTGAGCTGCCAGCGATAAATCGTTCCGTGCAGGTTGATGATTTTTGCGCAAGTGTCTTATCGGAATGTATAGCCGATAAGTTATCTTTACATCCACAGTTGCATTTAGGTCTATCGGCTTGTTGAGTTCCTTTATTATTTTTAATCTGTGCTGCATCAGTTAGGTCTGAACTACTGATTGATAATAATAGATTAATCCTTGTCGAGCCATCGGTGTATATGCGACGTTTCTAATCGGAGTGCTTAGCCGATCCAGGTTATCTTTTTATAAAGCCGAATGTATTTATCCTTTACTATTTTGGTCATCTATATTATCATTGGTTTTCTAGCCGATGCACATGTGTTTCCTTGGCAGTCGCTAGCTTACTTATTCTGTCTATCTATTTTCATTCATCGACTTCTAAGCCGATGCACTTGATACTGAGCTTATCTGTTTGCTTATAGCGTTATCGGTTCCCTAGCGTACACAGGTGCCATCGGCATCGGCTACAAGGAGCCTACATTTAGTCCGTATCGGCCGATAGCGATGTGCAATTGCTGCTGACCCGGGCACGAGCACAAGCGAGGACCCGGGAGCGAGGACTGGACGAGGACCCGGGGCACGGGCACGAGACCGGGCGCGGACAGCTGGGCTCGGACAAAGTTTAATCATCGGCTTTCAGCCGATGCTCAGCATTCCCTCGGCAAATCGGCTAGCGGGATTCTTATTGGCCGATTGAATCCCTGAGCTAATATTCTCCTTGTCAATTGCGGGGTCAAATTGACTGGCACGCCTACGAACCTCAAATATTTTAGGACTTGCACTGGAGCTAAAGCAGATCTCCAGGCCTTCGCGTGTCTCTAGGCGCCGAACCAGATCGTCAGCAAGCTTTTTGGCACACCCGGCGGTTTTCAGCGTCAACAGGTGGTGAGGTGGCACTGACGATGATAGATCTAGGGCTAACGTGGCACTGGATCGAGTTAATGAAGATCCGACGGTCGGGATTTGATCTAACTGATTGGACGGCCAAGATCCAGCGGGTTACTATGCATGGGGCCTATTTGTCAGTCATAGAAAGGTGACTTCCGACAGGGCCCGCATGTCAGCCATAGGGGCAAGGCGGAGGGAGCTCACCTCGTCCATGGCGCGACACATGCCGATCCGCTCAGCGAGGAGGTGTGCGACGGTGATGGCGACCGGCGGCAGAGGGCCGCGAATGGCGGGGAAAGGACGTCGCTGGCGGCGGCGACAGCAATGGAGGGCGGTGATGGGTTGAAGAAGGTGCAGTGAACGGTAGATTGGTGGAAGAAGAGAAAGCAGACGCCGGTGTTGGAAGAAGATGATGGTGACGGCGAGCAGGGGAAGAGGCCTCGACTGGACTCTTTCCAACGACGGTGGAGGATGTGGAGGCTCTAGCAATGGCAACGACGGCTACCACGGCAGCAGCAGTTGGACGAGTAGAGCAGCGGCCACGGCCTTGGAGTTGCGGCGGCAAGCAGAGGTGGCTAGCGGTGCTAGCACAGAAGAGGCAGGAAGGGTGATTGGTAGTATTTATAGTAGGTAGGGAGTGCTAGGGGCACAAACAGAATTTCTGTTGGCGTTCGGGGCTTCGTTAGTCGGGGGGTTGCACTGAGTGGCGCTCGTGGGTCTTAGGCTAGCGGGTACGGTGTAGCAGGCCGGGCCGAGAGTGGCAGGGGCGGTACAGGGCTCGGGCTGGAGAGAGAAGAGAAAGAAGAAGAAGAAGAGAGAAGAGAAGAGAAAAAGGAGGAAATGGAAATAAAGAAAGGAGAAAAAGAGAAAAGGGGGGGGGGGATTAGGAATTTTTAGGGAAACTCCAAATTTTCAAAAATTTGGAAATTTAGGTAAATTGAGGAATATAATATAAGGAATATTTTGGAAATATGGAGATTAAGGAAATCCAAGGGGATTTTAGGATATTTGCGATTATTGGATACATTTGGGAAATCAGAAAAATGGAGAATATATTACGGGATTTGGATTTATTTCACAAAAGAATTCGATTGATTTCATGGGAATTTGAACTTTTGGAAAATAATTCGGAAGTTTTTAGGGGTTCGGGGAAATGTAGGGGATTTTAGGGTTTCGTACTTGGGCATATATGAGGGACTCCAGATTCAGAATTTTGAGGGTTTCAGTGGATTTGGAAAACAACACCAAAGAGGGAAGGGAACAGAGTTCGAGTTGGAAAAAGCGAGGTACCAGAGGATAGGACCAGGAATGACTCGAGATAAGGAAAACAATATGGAATTGTTTTCCATTTAATTAATTGCTGGAATGAGTTTGTAATTTTAAAATTGATTCGAGCTCTAGAAAATCCAGAGAAATTTCAGAGATTATTAAGGCATGGGGAATTCACCAGAAGCAAAACCCACCATGAAAGAAAAAGAAAAATCCATTATTATAAATACTTGTATGCTAAAAATCATTCCAACCACCCCATGGAATACCACAAGCATACCAAGCATTAATTGAAATTTTTAACTCAACTTATTTTTAACATTGGAAAATTTAGGATTTTTATTCAAACACTTTCACACACTCTTCTATGATTTCTGTATTTTCATTTACCCCATCAAATTTTAATTAGGGTATTTTCAGGGTGTGACACCCCCAAGGTCATAGCGACCGTGCCGCCCCCATCACCACCTTGGGTCGAGCACATGGGCTTGGCTAAATGACGTCGGCGGCTGTAGGTCGGGCAGCTGCACAGTCTCGAAGTCCACCAAGTTGGGGCCAGAGACCAGGTGGCCCTAGCCTCAAGTTTGCAATCTAGGCCAGGGGTAGGAGAGGCTCGTATCCCTAGGCGAAAGAAGAAGAAGGCGGGCGCCTGAGGAGTGCCCCTTTGTGCACCTCAATGGGCTTCATGGATAGGAGCCAGGTAATCCCTCACGATCCCTCATTTTTCTGCGTGATTCGTGGTTTTTCTTTACTTCTCACTATCCTTATTGATGCCTCCCCGGGCTACGACCTTCCTTTGTGCGTGCCAGGCAGCCCAAGGAAATGAGGCCCGCCCTAGCCCGGGGGCCCCGAAGCACACCCCGGGAGAGGCTGGACCGAGAAGGCCGGAGTGCGCGGCCTTCAGGCTAGCCCGCCCCGACACGAGGAGGTGGCGCTCAAGCCTGAAGTCGACACGCCCTAGCATGGGGAGGCAACCCTCGCGCACTCCTCGCCACAGGGAGGGGGTGCAGCACCGGAGGCTGAGGTTGGCAGCTCGGCCCTCGTGTAGTCACGTCCCTGCCCACACGCTGCCGGCGAGGCGGACTCGGTGACGGGGCCTCTAGGAGGACGTCCCCGAGAGACCTTCCTCGATGTGCTGGCCAGCACTCGGGAGGTGATCGATCGACTTCGGGTGATGGCTGCTATTGAGCGGGAGGAGCTTGATGAAAAACGGTCTACCCTAGCTGAGGAAAAGGAGCACCTCAGGGAGGGGCACCAAGTGCTAGAGACCCTAGTGTGGATGGCCAAGGTGGTATACGACTGCGACGTGGCGGAAATTGAGAGGGAGCAAGCCGCCTTGGACGTGGAACGTGAGGAGGCCGTCGCTGAGAGGGAACAAGCAGAGGAGGCAGCGGAGGAGCTCAAGTGCTATAGCGCTCTTTGACTCACTCAAGGAGCGTGTGTTGACACGCATCCAATAGGCGGGTGGACCACAAGCAAGCTCGCATGATGTGAGGAGCAGTGGTACCGGGAAGCGCCCTCGCATCCGTGAGAGATGGCCCACACAAATGAGGCCAGGCAGCTCTGGGCCTTCGAGAATTTGTCCAGGTGATCAGGGAGGCCAAGGTAGCTTTGGCTTTGTGGGAGCATGGCATCTTGGGGGCTGAGGCTTGAGCAGCAGAATAGGAGGTGGACCTCGCTGATCATGAGTGGGCCATGGGCTAGGCCTCCGCTACCAAGCAGAAAATAGTGGCCCTCCAAGCCAAAGCCGCTGCCGCCGAACTCCAGTGCAAGCGGGCTCAAGCCAAGGCAGCCGAGCAGTGGTGCGGAGTCCTCAAGACGGAGCTCACTGCTACCTGAAGCTTGATGGTCGATGTCCTTGAGGGTGTGTTGTGCTCCGTCCAGAAGGCCGGGCTCGGCCAGGTAAAAATCGACAAGAACGCTGGCACCTTGGGGCATCACGTGCTAAAGTTCTCCAAGGTGGCTGAGTGTCTCAAAGAACTGTCCGGCCATGTCCGCGAGGTCGCTGTCAAGGAGCGGTGGGAGCTGGCTTGGTCCGTGGTGGAGTGTAACGCCCAGAAATTCATAACCAGAATTCTAAGCATTTCTATGTATTAAATCCCTATCCAGGAAAGCCAGGGTACACAATACCAAGTTACCATATAGAGTGCGTCTTACAAACAGAATAAAAATTGTCTTACATAAATACAGTGGTAAGATAAATAAAGCCTATATACAGCTAGCCAAGCGAAGGCTTCCATTCCACAGGCATCTTGATGGTGGAGCCAGCCTTGTCCTCCTGCTGATCCTCATCAGACAGGTACTCCACCACTGAGAGGGGAAAAAGGAGCAAGATTGAGTACCACCCACAGTACTCAACAAACCACACCCGTAAATATGCACAATGCACGGGAATCAAAGATAGGCTAGAGGTTCATTTGCATAAAAGCAGTTTCAAACAGTAGTGATTCGCAAATAGTAAAAGGTTGATTAACTGAACAATATTTAATCCTCCACTTATTAACGTTACACCACATTAACCAGGCCCAACAAGCCATTTGAACCACACCAGTTCCATTAAGTCAAGTTAATTAAATAAGGGTGAGACTAATCACGGTGAGTCTTGACCAATCGCCCATATCCACGGGCGCGGCTATTCGAATAGATTTAACTCTGATCAGAGGTGTACAACTGTACCCACAAGACAAAGCCCCACACACGTTCCCGTGTGCCGATGTGTCACCATGACACCTCGCGAGAGGCTGTGACAGGACCGTTCACGCAACCTCTTCTTAACCATCCACACCACGCTGAGGTTGCACTTGCCGACAGGGCACACCGTATCGGCTAGGCTACCCCCCTTGCACCACAATGGATCTGGAAGCCGAATCAACCCAAACCCTGGGCCGACCCAACTCCATCACACCCATTTTCACCATCGGTTGTGGGGAGGGAAAGGACGCTACAAGCCCGGCCGCTGCCCACGCTGACTTGTGGAAAGTACAATTAATTGCCCAAGGGGTACCCATGAACCAGTTCTTAATTGCCATGGGTGCGACCATCAAAACCATGCACCCATAGACCACCATTTGGGTTAAATTTTAGTAATTCAACATCAATATATCCAAAGTTCCATTTTCCGACATAGAGTTGAAACAAGAATGTAAATGATAATGTTAAATTCCCAGGTGAACTAATAGTTTCTAAGCATGGCTAAGCATCCTAAGAATAACATCCTACTCATGTTGTTACCCAGGTGACAAGGAACAAGGCTCAACAACTAAGGCATAATCTTATCTATATAGGGGTCATAATCCATACCACATGTAATAATAAAAACATGCATGTTTATTTGAATAAACCAAACGTTTTAGCAAAAGTAGGTACAAAATGATCAAGATTACAGTGTGACTTGCCTTGTCCGGCTCAACGTACTCGGCTACGACCTCGTAGTAAACGGGAGGGTCGACTGCGTCGGATTTTATAACAGACCACGCACAAACAATTAAAAACTGAACATGTGGGCACTCAAATATGAGTTGAAAATATTTTTAATGAATTCTTGGCATTTTTCAGGATATTAATGAAATTTGAATGACTTATCGGAGTTCATATGAATTAGTTATGAATTTTTGAAGTTTTACTATGATTTCCTATACAAATTTAATTATTAAATAATTTATTGCGCAATTAAATGGATTGTTGTCACATCCTGATATTAGCCACACTAATTAATACCTGAGAAAAATACCCAAGAAAAATAAATTTAAATGGCTAGAGGAATTAATTAAAGGTGTAAAATGCAAAATAATAAATTATTGTGGCCGGGAATATTTTTCTTTTCTTCCCTGTGCCAAAATACATTAACTGGAATTTTAGTGGAATTTTCAGAGCACAGGAACTACTTTTAACAAATCAAAAACATTTACTGGAATTAAAATCGCTCTGGAAAATCTTTTCTCTTTTTCCTTTCTCTTTTTCCTCTCCTGGGCCACCGGCCCACCCCTATGCCGGCCTCTCCACGCACCCGCCGGCCTGCTCCTCTCCCT
The DNA here is from genome assembly GCA_003991445.1 of Oryza meyeriana var. granulata. Taxonomy (NCBI): domain Eukaryota; kingdom Viridiplantae; phylum Streptophyta; class Magnoliopsida; order Poales; family Poaceae; genus Oryza; species Oryza meyeriana. The sequence goes on from RYFJ01001561.1 coordinate 54,604, forward strand.
GGCCTCTTTCTCCTCGCGCTGGGCCAGCCCATCCTGCGAGCGCCTGACTCCCGCTCTCTCTCTTTGTGCTCGGGGCCCACTCGTTAGGCCGCGTCACCCGCGCGCCCATGCGCCTCCCCGCTGATAGGCCGGGCCCGCCTGTCAGCATCATCTTCCTCCTCTGTCCGAATCAGGCGGAGGGGAAAAACCCCGGAGCCGTCCGATCCGGTGCCATCTCCCGCCTCCTCCCGCGCTCGCCTCTGGTTCAAACGGGCGTGGACCAAGTCCGCCCCCACTCCCCACTTTCCCCGGCGTGCTTGTCCCCTCTCCCTCGTGAATCCCACACACGATCCCCATGCCGCCGCCCTCACTCCCGTGCACAATTGAAGCCATTCGGCCTCGATCTCGCTCGCCCGCGTGCATACAAAGCCTCGCCGCCCTCTCCTCTGCCTTTTGCCCAACACGCCGAGCCTCCCCGTGCCCTAAAACCCCATTGCCACCGTGCACCCGAGCCTCCGCTGCTTTTCTCCTCTCCAGCCGTTGCTTGCCGCCGTTCCGAACGCTGCCAAGCCACACCACCATCCCCATCACCTCCGACGTGCCACGTCGCATCTTGGCCACCACTTCGTGGAAGCCAAAACTCGCCGGGACGCCCCGCCCTCGCGCACGATGAGTTCCGGCCCTCCGTCTCCTCTCCGGCCGGCAATTTCCGCCGCGCCGCGTCTCCGTTCTCCGCCCTAACTCCTTTCCCGTCCTCCTCATCTTCCAGGACACCTCAGCCGCCGCTTCTCGTTCATTCCCCGCCGTCGGAACTCCGTCACCGACATAGTCCCAAAGCCGCTGCCGTTTCTTCATCGCCGCCGTCGTCCTCTTGTTGTCGCTCGTCGCCGCAAGCCGCCGGTGAGAATCCACTCCACCTCCCCGTTCCATTTCGCCGCTCCGCGTGCCGCCACCGTGCCGTGTGGTCGCCGCCGGCGACCATCGGGTCACGTGCGCGTGTCGGCCGCCGGAGCCCACTCGGGACGGCCGGCTTGGGCTGTCGTTCCCCGGGGCCATCCGATCTGCCGGGTGGCAGATCGGGGCCGCCCGCGTGCTCGCCCATGTTGGCGCCACGTGGTCAACTCGCCTTCGGCCGCGGTGGACTTGGTCCACCGTGCGCCGGCCTCTGTGCGCCGCTGACTGGTGGGGCCCGCTGGTCGGCGCTGCCTCTCTCTCGGGTGACGCCATAAATTGGATTAATGCGCATTAAATCGTTTGTTAATTATATTTGCACTGAAAATCATAGTAAAACTTCAATAAATCATAACTAATTCATACGAACTCCGATTAGGCCCATTCAAATTTCATTAAATCCAGAAAAATGCCAAGAATTCATTAAAAATACTTTCAGTCCATGTTTGTTGGCCCCCATGTACTGTTTTTAATTGTTTATGTATTGTTTGTTGTAGAATTCGACGCCAGTAATTCTCCCGCGTATTTCGAGATTGTAGCAGAGTACCTTGAGCCGGAGCAAGGCAAGTCGCACTGTTACCTTGATCACTTTGTACCCGTTTTTCCCTAAATTGCCTTGTTTACTTAAATAAATTGCATTAATTCTATATTTCATGTGGGTGGGTTACAACCTATGCAATGTTAGCACTTTGGCTTAGCTTTGAAACCTGAATCCTTGTCACCTAGGTAATAATGTGATTAGATTACAATTCCTAGTATGCTTAGCCATGCTTAGCAACATAGCTCACATGGGAATTAAATATTATTTCTTTTATATGACTCGACTCTATGTCGCAAAAATGGAACTTTGGATAGATTAATGGTAAATTATTAAATTGTGACCTAAATGGTGGGTTGTGGGTGTATGGTTTTGCTTGTCACACCCATGGCAATTAAGGACCGGTTTGTGGGAACCACTTGGGCAACTTCCCGTACTTGCCACAAGCTAGCGTGGGCAACGGCTGGCCTTGAAGCGTTTCTTCTCCCTCTCCTAGGCACTGAAGAAGAGGGTGAGTGTGATGGAGTTGGGTCGGCCCGGGGTAGGTTGATCAGCTGCCGGATTCACCGTGGCGCAAGGGGGGTAGCCTGGCCAATATGGCGTGCCCTGTCGGTAGGTGCAACCTCAGCGTGGTGTGGATGGTTAGGGAGGGGTTTCATGAACGGTCCTGTCACAGCCTCTCACAGGACATCGTGGTGATGTACTAGCACACAGGAATGTGTGTGGGGTTGTGTCTTGTGGGTACAGTTGTACACCTCTGATCAGAGTAAAACTATTCGAATAGCCATGCCCGCGGTTATGGGTGTATTGGCCAAGACTCACCGTGATTAGTCTCACCCTAGATAATTAATCTGGTTTTATCAAACTGGTGTGGTGGAAGGTGTGAGTCCGGTCGACGTGGTTGAGTTGATCGGAGGTGGCTGGTTAGCGTGGTGTAACGCTAATCGGTGGAGACTGGTGAGCGTGGTGTAACGCTCATCAGTGACGCATGGTGGACGTGGTGTAGCATTCATCAGCACGGCCTAGTCAACGTTGTGTAGCGTTGATCAGGAAAAACTAGTCAGTGTGGTGTAACGTTGTCCGGTGGAGACTGGTTAACGTGGTGTAACGTTAATCAGTGGAGTCCGGTTATCGTGGTGTAACGGTAACCGGAGGAGTCTGGTGAACGTGGTGTAGCGTTCATCAGTGGAGACTGGTTGACATGGTGTAATGTCAATTAGTTGGGAATGGTTGGGCCTGGTTAACGTGGTGTAACGTTAATCAGTGGAGAGTTAATATTGTTAAAATTAATCAACTTTTTACTGTTTGCAACTGCTTTTATGCAAAACAAACCCTATCCCATCTTTGTACCCTATGCATATGCATTTTTATGGGTGCGATTTGTTGAGTACTGTGGGTGGTACTTAGCCTTGCTCCATATACCCCCCCCCCCTCAGTGTTGGAGAACGCGTCTGATGAGGATCACCCAGAGGAATAGGTTGGCTCCGCCATCAAGGTGCCTGTGGGATGGAAGCTGCTGCTCGACCTGATGTTCATAGACGTTATTTTACCTTTTCCGCTGCATTCTGTAATATAATTTTACTCTGTTTGTAAGTTACTCTGTATGGCAACTTGGTTTGTGTACCCTGGCTTTCCTGGGCAGGGATTTAATACACATATATGTTCAGATTTTCGGTAGCGAATTTCTAGGCGTTACAAGTTGGTATCAGAGCCGAGCTTGACTGTAGGACCAACCAAATGGAAACCCTAGGAGCCCTCTGAAATTCCCATTTGCATATGCTTCTCATATTTGGAGTTATTTTGGGAAAAGTGGGTATTCGTTCTCGAATTGGGCTAAAATCTCGGCCGTTTATTTGTTGGAAAATTTTGAGTCTAGTCAAATCTGGAGTGAAAATTTTTATTCTTGGGTTAGCATAGGTGTCCAAATTTTGGGAAAACACTGGTTGATCTAGGGGAGGGTATGATTTATGGCATGCATAAAATATTTATATCTTCTTTGCAATTGTTATGAAAATTTTATTCGGCATCATTTGGTTTCATGATGGTATTTTGTCGGTCAAAAAAAATTTTACTGACAAAATTATTTACTGCATAAGATCGTTGTTGTTTCTAAATTATTTACTGTTTACTTATTTGGATCTGAGCATACATTGATTCCCCTCCTTGTCTTCTATAGATGGACAACCTCCCCAACCAGCATGGCACAGACATGGGCGGCTTTGTGGAAGAACTTCGGATGATGAGTTTCACTTTGGGGTACAGCCATGCCCCAGAGTACACTGCAGTGGAACCCATGGAGGGTGAGCTACCACACTGGGTTCGCTTGGAGTTACCAGGCGAGATGTACCTCCTGCCTGCTATGGAGGTCAAGGTTGGTGGGCGTACCTTTAGCCATGCCTGCTAGGAAGCCGCTTTCTGCCTGATTGGAGAGCTACGTTGGAGGCACCATGCTACCCTCCGCACCACTGCTTACCGCTACCTTCCCTGCCGGGCGCACTATCAGACCTACAGCGCCTTTCAGCTGGCGGACAATGAGAGTGACACCACAATCATCCACATGAGGTGGGCAATGTTGGCCATAGATTATATGCACGCCAATTGGATGCGTGCAGCCCATGATCGGGAGGACGCCAACAGGACGACCATCATGGGACTCCAAAACCAGATCGACCGCCTGAAGAAGGAGGTCACAGAACTGAAGGGACAGCCGCCACCCGGTGGGGCCAAGATCCGGCTGACTCCGAGGAAGAGGACCCTTCCTCCGGTGCGTGTTCAATTGGCTCCCAGGAACGGGCCACATGCACCACCACCCCCACCAGCTCCACACCAGTGCCAGCATAGACGGGTGGATGGATCAACGCGTTGTCAGGCGACAATGGCTCTCAAGGAGGCACCAACATCCATGGGGGCTTCACTTCCACCGACGACAGCAGCTCCTTCAGTGGGTCCTGCACCCACAGCGAGGCCAGTTCTTCGGCCCATGGAAATGTGGATTACATGGGCGGATCCAGGAGTCGCACCGACGACGAGGCTGGCGATGAGCAGGAGCCGGAGTACAACTTTGATGACCGCAGGAGCCGCTCGGAGCATTAGACGCGCCACCCTTAGTTTGTCATTTTTCTTAGTTTGATTTCCTATTTAGTTGTAATGTTAGGAATGTTTGTTTGTTTGGGGTTAGTGGCGACATACCGTCTGTTGTGGTATGTCCGCCGTAATTAGGAGTTGAACTGATTTTTCTCATGTTTCCAACCAAGAATTTCAGTTAATTTAATTCAGCCACTTAATTATCACTCCTGTTTCTGAGCCACCTGTTTTGCTCCTTCTCTATCTCTACTCTCCCCTTCAGATGGTGAACACAAGGAGTGGTGCTCGTGCTGCCAGCGACGCTAGTGCCACCAACCAGCGAGAAGGAGCACCTCAGAATCAGGGAGCACCCAACCCCGTGCCACCACCACTACCGGAGAACCCAACCTTGGCACAGGTTATAGCCAACCAAAACCAAATGTTGGCCATGATGATGCAACAGATGCAGCAGAACAACCTGCAGCAGCAACCCCACAACCCGGCCATTGCCCCTTAGTCCAAACTACCTGAGTTCCTGAGGGTCAGGCCGCCAACTTTCTCCAGCACCACCAACCCGATGGAGGCCAACGACTGGCTCTTGGCAATCGAGAAGAAGCTCAACCTCCTCCAGTGCACCGACCAAGAGAAGATCGCTTTCGCTACTCACCAACTCCAAGGTCCCGCATCAGCTTGGTGGGACAATTTCCTGGTGACCCGCACCGCTACCACGGAAGTCACCTGGGCAGAATTCTGCCACAATTTCCGAAAGTCTCAAATTCCGACAGGGATTGTGGCACAGAAAAAAGGGAGTTCAGAGACTTGGTCCAAGGGAACCAGACGGTCACAGAATACCTCCATGAGTTCAACTGCGTGGCGCGCTACGCGCCTGAGGATGTCCGCATCGACGCGGAGAGACAAGAAAGGTTCTTGGACAGATTGAACGAAGAGCTGACCAATCAGCTTCTCTCAAGCGATTACCCAGACTTCGAAAAGCTGGTGGATAAAGCAATCCACCAGGAAAGCCAACACAACAAGGTGGACCGCAAGAGGAAGGCTGCCCAGTTCCGGGCTCACCAAGGGCAACACCAGAGGCCACGGATGATGTTGGGCCAGCAAGGTGGACCGGCCACCATGAAAACAGCACCCGTTCCACCCGGGACACTCCGGAGGCAGCAGCAGCAATAGCGGGCAGTACAACCGTCAGTCCGCTCCACGCCCACCAATGGCGCCCATACAGCAGGGTCAGACACGGAAAGACAACGGGGGCAAGAGCTACGTCTGCTACAACTGCAATGAACCGGGTCACTTTGCCGACAAGTGTCCGAAACCGAGGTGAATGGGACCCAGACCTGCAGCTCCCCAGCACCCCAACGCTAATCAACAGGTGATAAAGAGGCGCGTCAACCATGTCTCCGCAGAAGAGGCGCAGACTGCACCAGAGGTGGTATTGGGTACATTTTTTGTGAACTCAATACCTGCAACCGTACTTTTTGATTCTGGTGCAACACATTCTTTCATATCCAAGAAATTTGTGGGGGCACATGGGATAAAAATAGTGGAACTTAAAATCCCCATGAGGGTTCATACACCTGGGAACCGCATGATAACTGCTCACTATAGCCCTTCAGTGGGCCTAGGAATCCAAGGATCACCTTTTCTAGCCAATCTTATCCTCCTGGAATCCAAAGACCTAGATGTCATCCTAGGGATGGATTGGTTAACCCGACACAAAGGGGTGATCAACTGCACAGACCGCACCGTAACAGTGACCAATTCGGGAGGAAAAATGGTTACCTTCAAGTCACTAGTGCCGCTGCATCAAGAAGCAAGCTTGAATCAGGTTGCAGCAGGGCAACCGTCGGAAAGTGGAACGAAGGCAGAAAGGAAAATATAGGACATTCCAATAGTAAGGGAATACCAGGATGTGTTCCCGAAAGACCTACCAGGGATGCCACTAGAAAGGGAAATTGAGTTTAGGATTGATTTGGCACCTAGGATAGCACCAATATACAAGAGGCCTTACAGAATGGCACCGAACGAGATGGCAGAAGTCAAGAAGCAAGTCGACGATCTGCTACAAAAGGGCTACATCCGACCAAGCACATCACCTTGGGGAGCGCCAGTCACCTTCGTGGAAAAGAAAGACAAGACAAAACGGATGTGCGTGGACTATCGTGCACTAAATGATGTCACCATCAAGAACAAGTACCCTCTGCCGAGGATTGATGATCTCTTCGACCAATTGGAGGGTGCCACCATTTTGTCTAAGATAGACCTGCGATCAGGCTCTCACCAGCTGAGAATTCTAGAAGAGGATATACCGAAGATAGCCTTCACCACGCGGTATGGGCTGTATGAGTGCACTGTTATGTCCTTTGGACTGACAAATGCACCTGCCTTTTTCATGAATCTGATGAACAAGGTATTCATGGAGTTTCTGGACAAGTTTGTGGTAGTTTTCATTGACGACATCCTGATCTACTCAAAGTCAATGGAAGAGCATGAGCAACATCTCCGTTTGGTTCTTGAGAAGTTGAGAGAGCACCGGTTGTATGCCAAGTTCACTAAGTGCGACTTCTGGTTGAGAGAGGTGCAGTTCCTCGGACACATCATTACCGCCCAAGGAGTTGCCATGGACCCAATGAACGTGGAATCCGTCACCAATTGGAAACCACCTAAGACAGTGACACAGGTAAGGAGTTTTCTTGGACTTGCGGGGTACTACCGCCGGTTCATCGAGAACTTCTCGAAGATTGCCAAACCTATGACATAGCTACTAAAGAAAGATGTGAAGTTTGTTTGGACATCCGAGTGCAACCACAGCTTTGAAGAACTCAAGAAGAAGTTGGTTTCAGCACTAGTTCTGATCTTACCAGATCCCAAGAAGGATTTCCAAGTGTACTGTGATGCATCCCGCCAAGGGCTAGGGTGCGTGTTGATGCAAGAAGGCAGGGTTGTAGCCTATGCATCGCGTCAGTTACGCCCCCATGAGAGCAATTACCCAACACATGACCTAGAATTGGCCGCTGTGGTCCATGCTCTAAAGATTTGGCGGCATTACCTCATCGGTAACCGCAGTGAGATTTATACGGACCACAAGAGCTTGAAGTACATATTCACCCAGCCTGATCTGAACCTCCGCCAAAGAAGGTGGCTGGAGTTGATTAAGGACTATGATGTGGGGATACATTACCACCCAAGGAAAGCCAATGTCATGGCAGACGCCTTGAGCAGAAAGAGTTACTGCAACACCGCTCAAGCAGGGGCATTGAGCAAGGAAATGCAGTAGGAGTTTGAACGCTTGAATCTGGGCATTGTCGAACATGGATTCGTGGCAGCCCTAGAGGCTCAGCCCATGCTTTTTGATCAAGTTCGCGAGGCACAAGCGAATGATTCAGAAATCCAAGAACTTAAGAAGAACATGAGAGTCGGAAAAGCTCAAGGTTTTACAGAAGATGAGAACGGGACAGTATGGATGGGGGAACGCTTGTGCGTTCCAGAAAACAAAGAACTCAAAGACCTAATACTCCGGGAAGCCCATGAGACGCAATACTCCATTCATCCTGGAAGCACAAAAATGTACCAAGATCTTAGAACCAAGTTTTGGTGGGCTAGCATGAGAAGGGAAATCGTGGAATTCATGGCACTTTGTGATGTATGCCAACGGGTGAAAGCAAAACACCAATGGCCTGCAGGACTGTTACAGCCACTCAAGGTCCCAGAGTGGAAGTGGGAAGAGATCGGGATGGATTTTATCACCTGGTTGCTCTGCACATCATCGGGGTATGACTCAATTTGGGTGATAGTGGACCGACTCACCAAGGTTGCACATTTCATCCCGGTGCATACAACGTATTCGGGTAAGAAACTGGCTGAACTGTATATGGCTCGTATAATTTGTCTACACAGAGTACCCAAGAGGATCGTCTTCGATCGTGGCAGCCAGTTCACTTCTAAATTCTGGCAGAAGTTACAAGCAGAATTGGGAACCCGACTGAACTTCAGCATAACGTATCATCCATAGACAGATGGTCAGACTGAAAGAGTCAATCAAATATTGGAGGACATGCTTTGGGCCTGTGCACTGGACTTCGGAGGAACATGGGATAAGAGCTTACCCTATGCGGAGTTCCCGTACAACAACAGTTACCAAGCCAGCTTGCAGATGGCACCATTTGAAGCTCCGTATGGCAGGAAGTGCCGCACACCCCTTTTCTGGGATTAGACAGGTGAACACCAGGTATTCGGAACCAACTCACTCAAAGAGGCAGAAGAGAAGGTGGCCGTAATACGGGAGCGTTTAAAGACGGCTCAATCTAGACAGAAGAGTTATGCCGACAACCGCCGACGAGACCTAAACTTCAAGGAAGGGGACTATGTGTATCTTCGTGTCACACCACTTCACGAAGTACACAGGTTCCAAACCAAAGGGAAGCTAGCACCTCGCTTCGTGGGACCCTACCAAGTGCTAGCCCGTAAAGGTGAAGTGGCATATCAGTTGAGCCTCCCAGCTTCGATGACAGGTATACACGATGTGTTCCACGTGTCACAACTGAAGAAGTGTCTGAGGATACCAGTGGAAGAGGCAGATCCGGAACAAATCGAGATCCAGGAAGACCTCACCTATGTGGAGAAGCCAATTCGGATCTTGGAGATCCATGAAAGAAACACCAGAAGCCGGGTAATCAGATTTTGCAAGGTACAGTGGAGTCACCATTCAGAGGAAGAAGCCACCTGAGAACGAGAAGACAAACTGAAGTCCGCCTATCCCCACCTCTTCGCCAGCACTTCCGAATCTCGGGGACGAGATTCTGTTTAAGGGGGGTAGGTTTGTCACATCCTGATATTAGCCACACTAATTAATACCTGAGAAAAATACCCAAGAAAAATAAATTTAAATGGCTAGAGGAATTAATTAAAGGTGTAAAATGCAAATAATAAATTATTGTGGCCGGGAATATTTTTCTTTTGTTCCCTGTGCCAAAATACATTAACTGGATTTTTAGTGGAATTTTCAGAGCACAGGAACTATTTTTAACAAATCAAAAATGTTTACTGGAATTAAAATCGCTCTGGAAAATCTTTTCTCTTTTTCCTTTCTCTTTTTCCTCTCCTGGGCCACTGGCCTGCCCCTGTGCCGGCCTCTCCGCGTGCCTGTCGGCCTGCTCCTCTCCCTGGCCTCTTTCTCCTCGCGCTGGGCCGGCCCATCCCGCGAGCGCTTGCCTCCCGCTCTTTCTCTCTTTGTGCTCGGGGCCCACTCGTCAGGCCGCGTCGCCCGCGCTCCCGTGCGCCTCCCCGCTAACAAGCCGGGCCCACCTATCAGCATCATCTTCCTCCTCCGTCCGAATCGGGCGAAGGGGAAAAACCCCGGAGCCGTTCGATCCGGCACCGTCTCCCGCCTTCTCCCGCGCTCGCCTCTAGTTCAAATGGGTGCAGACCAAGTCCATCCCCACTCCCCACTTTCCTCGGCATGCTCGTCCCCTCTCCCTCGTGAATCCCGCGCACGATCCCCACACCGCCGCCCTCACTCCCATGCACAATTGAAGCCGTTCGGCCTCGATCTCACTCGCCCGCGTGTTCGGAGAGGGCAGCCTCCCCGCCCTCTCCTCCGCCTTTTCCCCAACACGCCGAGCCTCCCCGTGCCCTAAAACCCCGTCGCCACCACGCACCTAAGCTTCCACTGCTTTTCGCCTCTCTGGCCGTCGCTCGCCACCGTTCCGGACGCTACCAAGCCACACCGCCACCTCCATCACCTTCGCCGTGCCACGTCGCATCTCGGCCACCACTTCGTGGAAGCCAAATCTCGCCGAGACGCCCCGCCCTCTCGCATGGTGAGTTCCGGCCCTCCATCTCCTCTCCGGCCGGCAATTTCCGCCGCCCGCGTCTCCGTTCTCCGCCCTAACTCCTTCCCCGTCCTCCTCATCTTCCAGGACACCTCGGCCGCCGCCTCTCGTTCATTCCCCGCCGTCGGAACTCCGTCGCCAACGTTGTCCCAAAGCCGCTGCCGCTTCTTCATCGCCGCCGGTGTCCTCGCGCCGTTGCTCGTCGCCGTGAGCCGCCGGTGAGAATCCCCTCTACCTCCCCGTTCCATTTCGCCACTCCGCGTGCCGCCGCCGTGCCGTGTGGTCGCCGCCGGCAACCATTGGGTCACGTGCAAGCCGCCGCTGCCCGCTTGGGACGGCCGACTTGGGCCGCCGTTCCCCGGGGCCATCCGATCTGCCGAGTGGCTGATCGGGGCCGCCCGCGTGGTCGCCCGTGTTGGCTCCACGTGGTGCACTCGCCTTCGGCCGCGGTGGACTTGGTCCACCGTGCGCCGGCCTCTATGCACCGCAGACTAGTGGGGCCCACTGGTCGGTGCTGCCTCTCTCTCGGGTGACGCCATAAATCGGATTAATGCGCATTAAATCGTTTGTTAATTATATTTGCACTGAAAATCACAGTAAAACTTCAAGAAATCATAACTAATTCATACGAACTCTGATTAAGCCCATTCAAATTTCATTAAATCCAGAAAAATACCAAGAATTCATTAAAAATACTTTTATTCCATGTTTGTTGGCCCCCATGTACTGTTTTTAATTCTTTATGTATTGTTTGTTGTAGAATCTGACGCCGGTAATTCTCCCGTGTATTTTGAGATCGTAGCAGAGTACCTGGAGCCGGAGAAAGGCAAGTCGTACTGTTACCTTGATCACTTTGTACCCGTTTTTCGCTAAATTGCCTTGTTTACTTAAATAAACTGCATTATTTCTTTATTTCATGTGGGTGGGTTACAACCTATGCAATGTTAGGACTTTGCCTTAGCTTTGAAACCTGAATCCTTGTCACCTGGGTAATAATGTAATTAGATTACAATTCCTAGTATGCTTAGCCATGCTTAGCAACATAGCTCACATGGGAATTAAATATTATTTCTTTTATATGACTCGACTCTATGTCGCAAAAATGGAACTTTGGATAGATTAATGGTAAATTATTAAATTGTGACCTAAATGGTGGGCTGTGGGTGTATGGTTTTGCTTGTCACACCCATGGCAATTAAGGACCAGTTTGTGGGAACCACTTGGGCAACTTCCCGTACTTGCCACAAGCCAGCATGGGCAACGGCTGGGCTTGAAACGTTTCTTCTCCCTCTCCTAGGCACCGAAGAAGAGGGTGAGCGTGATGGAGTTGGGTCGGCCCGAGGTAGGGTCGATCAGCTACCGGATTCACCGTGGCAGAAGGAGGGTAGCCTAGCCAATATGGCGTGCCCTGTCGGTAGGTGCAACCTCAGCATGGTGTGGATCGTTAGGGAGGGGTTTCGTGAACAGTCCTGTCACAGCCTATCATGGGACATCGTGGTGATGTACTGGCACATGGGAATGTGTGTGGGGCTGTGTCTTGTGGGTACAGTTGTACACCTCTGATCAGAGTAAAACTATTCGATAGCCGCGCCCGCGGTTATGGGCACATTGGCCAAGACTCACCATGATTAGTCTCACCCTAGATAATTAATCTGATTTTATCAAACTAGTGTGGTGGAAGGTGTGAGTCCGGTCGACATGGTTGAGTTGACCGGAGGTGGCTGGTTAGCGTGATGTAACGCTAATCGGTGGAGACTAGTGAGTGTGGTGTACCGCTCATCAGTGACGCCTAGTGGACATGGTGTAGCGTTCATCAGCGCAGCCTGGTCAACGTGGTGTAGTGTTGATCAGGAAAAACTGGTCAGCGTGGTGTAACGTTGTCCGGTGGAGACTGGTGTTAACGCCAAAATTTGGTATGGCTCTGTATCAGATTCGGCTAAGGAGAAAGTTGCTGTTAACTAACAGAGGTTGATCCAGAAGGAAGTCGAATCCAGGAAAGAGCCATGAAGACCGCAGTATGGCAGATTATTAATTAGGCAAATTAATATTTTATCTTTAGGAAACCTAATCTCGTGTCTAGTCGGGTCCTGTTAATGTTTCCTTCTGTAATTAGGAAATCGTGTACCGATGCAAGCAAGGGCTCGTTCTTTTCCATATCGGCTAGAGAAAGGTTGATGCAGTGGCCGATGTTTGATTCTTCCCAGAGGGTTCTCTTCGCGGCCGATACTCTAATATACCAGTCCCTCCACCCAGGGAGCTTGCTCGGCCATGATCTGAAGCTATTGGTCCAATCACTGACTAACATGGCGGAGTTCTTGAAAGGAATATGTTGGGTCTCGGTGCTGATGAAATTTGTGGGATCCTCTTTACCCATTGGGCCGTGATAGAAGAAATCCGGGTAATCGGCGGCTGGGATCAGAACTTGGTTCCTAAGGTGCTACAGTAAACAAGAACACGACGAAGAACAGGTGAAGAACATGGCAGATTGGATTCATCTAGGTTACAAAATTAGAAAAAATAGTCGGGCAGAAAGATTACCTCGGGGATTGCGGATGCTGATGCCATTGCGCCGGAAAAAGAAGAGCGGGAATCAACGGTCAAAGAAAGGAGATGCGACGGTTCGTCTGAGTTCGCCGGAGTTCGTCGAGGTTTTGGAAGATGAAGCGGTAGTGCTCTGGTGATGTGAAAGCGTAAAAAAGGCTAGGGAGACGAAGCGGTTTTATAGGTATGATGACCGGGCGGGAATCGAGGCCGTTGGCACTATTTCAAACAATTAAGGCAAGTGGGCTACCTTGGGCCGCCTTGGTATGGAAGGAATCTGAAGGCCCAAAATGAAAGAATTTCGAAGTCCTATAGAGAACACTGAAATTGGGGGGGCATGTGTTAACGCCAAAATTTGGTATGGCTTTGTATCAGATTCGGTTAAGAAGAAAATTACAGTTAACTAACGGGAGTTGATCCAAAAGAGACCGAATCCAGGAAGAAGTCGTGAAGAGCACAGTATGACAATTAATTACTGTATTTATTAATTAGGCAGGGATTAATAATTTATCTTTAGGAAACCTGATCCCGTATCTGATCGGGTCCTATTAGTGTCTCCTTTTGTGTTTAGGAAATCGTGTACCGTGTCCAATAAGGACTCATATCAACTCGGGGTATAAATACGTATGCCCGGGTGCTTTGTAATCTATCTACATCAATTAGATCAATATAATTTCAGCGCATCGCCACCCCTTCGACGGGTTCTTGCTTCTCGAGCCGGGCTGCATCGGTTAAGTTTGACCTCCTGCGAGAGGGTAAGTCTCGTCACCCCGGCCACCGCATCGGCTAGGACTTCCTCGGTTAAGTCCGATATTCTAGTCGGTTTATGGTGGACGGCTTACCACGGTATATCTATTTTATCTATGGCTGCATCAGTTTAGTTTGATCTCATAGATCGATTAGGTATATCACATCACGCGTGCGCAGATTGTGGGTGCCATGGGCCCCGGGTACCTCATGACAAGCATATGGGCCACTCGGATAGAGGATGAGCCTAGCCTTGTAATTAGAGATATAGCTAGATTCGGCAGACTTTGCCTTGTATAGAAAGGAATATACAGTCCTAGTCGGGTGCGTTATATCTCTAAGGGGAGATCTCCTAGTCGTAATCCGATGGGGACTCCTACCTTGTAACCCTGTCCCCTAGTATATAAGGGGAGGCAGGGCGCCCCATGAGGGCAGGTTGAGTTGGTTCACCAGAATCACCACCACAAATCCTCAAAGGAATAACACCACAACTGGACGTAGGGTATTACCTCGCATTGAGGGCCTGAACCAGTATAAAATCTTCTGTGTTCCTTTGTAATCCACCGAGTTTCCATCCGCCGAGTAGCCCCATATATTTATTGCCGGTGTAAAACATCGACAGTTGGCGCGCCAGGTAGGGGCTTCGGCGCGATCTACATCTACAAGCTCGATGGATCCAGCAACCGAAATCGACGGCGGCAAACTCCCCCCCGGAGATACAATCGCATTCAGAAGCCTTGACTTCGTCGCCGACCAGATCGGCAATCTCACCCCGGCCGACACGGACCCGATCCAACCGGCCGAGGAACCAGCTGACTCCGCGCCAGTCGGCCCACACGACGCTGCGGCAATCTTCGACGACATGCTGCGGCGATCTCCAATACGCCCGAGTCCAGGGACAACTCTTCCTTTCAGTGTTCGACTCGGACTCGGTTCTGAGCCGGCCGAGATCGGGCCGAGAAGGGAAGAGATCGTCAACTTCCCGTTCGGACTCAGCGACGCCGCGGATATCTACAATCTACATCCGACGCGGCAAACCCGATCCCCTGGAGTTCGACTCGGATACGGCTCCGAGCCGCTCGAGATCGGATCTAGGGAGGTCGGAGTTGTAATCACCCCCATCAACTATTCCGACTACGACTCTCAGTCGGACTACGACTCCCAGTCGGATTCCGACTCCAAGTCGGATACCAGCTCGGCAAGCTTCACTCCGCCGCGAGAAATTTTCATGGCATCCAGAGGCTCTACTCCTATTCAGGAATCATGCCGACGACACGAGCCACAAGAGGAGGAGGCCTGCCGACTGCAAGAACAACAGGAGGAAGAAGCAAGACGCCTGCACGCCCGCAACGACGATCTACGCAAGGCTGAGCAAACCGCTCAGCAGCAAATCCTCCAAACCCGAGTCGGCGACCACGATGTCTTCGTTACTCCCCAACAGAACATCGTGGCCGCTGCGACCCTACTGGACACAGTCCAGCTTGGGCCTGATCATCAGGCCACCCCGACGATCGCAAGGATAAAAGCCATGCTTACCGCTGCTGCATGTCAGCAGCACCAACAGTCGGGAGATACCCTCATACCGACCAACCGGTCGGCATCCCCAATGGCAGTCTCGTCTACCTCAAAGCGACGCCGAGTGGCCGGCTCTAGTCAGCTGCACACGGAGTCACGCCAAATGTCATTCGGCAACCCAAACAACAACCGGCAACGTCGAAGTGACCGTCGGGACAACCGGGATCTCCGAGGCCAACTATGGCGTGATCTTCGGCAGGACACCAATGCTCGGCGCCGCGAACGAGAAGAAGACGAGCAACGCCAACTGGAAGACGAGAACGAGCATTTCGGCCTCCACCACGAGCGGTTTCGCCGCCGTAGTCGGGGTCGGAGTCCTCATGAAGACGAAGGCATACCGGCCTTCACCCAGGAGCTACAACAGGTCGACTGGCCGTCGGGTTTCAAGCCTACAAGCATCGAAAAATACGACGGCAAGACCGATCCCGAGTCCTGGCTCACATCATACACTCTGGCAATCCAAGCTGCTGGAGGTGACCACAAAGTCATGGCTAACTACCTCCTAGTTGCTCTAGCCGACTCAGCGAGGACATGGCTAACAGGACTTCCCAAGCAATCAATCGGCTCTTGGGGAGAACTCCGGGAACGTTTCATCACCAATTTCCAGGGAACATACGAGAGGCCATCTTCTGAGTACGACCTATATCAGTTGCGTCAAAGGAAGAACGAGTCTCTTCGTGACTTCATCAAGAGGTTTTTCTGAGAAGAGGAACTCAATCCGAACATCAAGGATGAGGTCGTCATCGCCGCCTTTCGAAAAGGAGTCAAAGACACCTCGTTCATCGACAAATTCACGCGGAAGCCTCCCAACTCTGTCAAGGCCCTATTCGACATGGCAAACAAGTACGCCGACTCGGCCCACGCTGTTGCCGAGGCCCTCGATGACAACAAGTCACCCTGACAGAAGAAGCGGGACGACACCGACGACGCGGTCCCAACTAAAGCGGGGAATCGCAAACGCAAGTCAGACGGCTCCATTGTGGCAGTCGGTCACGACCGCCTTCGACCTTCAACAACTGAGGATTATTAGAACAACAAGTGACATGCTCGGGGGCTCACAAGCTCAAACACGAGGATGGCATCCCCACTCCCAAATACCGAACAGCTAAGTCGCTTTCTGATAAACATCTCCTCACTCGGCCTTGCTAGTGCCACAGCCGCTTACACCTAATAGGTGTATAAGTTGCGCATTTACTTTTTTCCGTTTTTGCTCTTAAATGATTACAAAAGTACTCGAGTAGCATAAATCTCGATCCGTGAAACTCTGCTCCATGTAAGACGAACTCAAGTCACCCAAAACGCGTGCCTGGGAAAGAGCCATGAGCCAACTCCCGACGCTAGGGGGCTATGACTAGTCGGGCAGAGTGCTTAAACGTAAGGGGTCAACTACTCGAGGAAATTAATATCAAAAAGAGGAAGAACACGTATTTACATACATTGTAAAATACATTTTATTCGGGTGATTATTTCCATCATCAGATGCTACTCATCCGATATTTTTATATTGCAGGCCTAGCTCCGGATATGCGTGACAGGAACTCAGGGCTGCGAGCCTATCTCCTACGCTCGGGGGCTGGACAAGTCTGCCAAAATACACTCGGGATGCTCCATGAGGGCTACTTACCGAGTACTTGCGCCAGTCGGGACGTCATCTTCCTCGGCTACGCTCCATGCGAGCTAATAACCGGCCTCCGGCGCCAGTCGGGGCTGTGTACCACTCGGCTAAGTAGGGTACGCCCCATGAGGGTCGCCAGCCGAATCCTACGCTAATGCTAGGTTCGGGTACCTTATTTGGCCGCAACTCTGTCAGGTTGGGTACGCCCCATGAGGGTCGCCAGCCGAATCCTATGCTAATGCAAGATTCGGGTGCCTAGCTTGGCTATAACTCTGTTGGATAGGGTACGCCCCATGAGGGTCACCAGCCGAACCCTCTGCTAATGCAAGGTTCGGGTACCTTGTTCGGCTTTTCCCAAGTCAGAGAAGACTTACATCGTCAAAGCGCATCCGGAGTTCTCATGCACTGCGTCACACCTGAGGAGGGCAAGCAGATCCTGCAACATACCTACTCGGGTACATGTGGCAACCAGTTTGCATCCAGAACGTAAGTCGGAAAGGCTTGCGAATAAGGATTTCTCTGGCTGATTGCGGTTACCAACACCAAAAAACTCATCCTGACATGCGATAGATGCTACTTCTATAGAGCTATGCTGGGTAGGTTGGTTCAGGCCGGCTTACTTGGTAATAGCCACCAAGACATGAGTTCCTACAGTAGCATGCTCCATGTGGGCCGCCCGCAGGCTGAGTTGAAATTATAGCGCTGGTGCTACCCACAGGAACCAATGAGGTAAACAGATATGCTTCATGAGAGCCTTATTGCTAAACATATATGTTTGGGTATCTATCTTATCCACCAGGTCTCGAGGATACATCCTTACAAGGATCACAAGCTGGTCTTCATTAAAATTGGAGATGCAGGTATCTCTCTCGAGTACACCTAACCACGTAATGGATTTATTTTTCATACAGTGGTACTCGGCCTACATGCGTGGCCACCAGTTGCCATGAGCAGCATTATTCCCGCTGACATGACGCGGATGAGTCTAACTATCGAGTAGTACACTACTCGGGAGAGACTATAAAATTCTCATTCCCGCTGACATGACGCGGATGAGTCTAACTATCGAGTAGTACACTACTCGGGAGAGACTATAAAATTCTCATTCCCGCTGACATGACGCGGATGAGTCTAACTTTTGAGTAGTACACTACTCGGGAGAGACTATAAAATTCTCATTCCCGCTGACATGACGCGGATGAGTCTAACTTTCGAGTAGTACACTACTCGGGAGAGACTATAAAATTCTCATTCCCGGCTGACATGATGCCGACGAGTCGAATTTTCGAGTAGTACACTACTCGGGAAAGACTATAAACATTCTTCCAGCTGACGAGCTGAAGAGTCTAACTTCCGAATGGGACGCCACTCGGGAAAGACTATAAACACCTTTTCCAGCTGACATGAAGCTGACGAGTCTAATTTTCGAGTAGTATACTACTCGGGAAAGACTATAAACACCCCCTTTCCAGCTGACATGACGCTGAAGAGTCCCATATACGAGTAGCATCCTACTCGGCAAGACTATAAACACACATTCCGACTGCATGAAGTCGAAGAGTCCTATATACGAGTAGTTCCCTACTCGGCAAGACTATAAATCATATTCCGGTTGACATGATACTGAAGAGTCTCATGTACCAGTAGTAATCTACTCGGGAAAGACTACAAGGTTAAAGATCTTTGACTTCATGTTTAATTGTTTTCACAATTAAGCACAAAGTCGGGGGCTACACCTAATAGGTGCGCCTATTCGGCGCACACTATTCCAACATCTACATCGAGACCTTCATTGCCTCGCTGCCAGCTGACATGAAGCAGGACTCGGGAGAAGCAGCACTCAGACAAAGAGCACTCGGGAGCAATGCACTCGGGAAGACTTCACCATGTAGGATGAGCACTCGGCATCAGCTGTGACTCAACTATGAAGGTCTCGGGGGCTACTGTGGGTGCCATGGGCCCCGGGTACCTCATGACAAGCATATGGGCCACTCGGATAGACGATGGGCCTAGCCTTGTAATTAGAGATATAGCTAGATTCGGCAGACTTTGCCTTGTATAGAAAGGAATATACAGTCCTAGTCGGGTGCGTTATATCTCTAAGGGGAGATCTCCTAGCCGTAATCCGATGGGGACTCCTACCTTGTAACCCTGTCCCCTAGTATATAAGGGGAGGCAGGGCGCCCCATGAGGGCAGGTTGAGTTGGTTCACCAGAATCACCACCACAAATCCTCAAAGGAATAACACCACAACTGGACGTAGGGTATTACCTCGCATTGAGGGCCTGAACCAGTATAAAATCTTCTGTGTTCCTTTGCAATCCACCGAGTTTCCATCCGCCGAGTAGCCCCATATATTTATTGCCGGTGTAAAACATCGACACAGATCGTATCGGCTTACTGGGATCGATTTATCATCAGTTTGTGCTGCATCGGTTGGGTCCGACCTACTAAACTGCCATCGATAAATCATTCCTGCTAGGTCGATATTTTATGCGCAAGCGTCTTATCGGGATGTATAGCCGGTAAGTTATCATGTTTTACATCACAATCGCATTAGATCTATCAGCTCATCGAGGTATTGTTATCATCATCAGTCTGTGCTGCAATGGTTGGGTCCGATCTACTAGACTGGCGATAATAACTTTACTCTTAATAAGCCGATGGGTTTTATGCGATGTTTTATCAGAGTGTTTAGCCAATAAGTTGTCTTTATATCCAGCCGATTGGTCATAAACATGTATAAAAAATCGCTGCCAAGTTGGGGCGACACGATATTGCATATCTCGGTTTTGTTCCCTGTGGCGAGGACCCGGGCGCAGGCACAAGCGAAGACCCGGGCACAAACAACAGGTGAGGACCCAGGCACAAACAACAGGCGAGGACCCGGGCACGGACAGCCAGCGAGGACCCGGGCACGGATAGCGCACGAGGATTCGGGCGCGGGCACGAACAAGGGCCCGGGCACAGGTGTGGGCATCACCTTCGGGGCAACGCTAGCTATGACTAATGCAATCGGCTGAAGTTTACTCAATCTATTTATTTACGCATTTTGCCCATTTGTTTTATCAGTTTACAACCGATTTTCGAGTATCCCTTCGATGATCTGCTAGTTTAATATTTGCTTATTATTATGTTATTGCTCATGCCATCATCGGCTTCCAGTCGGTGTATAACTGCTACAGTTAATATCGGCCATCGGCCGATGAGACGAGTCAAGATCGGCTTCTAGCCGATTGGCTCATTGATATAATATTTTCTATCTCCTTGTCAATTGCAGGGTCAAATTGACTGGCACGCCTACGAACCTCAAGATTTTAGGACCTGCACTAGAGTGAAGCAAATCTCCTAGGCCTTCGCGTGTCTATAGATGCCGAACCAAATCGTCGGCCCTCGGCGGTTTTCGGCGTCAACACGTTTTTGGCACGCCTGGTGGGATACAAAGTTTCAACACGAAGTTTCATTCCAAAGTTTCAAGATGGCTGGAAAAGAGATCAAACAAGACAATATGATTGCGGTCAACTTGGAAGATTTAACAGATGAGCAAAGACAGCAAGTTGAGCAAAATATGGCCAATTTTCAGAAGCTTTGCTCGGAATCCTTCAGCATGACAAGACAAGGGCCGATTCAGAAGACGCAGTTTCCAAAACCAGTTCTGTTTGGTGAATTGAGCTGTACACCACCCGAAAGTCCACTAGTAAAACCCTTACAAGATATGGTAAACGAAGCAGTACATCATGCGCTTATTAATCAGTCAGGAGTGTTGGTGAACATGCTTCATAACCTCATAAAGAAGACGGTGGATGGATCAATCGTTCAAGAACCTACTCGAGGTCCTGTCTATCTCCCGCCAAAGACAGAGCCCAATCAGGTTGCTTATGGGATAAACAGAGACATACCGAAAAACTTGTTTACATAGAACTAGGCTGGGGGGCAACATGATATTCCTGCTTGATACCATCGGTCTGCTTATTATGGGGGATATCAACAAAATTATCCAGGTGGGGCCGATCCAGGTAGTTACCAGAGAGAATATCCTAGACAGAATCGGCAACCAACTCCACCTATACAGTATCAACAGGACAACCCAAGGGAAGAAGATTTATCAACAAGGGTTGCAGAAATAGTAAGGGAACAATTTGGGATCAAGCCCAAGGAGCAAACATTTATGTATCAGCATCCATATCCCGAGTGGTTTGAGAGAGTACCATTGCCACACTGATACAGGGTTCCAGATTTTTCCATGTTCTCAGGGCAAGATATCACATCTATAGTAGAACATGTCAGCCGATTCTTGGCACAATGCGGAGAGGCATCGGCTGAGGAGGCTCTGAGAGTTAGGTTTTTTCCCTTGTCGCTGTCTGGATTGGCTTTTACATGGTTCTCTTCATTACCACCGAATTCGGTTCGGGGATGGGCCGATCTAGAAAAATAGTTTCACAAATATTTCTTTGCGGGAATCCATGAGATGAGACTGACAGATTTGACATCGGTTAGGCAACGACCAGATGAACCAGTACCGGAATATATTCAGCGATTTCGGGACGTTAGAAACCGATGTTACAGTTTGAACCTGAGCGATGGACATCTAGCCGATTTGGCTTTCCAGGGTCTCTTGGCACCAATCAAACAGAGGTTTTCATCACAGGAATTCGAGTCCCTGGCGCACCTGGTACAGAAGGTATCGGCTCATGAAAGTCGATTTCAAGAGGCAAAAAAAGATAAATATCAGAGAAGGGTTGCTCAGATACAGGTTTATTCATCGGACTCAGACGATGAGGGATCCGATGTTGAAGTTGGATTGGCGGAATGGGCTAGGAACAAGAAATCAGTATCATGCCTGTGGGTCAAGGATATCGGCAAAGAGGAGCGATATGACTTTGACATTAATAAAGCCGATAAAATCTTTGACCAGCTGCTACAAGAGAAGCAGATACAACTTCCACCAAATCACGTGATTCCATCAGCCGAAGAATTGAAGAAGAAAAGATATTGCAAGTGGCACAATACTATATCGCATCACACCAACGAGTGCAAAGTTTTTCGGTAACAAATTCAATCGGCTGTTGAGCAAGGAAGGATCAAGTTCGAAGACAAAAAGCCAATGAAAATCGACGGACACCCGTTCCCCGTGAACATGGTTTATGCGGGGTCGTCATCAAGGACTCAAGCCGATGAAGGAAGGCATGTGGATCATAGGAAATCAAGGATTACTTCATCGGGCATGATAGAAAAATATTCAAAGTACAAGAACGGCGGATTGAGCCAGACAGGGAAAGATATAATCCGCATTGGGATTGTCCGTTCTTCCGATTCTGCTAGGATCAAGGGATGAGATTGCCATCAATTGAAGATTGCCCTGAGTGCGATAATCTGAGGTTTCAGCGGGATCAGCAGGAAAGTTTTTCGCAGGATCGGCCACCAAGGAGACGGTCATCGGTACATAGCCGATTAGGGCCGGTCCACGAAGAATTCTTTGAAGAAAATAAAGAGGAAGTACATGAAAATCAAGTCCAAAATCCTCAGTGGTGTCCTAGCGGAATATTCACAAAGAATCAGAAGAGAAGGGCACAACGGCTACGACACCGAGAGCAACAGGAAGAACAGAGGCAAGATCAAGAAGAAGCCGATCATCGTCACAAGAAAACTAAACGAGTATGGCGTGTGAAGAGGAAGGACGATGAAGATCCATTGGCTCTAGTAAACATGGTTTTCTTTTTGCCTCGGGAGTATAAAGCACTTTCGTCGGACGAAGAAGGCAATGAAGAAGTTTTCGCTCAGCTAACGTTGCAACCCGATCAGGCTATATTTGATAAACCTGGGGAATCAAAGCATCGGCACTTAAAGCCATTATATATCAAGGGCTATGTGAATGGGAAGCTGATGACGAAGATGCTAGTTGATGGGGGAGCTCATGAGGATGATGATGCAACAACTTCAGAACCAACAACAGCAGCAGCCGCAACAGCAATCGTAGGGCCATGTTTATGCTCCCCCTCCACAGAGTAAGATGTTTGAATTTTTGTGTACCAAACCACCGGTTTTCAAGTGATTGGGTACTCCACTTGATGCGGAAGACTAGATGCGTACCATGGAACACAAGCTAGAGATCACTCAGTGCTCTGATGGAGAGAAAGTCCGTTTCACCATCCAGTAGTTGGAAGGAATTGCCTTAGACTGGTATGAGAATCTTAGGGGAGGTTTGGATGACCCTGAAGCCCTAACTTTTGAGGAGTTTCATGCAGCTTTTCGTGATTACTATGTCCCTACTAGCATCAAAGAGCTGAAGAAGGAAGAGTTCCGTACTCTTCAACAAGACAACAAGACAGTTCAATAGTACCTGACCTAGTTCACTACTCTGGCTTGCTATGCGCCAGAAGATGTTGCTAGGGATGCAGATCGTCAAAGGCACTTCCTGAAAGGTCTCAATTCTGGTCTTAAGGTTGGACTGGTTGCCCATGATTTCAGCAGCTTTCAAAGCTTGGTGAACAAGACTCTCCTTTTAGAGGAAGAGCGCAGGAAGCTTGGTGAGGACCGCAAGTGTAAGATGAGCCAAAACAGCGGTGGCCCAAGCCAGCGACAACATGGAACGTTTCCACAGTACAGTCGTCAGACAGTTACCCCACACTCCAGGACTGTTCCACAGCTGCCACCTCCAAACACTCAGACACCCCGCCCGTCTACTCCGAATCAGCCAGTGTAGGGAGTCGGAAGTCAAGCAACTACACATTGCTATTACAACTGCAAGGACCCAGGCCATCTCGCTAACACCTGTCCTCTTCCCAGGAACATTACTCCCATGAAGTTCAATCTGGGAAATACCCTAGCCAAGACGCCAGCACCAGGAGCCACCCAACAAGCTATACCAGCAACACCGCAGACCGTGGTCAGAGGACGTGTCAACCATGTCACTGCGGAGGAAGCCTAGACCTCTACGGATGTTGTCGTGGGTAAGTTCCTAGTTAACTCTATACCTGCAACAGTTTTATTGGATTCTGGAGCTTCGCATTCATTTGTTTCTCGGGTTTTTGCTTCTCAACATCAATTTCCCACCATACCTCTTAAGTGCTCCTTGCTTATCCAAACCCCGGAGTCAGAAATGAGAACCCAAACCAGTTATCCAAGAGTGAAAATTGAAATAGAGGGTGTAGAGTTCTTTGCCAATCTGATTATGTTAGATACACCCTAGCTTGATATCATTCTAGGGATGGACTGGTTGCATAACCACAAGGCGGTGTTAGATTGTGGAAGTCAATCGATCACTTTAGAAAACTCTAAAGGAGAGAAAGTGAATTTCAAAGTCTTAGCTAATCCCCCTTGGAAAGGAGCCATAGTGCACCACATGGAGTTCTCTGAGCTACAGAAAGTACCGGTTGTTAGAGAATATCCAGATGTTTTTTTGGAAGAACTGCCAAGCCTGCCACCACATAGAGATATTGAGTTTGTCATCGATCTAGCTCCAGGGACATCACCCATATCCAAGAGGCCGTACCGTATGGCAGCTAATGAGTTAGCAGAGATGAAGAAGCAGATACAAGAGTTGCAAGAGAAAGGTTTTGTGAGGCCTAGCTCATCGCCATGGGGAGCCCCAATTATTTTTTTTGAAAAGAAAGATGGGATGAAGAGAATGTGTGTTGATTATCATTGCTTGAATGATGTAACCATCAAGAATAAGTATCCTTTGCCCCGAATTGATGATCTCTTTGATCAGATGAAAGGAGCAGGTGTATTCTCCAAGATTGATCTTAGATCAGGGTATCATCAGCTTAGGATCAGACCCAAGGATATCCCTAAGACGACGTTTTCCACTAGATATGGGCTCTATGAGTACACAGTTATGTCTTTTGGGTTGACAAATGCCCCGCCTACTTCACGAACATGATGAACAAGGTATTCATGGAATATTTGGACAAGTTTGTTGTTATTTTCATTGATGATATTCTCGTCTACTCCAAGGATGAGAAAGAGCATGAGCATCATCTGAGGCTTGTTTTGGAAAAACTAAGAGAACACCAGTTGTATGCCAAGTTCAGTAAGTGTGAGTTCTGGATGAAAGAAGTTGAATTCCTTGGACATGTTGTGACTGCTGCTGGAGTTGCAGTTGATCCAAAGAAAGTGAGTACGGTTATCAACTGGCGGCTGCCCAAGACCGTGACACAGGTTCGCAGTTTCCTTGGTATGGCCGGCTACTATAGAAGATTCATAGAAGGCTTCTCCAAGGTTGCTTGTCCACTGACGCAAATGTTGAAGAAAGAGAAGAAGTTTGTGTGGACACCAGAGTGTCAGCGCAGCTTTGAAGCCCTGAAGAAGAGTTTGACATCAGCACCAGTGTTGGTTTTGCCCGATATCCACAAAGGGTTTCACATCTACTGTGATGCACCTCGTATAGGACTTGGTTGTGTTCTAATGCAGGAGGGCAAAGTGGTTGCCTTTGCCTCAAGACAACTACGCCCACATGAGGAGAATTTCTGACCCATGATTTGGAGCTTGCTACAGTGGTACAAGCACTGAAAATATGGAGGCATTACCTGATAGGCAACCGATGTGAGGTGTATACAGACCACAAGAGTCTAAAGTATATCTTCACCCAGCATGACCTGAATCTGAGATAGAGAAGATGGTTAGAGCTTATCAAGGATTACGATGTGGGAATCCACTACCACCCAAGCAAGGCAAATGTTGTTGCCGATGCCCTAAGCAAGAAGGTCTACTGCAGCAACCTGGAAATTCAAGAGAGCCAATTATCACTCTTTCAGGAGTTTGAAAGGTTGAGTTTGGAGATAGTGCCGAAGGGTATGTGGCTAACCTAGAGGTCAGGCCCACCTTGGAAGACCAGATCAAGGAAGCTCAGAAGGATGATGCAAATGTCAAAGAAATCAAACTCAACATGAAGAAAGGAAAAGCCATAGGATTTGTTGAAGATGAGAATAGTGTTATATGGCTGCAGGAGAAGTTAGTTGTGCCGGATCAGCCAGAACTCAAGAAGCTTATCTTGTCAGAGGCACATGAATCCCATTATTCCATCCATCCCGGTAGTACCAAGATGTATCAAGACCTCAAGGGCTAATTATGGTGGCCTAGCATGAGGCGAGAGATTGCAGAGTATGTAGCACTTTATGATGTCTGCCAGCGAGTCAAGGTAGAACACCAATGACCCGCTAGACTTTTACAACCGTTGAAGGTACCAGAATGGAAGTGGGATGAGATTGGCATGGATTTTATCACAGGTTTGCCCAAGACTCAGTTAGGATATGATTCCATCTGGGTTGTTGTGGATCATCTCACCAAAGTTGCTCACTTTATTCCAGTCAAAGTAACCTACTTAGGTGACAAGCTGGCAGAACTATATGTGAATCGGATAGTGTGCTTGCATGGAGTGCCTAGGAAGATAGTCTCAGATCGAGGGACTCAGTTTACCTCTCGCTTTTGGCATGCTTTGCATGAGGCAATGGGTACTCGTCTCAATTTCAGCACCGCATATCACCCACAGACTAATGGGCAGATAGAGAGAGTTAATTAGATTTTGGAGGATATGCTCCGAGCTTGTGCTTTAGCCTATGCTTCTGGTTGGGATAAGAATCTACCCTATGCCGAGTTCTCCTACAACAATAGCTATCAGGCGAGTCTACAGATGTCACCGTTTGAAGCTTTATATGGGCAGTCATGTAGAACACCTTTGAATTGGAATGAGATAGGAGAAAGAATGGTTTTTGGACCCGATGTGATCCGTGAAGCTGAAGAGGAAGTTGCTTTGATTAAGCTCAGTCTCGATAGAAGAGTTACGCAGGCAACCGTCACAGGGATTTAACTTTCGAAAAGGAGGACTATGTCTATTTGAAGGTAACCCCATTGAGAGGAACCAAGAGGTTTCAAGTGAAAGGAAAGCTTGCCCCTAGGTATGTAGGTCCGTTCCGGATCGTTGCTTGTCGAGGAGAAGTTGTGTATCAGTTGGAGCTGCCACCATCAATGTCAGGGATCCATGATGTGTTCCACGTCTCGCAGTTGAAGAAGTGTCTTCGGGTGCCAGAAGAAGAAACCCCATTGCAGGCAGTGGATTTGCAACCAGATCTAACATATCATGAACATCCAATCAATATCCTCAAGACTGCAGAGCGAACCACGAGGAGTAAGACCATCCGTTTCTGTAAGGTTCAGTGGAGTCATCACACAGAAGCAGAAGCCACCTGGGAGCGTGAGAATGATCTGAGGGCAGAGCTTCCTGAGTTGTTCCCAAGCTTGTCTGAATCTTGGGGTCGAGATTCCGTTTAAGGGGTAGGTTTGTCACGTCCAGATTTTTTGTTTTCTGTTCTTTTTGTCTGATTGTGAAAATCCACCTCTAGTTTATTCGCCTCAAACAGCTTAACAAAAAATTTCATAATAAAAAGAATTTAATATGATTAAATAATTAATTACAGGGTGATTTGTTTCTGTTATCTTAATCGGGGTTATTTGGATTTTGGAAGTGGAGCTCGTTTCCTACTTTATTTTTCTCTGGTTCAAAGACTCTAATTTTCGCATCCGTACCAATCTCTAATTTCCCCGGAGGTTAATTTCATTCCCTAATTCTACAAATAATCCCAACAATTTCAAAGGGTCCGAATTCGGCAAGTTTCCGCAAAACCCCTGCATTTTTTTCCTTTTTCCCTTCCTTCCTCTTCTTTTCTCTTTTTCCACCTAGCCCCTGCCTTCCTTTCTTTTTCTCTTCTGCTCCTTCTTCTTCCTCCTTCAGCCAGGGGCCGAAGGCCTCCTCCCCTGCTCCGTGGCTGACCTAGCTACCATAGCCTGTGCCGCACCACGGCCTAGACCACGCTGAGCCGCCGCCTCCGCTTGTGCCGTGCCCCAGCCTAGCCCGCGCCGAGCCGCCGCACCACCTAGCCCGCCCGAGCCACCATGCTGCCCTAACCACCAAGCCACCCCTATATATATGCACAGCCGGCGTCACTTTTTCCTCTTCTTCCAAAGCCGACGACGCTGCCGCCATCTTCCTCCGCCACCGCGCCGAGCCTCTACCCGCTCTAGCCGCTGACGCCGCCAGTGAGCATCGCCACCCCTGCGCTGTTTTCCCTCCTCGCCCTCGCATGCATCCTGCCTTGCCACCGAACCTGCCGCCTACTGTTCCCCCCGGCCGACGCCGTTGCCGTCGAGCTCGCCGCCCCTGCTCCACCCCAGCGCCACCGCCGCTCGGTCCACCGCCGCCCACCGACGCCGGTCTGCGGCTGCTCGCTGACGTCGGTCCCGATGCCCTGCGCTGCTCCTGCGCCACCACCGGCCGTGGCCGAGGCAGCCGGCTGGCAGCCAGTACATGTTCTCCCCTAGGTGACAGTGACATGTGGGCCCCGCAGCTGACAAAATCCCCCTTGATTTACACCGTTGGATCTCCCTGATTGAATCTCAGCCGTAGGATTTCATGCGTCCAATTTTGCCACATCACCTCACCATGTCAGCCCTAGATCTCGCCCTGTCATCGCCACATCATCGTCACATCATCCAATTTGGTACATGTGTCGCTACATGGCGTCCACGTTGTCATGTCCACCGAACCTCTCTCTTCCGGTCCGTAGACCGAGTTCATCATGAACCATCTTACTGACCAGTGGGCCCCGCTCCTTTTCCTTAACAAAAATAATTCAATTTCCAAATTTAAATTCCAAAGAATATTCCTTTTTCTTTTCTCTTAGGTTTTTCCCTATTCTCAAACTTCCAGAGTTCATATCTCATCCATCCGGACTCTGATTCGACCCGTTCTTTTTCCTAAATTCTTCTAAAATCAAGCTCTACCTCCTGGTTCAGTTGGTTATTTTAATTGCTGTTATTTAGGCTGTTTTCTTGTTATTTATTTGTTTCCTGTTGCGAACGTATAGACGCGGAAGCCGAGGAGCAGTTCGCTGCAGAAGACGCAGGGCAAGGACAGTACCTGGAGCAAGGCAAGTGCACCCTTTGAGCATATTGGACCCAATTTATAAACTGTTTTGTTGTGAAACATGCATTATTTTATTTATAAAATTATCGATGGGTAGTATGACCTAAATGTTGTTATTCCATGGCTTTGATTATTGAATATCCTATGATACCTTGTCACCCTAGCTTTTGTGAGTTGAACATAGGGGTCAACTCAGGGTAGAGTAGTAAATGCTTAGCCCCGCTCAAGTCATTTTACAAGCAAAATATAATAATGATTAATGATATACTTATCACTGTTTTATTTTAGCTGTGTGGCTATGTGCCATCTTTCCAGTAGCATGTGTTGCACCGTGTAGTAAACCTAGTGTGATGGGTGGTTCTGTATGAACCTAGTAAGGGTGTAAGGTATCTGTGTGATCCTTACCAGGTTAGGTCTGTGTGTGAGCCTAATCTGAAGCTGTGTGCTATTGTAGTTTTGGCAAGTTGCCTTGGTCAATTAAGGACTTCACTTCATATGCCAATGATCTGAGCCTAACGTACAACCACATGCCCTAATGGGAAGGACCTGGCCCAGTAGGATTCCGAGTCTTGGCACTGCCAGCCTAGGTGGTTAGATGATAGTTTTTATGGTTAGCCATGGGTACTTTCTTGTCTGTGTGAGGGAAAGGTGTCTCATGGGGAAGGCATTGTTGAGGCAGAGTTTCTAAAAAGTCTTGTTATGGATTCCTTGGCCGCACACAATGAAAGTGTGATATTTGCGCATGGCCGTTAAGAGGATGATGTATTTTGTGGGGAAAGCTGTACAACCTCTACAGAGTGTTTAACTAATATATTTGAATAGCCGCGTCCGCGGTCATGGACATGCTCGGTGAATTCAAATGAGGGGTAGTTTGTGAAAACAAGGGATGGTAATGATGTTGTGTGCAGGAAAATGAATTTAGATGTGTGGTCCTATGTGGACGGGTCTTGTGTGGATGGTTGGATGGTAACACCCGTTATTTAAAATGTTGTTTTTGATCTCTGTTTATAAATTGTTTATAACTGCAACTGCTGTGTTATGCAAAATAGCCTTAGCCTTTCTTTGTCAGCTGTGCATATGCATATTTCCGTGTACTTGCTGAGTATTCCATGTACTCACCTTGCATTTCCCCCCAATTCCAGAAGAAAGGTTTCCGTAGTTCTTGGAGGAGTTTGCTGCTAAAGACAAGGAATGGGCCATGTGCCCCAGTTGACTGCCTGTGGCATGTTAAATGGAGCTTCCACGTATTTATTTTATTTTCACTGCTATCTTGTTTTCTTTAGGCCCTTCGTGGAATAATAAATGTAAACTTTAGCCATAAGGCTTTTCACAGTCAATGTATTAATAAATAGTTTGGTTTCCTTCATGATGTTGGCTGTGATATTATTCTTGTGACTGTGTTTGCTAGTGTGTTCCTGGGGCTAGTACGTGTACACAGAGGGTCCTGTTTTGGGGTCCCACAGGCACCAGGGTTTGTTTGTGGTTGATATAAGTTCACACATGGCAGTTGTCAATAAGTCCATGAGTTCGGGCATCGAGCCGTCTTGTGGGAAGGCATTGATCACCCCTACCGGAGACCAGAGGCTTGGCGGGAGGCTCTCCTATTGTGCAAGTCATATGGATGGTCTTGTCACAATCTCTATTTGGGTATTTTTGGGTATCACGACGCATGGCTGACATGATGTTGAGATTGTGTCTTGTGGGTAAATTGGTATACCTCTGGCTAGAGTAAAACTATTCCAATAGCCGTTCCCGCTGTTAATGGGTGGCCTAGCTATGTTTTTGTGATTAGACCCACACTACTTAATAATGGTGATAATTGGTGATAACTTGATAGCTCCAGTTTGGAGGGTTTTGGTTTGGGCCTGAACTGCATTGAAGTATTATTCAGAGAATGGTTTAATATTAATTAGTCATTAAACAATACTATTCTAAAGTGCTTTTGAATGCAAATGTTTTAATTGTTGTTTATGCAAATAAGCCATACTATACCTTTCTTTTGGAATCCTGTTGCATTATTTTGCATTTCCATGTGTGGCTTGTTGAGTATGGACTAAAACACTATTCAAGAAGCAAAAACAGTATAAGAAAGCACATTTAAAAAAAATTTAGGGACTTGAATGGGTCGATTTGGAGTTCATATGACCAAGATATGGCCATTCGAAGTTTAAATGAAATTAAATGGAAATTTGTGAATTATTGGAATTATTTTTGTATTAAAAAATCCATTTATTGCGTTAGCCCTAGGAGAGTGGGGAGCTACACCACTGACATGCAGGTCCCACATGTCAGCCACTGGCCCACCCTGGATCGGGTGCACTGAGACGGTCCATGGGGGTAAGGAAGCAGACCCCACTTGCCAGCCGAAGAGAGAAGCCAACAAGCGGGTCCCACTAGTTGCCACGCTAGCAGCCACGCCCGGCCGTTAGGTGGGTGGCACATGAGTGAGCCAGCCAATGTGACCGCCACGCGTGCATGCCACGATGGCAAGGCGCATAGCCAGCGCCAGCGGCAGCGGCACAGGACCCGAAGGTCGCCAGCACGTGGTAGCACGATGGAGGGTGGTGAGGAGAGCAATGCTGGCGGTATGTCGCGGGGAGCTCACCGGTGAGGGCGGCACGGTGAGAGGACGATGGTGATGACCGACGGCAGGCTCGGGGCGGTGGCGTCACTTTGGTAGGACGGCGACGAGGGAGCTTCGGCGGTCGGCGGGCAATGACAAGGCAGGGCCGAGGAAGAGCTTGTTGTCATGGTGCCGGTGGTGAAGATGGTGAGGCTGGGCAGTGCTCCATCAAGGCGAGGGATGTGGTTGGAGAGGCTTTGGCACAGCGGAGAGAGAAAACAATGCGGGGAGACGGCTAGAGAGCGAGGGAGCCTAAGATGATGGAAAGGGATGGAAGAGGAGGTGGAGGGGCTCCTTTTATAGGTGGAAAGGCAGCCGAGAGCTTGGCTGGAGCTATCAATGGTGGCAAATGGTTAACTCCAGCGATTAAGAGGATTTAAAGCACGATTGAATGTGATTTTATGGGGGAATTGAAGAGGGGGATGAGGGGAATAATTCTCCTCAATCAATTTGAGTGAAACCGGCAGAGGGAGGAGGAATTAGGGGTGGCGGCTAGGGTTTTGGGAGGAGAGAGGGGCGGCCTTGTCGAAGGTACAAGATGACCCGACAGGTGGCCCCACTAGTCAGTGGCTCAGGGCGGGCGGAGGCACGCCTTGGGTGGTGCGAGGGAGTGGACAGGGGCGGCTATGGACTGGGCCAGCCTGAAGGGCGGGCGGACTGGGCCACGGGCGAGGCCAGCTCAGGCGGTAAAGAAGAGAGAGAGAGGGAAAGGGCTATGGGCCGGGAGGAGATGGGCTGGACTTGACCTGCAAAAAAAGGAGATTTATTTTAATTTTTCTTTTTATAAAAACACTAAAAATTGTTATTGTTTCTTTAAAATTAGTTAAAGTGTTCTAAAAGTTCCAGTAAAAATTGGGGAGACATTTTAGGGCATGGACATTTTCTGGGACGTATTTTATTGTTTGAGATTTTCCTTCGACTTTTAATAATATTCTAGTATTCCATTTACCCAAATGAATTTTAATTGCGATGAATTTATCTTGACGTGACAGAGTATTCAATTTAACCATGGAAAGGTACTATGCACCAAATGGGTTGGGCCTGGCAAATTCATCTTGAGAATCACGGCCGTAATAACGTGTTCCTAAATGTGTGCATTTCACAAATAAAATATTTTTAAAACATGGGTTCAACATGGTCAAAGAGGTGACTTGCCTTGCTACTGCTCTTGGGGTTCTTCAACGTAATCCTCGAACGGCGGCTCCTCGGTACCGGTCTCTATGCGTCTCAAAAAAAAACAAAAACACCCGTAATTAGAGCCTATCATAGATAACTAATAGTGCCATTGTGTAGATCTCATTTTTAGAAAAAAAATTGAGAGTTGAATGGGCTCCAACGGAGTTACGGTTTAAACATTATGAATTTTTGAAGTTTAAATCAATTTCTGTGCATAAGAAAATATTTAAAACAATTCAGTAAAAGGAGTAAAAAGGCACAGAGGCTGTCAGGTGGGACCGTGGTGTCAGTGCGGAGAGAGAAAGGCTGGGGAGACTGGGCCTTGGGCTGAGGAGGAAATTGGGCCGAGGCGTACGGGTTAATGGGCTGGTCGGGCCGGCCCATAGGCCTAGCGGCTTGGCTAGGCTCGGCGGGGCTTAGCGAGCGCGGGGTGGCCCGCGTAGGTGGACGTGGCACCTACATAGCACACCACGCTAGTGCGGCTCAAGTAGGAAGATGGCAGCGGGAGATCAACGGCACACAGCGACTGCGAGTGATATCGCGAACGACGATGAGCCACAGCAAATGAGATGCGGCGGTAGAATGCGGAGGAGATGGGGAACCATGTGAACGGTTTGGATTGGCTAGAAAGGGATGGAGGGAGGTGGGCCATGGCGGCTAGCCTTGGCGGCGGCGGTGGTCATTTGGTCGTCGCCAGTGACCAAACCAGTGGGGGAGGGGCTCGGGATTGGGTCGTTCGGATGCGGTGTTTCGCGAGGAAGAAAATGGAGTGTCGATGTTTTATATCGGCTGTATTGATTGTAGGGCTACTCGTTAGACCGAAAGTCGACAGACTTCGAAAGAGAAGATGATTTATACTGGTTCAGGCCCTCGTTGTGAGGTAATATCCTACTTCTAATTGTGGTGTATTGCTTTCGCTGTATATGGATTGATCTGCCCCAAGGGGCTCCTTGCCTCGCCTAATATACCGAGGAGGCAAGGTTACAAGGTAGGAATCCCAGTCGGACTCAACCAAGGGATTTCCTTCTTAGAACATAGAGTAACCAGCTAGGACTATATCCCTTGTCGTCCAAGGTTTCATGAAGCTAAGTTCTACTATATCCCTAATTACATGGGCCAGCCCACCCTCTATCCGAGTGGCCGTATTGCCTTCCAAGAGGTACCGGGGCCTATGGCCTCCACGGTAGCCCCTGAGACCTTCATAGTTAAGTCACAACTGACACCGAATGCTCATCCTCCACGGTGAAGAATTCCTGGGTGCATTGCTCCCGAATACTCTTTGTCCAAGTGCTTCTTCTCCCGATTCCTGCTTCATGTTGGCTGGCAAAGAGGCTATGAAGGGCTTCATGGAAAAATATGAATAGTGTGCGCCGAATAGGCGCACCTATTAGGTGTAGCCCCTGACTTTGTGCTTAATTGAGAAACAATTAAACATAAAGTCAAAGATCTTTAACCTTTAAGTCTTTCCTGAGTAATATATTTCTCAGAAATTGAACTCTTCAACATCATATCAACTGGAAAATTTTTTGCTCAAGGCAAGGTGGCTAAGCATGTAAGCCGAATACCACTATGGAGTTAATCCACTGTGTGGTGAGGTGTACTTGAGTGATACCTGCATCCCCAATTTTAATGGAGACCAGCTATTGATCCTTATAAAGATATATCCTCAATACTGTTAAATAATACAGATATCTAAACACATGTGTCTAGCAAATAGGCTTAGCATGAAGCAAATCTGATTATTTTAATCAGCTCCTGTAAAACAGCATTCAATTTGAAATTTTAATACAGTTGGCTATCGGCTCAATAGGACATGTCATTTAGGAACTTATATCTTACGGCCCACAACTAAGCGAGCTGGCTCAAGCCAACCACCCAACGCAGCCCTTTAAGTAGCAGGGAGAGAGAAAAGATTCCCCTTTCTTCCCCAAATCGCCAAACCGCTTTAGCTCCTAGATCCACGCCCAAACTTTCGTGTTCTCCGCCCCCAAAGCTAGGGTTTCCACTTTGCTTGAGCTCCTCTACACAGATCCAGAAAATCCCACAATTTAGCATCGATTCTCTCCAATCAGAAGATTTCCCCTCTCCCTCCAAACTTTAGTGTCGATGTTTTATATCTGCTGTATTGAATACGGGGCTATTCGTCGGACCGAAACTCGATGGACTTTGAAAGACAAGACAATTTACACTGGTTCAGACCCTCGGGGTGAGGTAATACCCTACTTCCAGCTGTGGTGTATTGCTTTCACTATATTCTCTGATGAGATTGTCATGTGCCCCAGGGGGCTCCCTACCCCTCCTTATATACTGTGGGGATGAAGATTCCTAGGTAGGAAATCTAGTCGGATACAACTAAGGGCTTTTCTTATCAGTACATAGAGTATCCGGATAGGACTATATCCCTTTCCTTGTCATGCAAGGTAATATGAAGCCGAGTCCTACTCTATCTCCAATTGTAGGGACCAACCCACCCTCTATCCAAGTGGTCGTAATTGCCTTTCTTGAGGAACCTGGGGCCCATGGCCTCCATAGTAGCCCCTGAGACCTTCATAGTTGAGTCACAGCTGATTCCAAGTGCTCATCCTCCACGGAGAAGAATTCCCGAGTGCATTTCTCCCGAGTACTCATTGTCTGAGTGCTTCTTCTCCCGAGTCCTGCTTCATGTCAGCTGGCAAGGAGGTTATGAAGGGCTTCATGGAAATAGATAAATAGTGTGCACCGAATGGGCATACCTATTAGGCGTAGCCCCGACTTTGTGCTTAATGGAGAAAAATTAAATATTAAGTCAAAGATATTTAACCATTAAGTCTTTCCCGAGTGATATGTTTCTCAGAAATTGGACTCATCAGCCAACGATTGACTGGAATTTTTCTCATGGCAATTTGGCTAAGCATGTAAGCCATGTATCACTATGGACCCAAACCCAATGCGTGATGAGGTGTACTTGAGAGATACTTGCACCCCCAATTTTAATGGAGACCAGCTATTGATCCTTATAAGGATATATCCTCAATACCTTAAAATAATCAAGAGACCCGAATGTATACAACCGGCTGTAGGCTTAGCATGAAGCATATCTGATTATTTAATCGGTTCTTGTAAATTAGCACCTGCATTGCAATTTTAATGAGACCAGCGGGCGACCCAATTGGGCATGCTATTTAAGAACTCATATCTTCGGCCTACTACCGAATAAGACAGCGCAAACCGAGCTACCTAGCACTGCCTATAAAATCTAGAGATTTTGATCATTGCTCAACCTGCCCATTGCTCTGGGGGTGTGCCACTGAGGCGTAGCAGATTTTGATGCCGAAATCATCATAGAAATCTTTGAATATGCCACCCATGAACTAAGTGCATTGCCCATAATGATGTGATTGGGGACTCCAGATCTGTTGATTATACTCAGTATGAAGTCTTTTGCCCAGGCCGTAGTTATGGCAGCAACAGGTCTGGCCTCAATCCACTTTGTGAACTTATCCACCGTGATGAAAGGATGTGTAAACCCTCCTGGCGTCTTCTTGAATGGCCCGACCATGTCAAGCCCATAGACTGCAAAGGGCCACGAAATTAGGATAGTCTGCAACTCCTATGCTGGTAGGTGAGTTTGCCAAGCGAAAAATCACCATCCCTTGCATGACAGGATGAGTGCTTTAGCGTCTGTAACCGCAATCGGCCAGAGGAATCCTTGTCTACAAGCCTTTCCGACTTATGTTCTAGATGCAGCATGGTTGCCACAGATGCCCAAGTGGATAGATTGCTAGATCTGCTTGCCCTCCTCAGGTGTGATGCAGTGCATGAGAACTCCGGATACATTTTGACGATATAGGTCTTCTCTAACTATGATAAAGCTTTTGCTCCATCGCTTGGCTTACTCGGCTTCGTTGTGATCTTTAGGATGTTCATCTTCCAGTAGGAATCGAATGATTGGGGTCTTCCAGTCTTGAATAAGGATGAGCACCTCTGTAGATTCTGGGTTTGGTGCAACCTCCGATTGTACGGGTTCTGGCTTCTTCTTGACTGAGAGCTTCAATAGTGGTTTCTTTCCTTGTTTTGGCCAAATAGGTACATAACCACTATGCTAGTGTAGGATTCGGCTGGTGGCCCTCATGGGGCGTACCCTACCCAACAGAGTTGTCGCCAAATAAGATACCCAAACCTCGCATTAGCATAGGATTTGACTGGCGACCCACATGGGGTGTACCCTACCTAGTAGTGTGGTACACGAGCCCCGTCTAGTGCTGGAGGTCGGTTATTGGCCCCCATGGGGTGTACCAAGGTAAAGGTGACATCCGTGTCCTGACTAGTGCGAGTACTCGGTCGGTAGTCGTCATGGAGCATTCCAAGTGATTCTCGAAGCGTCACACTCCAATTGTATCATGGCAGACTGGTCTAGCCCCCGAGCATAGGAGATAGGCTCATAGCCATGAGTTCCTGTTACGCGTATCTAGAACTGGGCCCTACATTATAAACATATTGGATGAGTAGCATCTGATGAAGAAAACAATCACCCGAAGAAAATTTATGTATTTTACAATAGATGTAAATATGTGTTCCTCTTCTTATTGATATTAATTTCCCTGACTAGTTGACCCTTTACGTTTAAACACTCTCCCGACTAGTCATAGCCCTCGAGCATCGGGAGTCAGCTCATGGCTCTTTCCCATTTTTCACCCTTAGTGAAAAAACGAATTTCAAGCGAGCGAATGGAAAAAATGACCAAAATCATCCTACTGATCGTGCGAGCATTACTGACTGATCGCTAATGGCTTAATGAAACACTTTCCATGTTTCGACTCGAAACAACATTTTCATACGTGCAAACTTTGTGACTCAGCTAAGGACATTAATGGAGACTGGCAAAATGTGAAGTTTGGTTGGACGAAGATGGAAATCTATTCTATAGGGCTTCGCCTCTGAATCCGCTTAGCTGCTGACCGAGGAATGGTAGACCTCGGTGTCGTCAGCATCTAGGCTGGTGCACATGGTGCAAGAGGGGGCACTGCCAGCAAAGGAGTTGATAGGCTGGCACGCTGCCGAGGGCAAGATGATCCCCATGCCGGAGACCCATGAAGTGGTCATCTTCGAATCATTCTTATGCAGAGGTCTCTCTCTTCCCTCTTGCAGCTTCTTGTAGGGCTTGCTCGATTATTACCAAATCGAGCTAATTCACCTCAATCAAAACTCAATCCTTCATATCTCCATCTTCGTCACTCCCTGCGAAATATTTCTCGGCATCCTCCTCCATTTCAATCTCTTCTGATTCTTTTACCACCTCAAACCATAGCCGAATAAGCAACGGCCCCAGGTAGTCAAGGGGTGTGGAGGCCATGGGCCCCGGATACCTCGTGAGAAGCTTTCTGGCCACTCGGACAGAGGATAGGCCTAATCCTGTAATTAGGGATATGACAAAACTCGGTGAATATTACCTTGTACAATAAGGAAAGGGATATAGTCCTAGTCGAGTACCTTGTATTCCTAGAAGGAGATCCTTTGGTCAAGTCCGACTGGGATTTCTACCTTGTAACCTTGCCTCCTCGGTATATAAAGAGAGGCAACGTGCCCCTTGGGGCAGAATAGAATCTCACTAGAGAAACCTCAAAGGCAATACACAACAGCTGGAAGTAGGGTATTACCTCACCTCGAGGGCCTGAACCAAGATAAATTGTTTCGTGTTCCTTTGCAATCCATCAAGTTTAGGTCTCATGAGTAGCCTCATATTATTATTGCTGATACAAAACATCAATGGGGGGGGGGGTCTTCAGCTCTGCAACAAGTTGAAGAAGGTATATATCGCCCTCCCCCTCAAGACTTCTTTGAAGGGGTGGCACCAAGAGTTGTTTTACTACTCCAATCCTGCCATAAACCAAGCCGACTCTGAGCCAGTCGGCCTACTCAACGCTGCAGCAATCTTCGATGACATGCTATGGCAATCCTTGAGATTTTTGAGTCTCAAGACAACTCTTTCTTTCGGTGTTCAACTTAGACTCAGCCTCAAGCCAGCCGAGATCGGGCTAAGAGAGGAAGAGATCGTCAATCTCCCGTTTGGACTCAACAATGCCATGGAAAATTTCAATCTTACTCTGACGCAGCAAATCCAATCCCCCAAGGTTTGACTCAGATACGGTCCAGAGCCGCTCGAGATTGGATCTAGGGAGGTTGGAGTCGTAATTACACCCCTCAACTACCCCCACTCCGAGTCCCAGTCGGACAGCAGCTCGGCAAGCTTCTCCTCACCACGCGAAGGCTTCATAACATCCGAGGGCTCAACTATTACTCAAGACGCACGCTGACTACATGATCAGCAAGAGGAGAAGGCTCACCGACTGCGTGAACAACAGGAGGAAGAAGCACGACATTTATAAGCCGAGCGTGATGCACGTAATGACAATCTACATAAGGCTGGGTGCACTGCTCAACAGGAGATCCTCCAAACCCAAGTCAGCATCACTTTGAGTGTCATCATACGTCACTTGGCAATCAGAACAATGATCGAAGGTGGCACCATGATGACCGCCGTGGCAACCAGGATGCCCGAGGACGACTATAGCAGGACCTCCACCACGACATCACACCCGATGCCAAGAGCGCGAGGAAGACGAGCGCCACCGACTGGAAGACGAGCATGAGTGCTTTGGCCTCCACCACGAGTAGTTTCATCGCTGCAGTTGGAGTGGGAGCCCTCACCTGAACGACGGAGTACCGGTGTTCACCCTGAACTACAGCAAGTCGACTGGCCATCTGGCTTCAAGCTGACTAGAATTGAAAATATGATGGGAAGACCAATCCCGAGTCCTAGCTCACAGTTTACACTCTGGCAATCCGTGCAGCCGGAGGCAACCACAAAGCCATGGCTAACTACCTCTCGGTCGCCCTAGCCGACTCGGCGAGGACATGGGTAACAGGACTTCCCAGGCGGTCGATCGGCTCCTGGGTAGAAATCCGAGAACGCTTCATTGCAAATTTCCAAGGAACATATGAGAGGCCATCTTCCGAGTATGATTTATATCAATGCCATCAAAGGAAGAATGAGTCTCTACGCGATTTCATCAAGAGATTTTTCGAGAAGAGGAACTCGATCCCAAAGATCAAGGACGAGGTCATCATCGCCGCCTTCCGCAAGAGAGTTAAGGACACACCGTTTATCGCCAAGTTCACTCAAAAGCCTCCGAGTTCTGTCAAGGCTCTATTCGACATGGCCAACAAATACGCTGACTCGGCCGACGCTGTTGCCAAGGCCTTGGAAGACAAGAAGGAGCATTGACAGAAGGAGAAGAAAGACATAGACGACACAGCCCCGACTAAGTCCGGCAATCGCAAGCACAAGTCGAACAACATCGTGGCAGCTGTGGAGCATAGTCAGCTACAACCCTTAAGGACGGACGACTACCAGAAAATCATGAACGGGCCATGCCCTTTCCACCCAAAGGGGAAGCACGTGGCTAAGAACTTCTTCATGCTCAAGAAGTTTGCTTCGGAGCAAACATCAGTATCTGGCGATGCCAAAGACAAAGACAAGCCAGATTCAGGCCTAGCCTGCGACTACTAAGATCTCCAGGCTGAGCTCAATCACATCTTCGGAGGGCTGTCTGCATACGAGTCCAAGAGAAAACAAAAGCTAACAGCCCAAGAAGTCAACTCGGTCTCAACAGACGCCCCCCAATACCTGCGATGGTCAGGGACGGCAATCACATTTGACTGCACAGATCACCCCGATTGAGTCACGCATCCAGAGCATTATCCACTCGTCCTAGATCTGGTCATCAGGAGTATCAAGTTGAGGAAGGTTCTCATCGATGGAGGAAGCGCTCTCGACATATTGTTTGCCAAAATGCTCGACGAGATGAAGATCCCTCGATCCAAGCTACGGCCAAGTACTGCTCCCTTCCAGGGGGTAATCCCCGGTCTCTCTTCCACTCCACTTGGACAGATCACTCTGCCAGTTACTTTTGGCACGCGGGAGAATTTCCGCACCAAGAACATCTTCTTTGAGGTTGCTGACTTCAAGACTACGTATCACGCCATACTCGGATGGCCAGCACTAGCCATGTTCATGGTGGTGCCTCATTATACATACATGGTGCTTAAGATGCCAGGACCAGCAGGAGTACTTTTCTTGTGCAATGATGTTAAGCAAGCCTTCACCTACGACAAGGAGAGCTGCGAGTTGGCCCAGTCTCAATAGGCAGCAGTTGGACGAAACAATATCCGACTAGCTGCAACACCAGCAATCGAGGATGATCAAGTTCCGGCAAGGAAAGTAGCAAAGTTGGGAATTTTGGCAGATTCAGAGACAAAGAAGGTCCCCTAGACCCTTCCGACCCCACCAAGACTGCACTTGTCGGGACTGGACTCGACCCCAAATAGGAAGATGCACTTGCCACCTTCCTCCAGGTGAACAAGGATATATTTGCTTGGAAACCTTCCGACATGCCTGGTGTACCAAGGGAGGTGATCGAGCATTCCCTCAATGTCAAGCCAGACACCAAACCAGTGAAACAATGACTACAGCACTTCGCACAAGTCCGCAAAGATGCTATTCGGGAGGAGATAACCAAACTCTTTGCAGCCGGGTTTATCAAAGAGGTCTATCACCCACATTGGCTGGCAAACCCAGTCCTGGTCCAGAAGAAGAACGGTAAATGGTGCATGTGCGTCGACTATACTGACTATACCCAGGATAGATTAGGTGGTCGACTCCACTGCGAGGTGCGAGTAGCTCGGTTTTCTCGACTGTTACTCGGGATATCATCAAATTAGCCTAAAGGAGGACTGCCTAAAGACTTCTTTTATCACGCCATTCGGTTCATACTGCTATGTCACTGTGCCGTTCAGGTTGAAAAATGCTGGCGCAACGTATCAGCGTGCTATCCAGCGGTATCTTCATACTCAACTCGGGCGCAATGTGGAGGTGTATGTCGATGACGTGGTAATCAAGACCAAAGTCAAGGAAGACCTCATCGCCGACTTAGAAGGGACTTTTCAAAGCCTTCGGAGATTCAAGATGAAGTTGAACCTGGAGAAGTGCGTCTTCAGAGTACCTTTGAGAAAATTACTTGGCTTCATCATATCACAACAAGGCATCGAGGCTAAGTCAATGCTATCATGAACATGGCACCCCCGTCTAGTCTGAAGGATGTATAGAAACTGACTGGCTGCATGGCGGCACTCAGTAGATTCGTTTCTTGACACGGCGAACGGGGCATGCCCCTTTTTCAAATTACTAAAGAAAGTCGACAATTTCCAATGGATGCTAGAAGCCCAACAAGCCTTCGAAGACTTCACCACCCGTGTTGGTATCACCTATGCCCCAAGAACCACTCGTGCTGTATCTGGCGGCAACCTCTCTGGTAGTCAGCATGGTGTTGGTCGTAGAGCGGGCAGAGCCTGGACACATACAAAAAGTACAGAGGCCAGTCTACTTCGTCAGTGAAGTCCTAGCCAACTCCAAGATAAGACATCCCCAAGTCCAGAAGCTGCTCTATGGCTTGTTCATAACTGTCCAAAAGTTGGTGCACTATTTCCAGTCGCATTAAGTCACAATCGTCACATCATATCCACTCGGGGATGTCCTGCACAATCGTGAGGCCATTGGTAGAATCGCTAAATGGGCGCTCGACCAGATGGCGTTTGACATTTTCTTTCAACCTCGAACAGCAATCAAGTGACAAGCACTTGTCGACTTCGTGGCTGAGTGGACAGAGGTTCAGATGGCTACACCAACGGACAAGCTTGTATACTGGACGATGTACTTTGACGGTTCTCTACGGATTGGCGGAGCAGGGGCTAACGTCGTCTTGATGTCACCCACCGGAGAAAAATTGAAATACGTCCTTCAGATACACTTTCCAACATCCCACAATGTTGTCGAGTACGAGGCACACATCCATGGGCTCTACATCACCATATCACTTGGCATTCACTGACTGGCAGTGCGCGGGGATTCCCAACTCGTGGTGAACCAGGTCATTAAAGACAGGACTTGTCTGGACGACAACATGACAGCTTACTGTCAGGATCTACGTAAGCTAGAAAACAAGTTCAATGGGCTGGAGATTACACATGTGCTACGTCAATACAACGAAGCTGCAGACGAGAAGTAGTCTCGACTGGGATTTTTGTCAAACAATTATTGGAACCATCAGTCAAGAAGAAACCGGTGCTCAAGCAGTTGAGGGCTGAACTTACCCTAGCAACAAATGAAGTACTAACCATCTCTCAAGACTGGCAGACTCCAATCATCAGGTTTCTTTTGGATGACGAACTCCCAGAAGATCGCAGTGAAGCCGAGCGGATTAAACGTCGAAGCAAAAGTTTCCTTGTAGTCGGTGAAAACCTTTATCGTAGAAGCGCACCCAGAGTCCTCATGCGCTACGTCACACCAGAGGAGGGCAAGCAGATACTATAGTCCATCCACTCAGGCGTTTGTGGCAACCACGTTGCATCAAGGACGTTAGTCGGAAAGGCTTATAGACAAGGTTTCTTCTGGACGACTACGGTTACAGACGCTAAAGACATAGTTCGGACATGTGAGTTATG
The DNA here is from genome assembly GCA_003991445.1 of Oryza meyeriana var. granulata. Lineage (NCBI taxonomy): Eukaryota > Viridiplantae > Streptophyta > Magnoliopsida > Poales > Poaceae > Oryza > Oryza meyeriana. Next base: position 97,714 of record RYFJ01001561.1, read on the forward strand.
TCGGTTCTTCACCCATCAACACATCTTCCAACTCAAGAACTACAAACAATTCCAATCTCTTGGCCCTTTGCAGTTTGAGGGCTTGACATGGTCAGGCCGTTTAAAAAAGCGCTAGGAGGGTTCACACACTTGTTCGTCGTAGTGGACAAATTCACAAAGTGGATTGAGGCAAAACCCGTTTCTACCATAATAGTGGCAAGGGAAAAAGATTTCATCATGAGTATTATATATCGATTTGGAGTTCCCAACCGCATTGTAACAGACAACGACACTCAATTCACTAGCGGCGTTTTTCAAGATTTATGTAATGACTTCGGCATCAAGATCTGTTATGCTTCTGTGGCACACCCACGAAGCAATGGGAAGGTTGAGCGTGCCAATGGCATGGTCTTACAAGGTATCGAGACTAGGTGTTCGACCGATTACAACCATATTCAGGGCGGTGGGTACAAGAGCTTCCATCTGTTCTCTGGTCTTTAAGAACCACGGTTAGTCGGACAACATGGCAATCCCCTTTCTTCCTAGTCTATGGTGCTGAGGCTGTGTTACCGACTGAGTTGGAGTTCGGCTCACCACGAGTCCAGGCCCACTCAGATGCAAAATCAACTGATGACCGACTGGTCGAACAAGATCAATTAGAGGAAGCAAGGGACATCGCAACTATCCAGTCAGTAAGGTATCTTCAAGGCCTGCATCATTATCATAGTCGAAATGTTCGTGGCCATGCCTTTTCGGTGGGAGATCTCGTTTTGATAAAAATCCAAACCACCAAAGACAAGCATAAATTATCTCCCTATTGGGAGGGGCCGTTCATTATCGCTGAGGTGACACGTTCGGGCGCCTACCAACTGAACACAGAAGACGGCGTCCTAATCAACAATTCATGGAACATATAATAGCTACGTCCTTTCTATACCTGAGTTTTGTACTCCTTTGTACATATAAATAAAGTTAGTTGCTCTGATTCACTATGTCGCTTGTTCCAACCGAGTAGTGAGTCGGGGGCTACAGGTTAATACATGCCTGTTGTCATTAATAAAGTCTGAGCTTGTTTTATCTAAGTCATGAAGCTTTACAACAACTATGTTAAGTTTTCCCGAGTATAATCTAAGAGGTCAACAATTTTTATTAAGTTAATCTCGATTCACTTGGTGTAAACTATCTAGTCGGGTAAAGCTAATGATGGCTCAGAGGCAGCAAGCACTCGGCAAGACTTAACGACAAACAGCAAAAATATTTACAATATTCACGTATTGTTTTTGGTGAATACGAACTACATAAATGTTTCTATCTAGATCATCATGTCCTTGGCTATAGCTTCTGTAGTTGCCCCAACCTGGCTGATCAGCTCCAAGCCTTGCTCCAGAGTAGTCCCTTTGGCAAAGCCTTCACCAACAGCCTCAATATCTACCTGGGGGTAGAGAGACTTGGTCATGGCCAAGGCCTGGGCAATCCCCGCAGAGACGCGCTCGTTCAAGTACTTCTTTAATATCTCTGGAGCCTCCTCGAGGCATTCTGCCACTTGAACAATTGAGCTGGAGCTGGATCCAGCCTGGTGCGGCTGCATGATGTCAAGCAAGGTCTTCACGGAGTCAACAATGATCTGCCGCGATTCCTTTATGACCTTTAACTCCTCTGCAGAAGCGCCGAATTGGATCTGCGAGTTGGCCTTGAAAGTTGTTTACACATAGACAAGTACATCAGCAAACCAAGACACCTGACTAGGTCGAGCATCAGTCGGACGAGTGACTTACTCACATAGTCTGTGTCCACTTTTGACTTAGCCTTCTCAAGCTCTTTCAACTCCTTTTTTAGGCGCTCAATCTCCTAGGATTGGGCACTGAGATTAGACTCGAGGGCTACAACAAGAAGACATTCAAGACTCAATAATGTAAGAAGATTTACTCAAGTTCGCTTGGACAAAAAGGAATCTTACTTCTGATTGTCCCAGTCTGAGCCGAGTTTTCATCCCTGAGCTTGTCCACTGACCCCCTCAGCCACTCCTCCCTTTCTTTGCTGGTTCTCTCCAAGTCGTCCTTGGCTGGTTCTTTGCTGGTTCTCTCCAAGAGCTGACGGAGCTAGAGTACCTGAGGGGCAAGTTCGGTCAAGACTTTGCCCATCTTTTCCAACTGATCAACCACCTTCTGCTCAAGAAGTATCGAAGTCAAGCAAAACAAACAACAAGGATCAAAACTCTGAGGAATCACCAATCAGCAAACACAGCAAGATTGACCGTGTACCTGGATCCCCCTCGACGCAGCGATGGTGGCGTACATCAAGTTCACCCTTTCTCTCTAGGCCGCTTGCTCAACGTGCTCGAAGCTTTCAGCTTCCTCCTCTGGAGTAACCTAGTAAAATGTCCGGGGGAAGACTGGTGGGGGAGCGTCGAGTCTGGGGAGATTGCCTTCATCAGAAGAATATGACAGCGGAGGTGACGGAGTCCTGGGCCTTGGCTCAATGGGCGGCGTGGCTTCTTGGACGAGCTCAGGGACTGGGGCTTTGACCGCGATGTCCTGGCTAGTTGGCGCTTGTGGCTCGGCTGATGGGATTACCTCAGCTTCAGGGGCTGGGGCGATCTCTGGCTCTGCCTGCGGTGTGGCTTGTTCGGCTCAGCTAGGGTGGGATCTGCCACGGGGGTTGGTGGCACTACCCCCTTGGGGTCAGCGTCACTCGGCTTACTGCATAAAATATAGAACCTTCAAGATATTGCAAAAACGTTCAAGTCACTTTGAAGATTGAAGATTTTCATACCTCTTGGAAGTTTTAAATTTTCACCTCGTGCGCTTGGGGCGGAGGAAGTTGACAAGGGGCTAGATAGCTTGCTCTGCGGTGGAGGACCATTGACTATTAGGCTCATCGGTGCGGCAATCTACAGAGGCAAGCTTGGCCCCGTCGGTGCTGTGCCGGATGCGGCTGACTGGGGGGGCACGGCACTTGGCCGTGCTGTCTTGGGGCTGGAAGGCCTGGGGGCGGTGCTGCTGGTGTCCTTGATCCTCAGGCTCCCAGGTGCCTTACTCGGCACATCCTTCTTTTTGCCCTGGTCAATTGCTAATCTTTTCCTAGCACTCTTGGGGCTGGGTTGGGCAGCTGAAGGGCTAGCTGGGCATTTCCTAGATCCCACGGCCGATTGATCATGGGAATCAGAATCAAACTATTCATAGTCCTGCAAATGTTTGGATATTATCTATTACACACTGCAGAGCTGGACATGATTCATGGCATTCATCAAAGATGGAATCAAGTTAACAGCAACATAGCATGTTACCTTTGGTCGGGGCTGCCCTTGCAGTAGGGCTTAGGGGCTCATTCCTCATCTTCGGTCTCCATAACTCTGTTGACAAAAAAGCCAAACAAGTTGTCAGTAACCTTGTTCTTGTCAACAAAGTCGGGATATTCCCTGCTCGGATCATTCTTGCCCTGGTAGTCGAATCCAAAGTGGCTCCTAACCTTCAGTGGTCGGGTTCGGCAGTTTAGAAAACATCTTGCCACCCAGGGACCAGTCAACCCTTTTCCCTTCAGCAGATCGATTTTCTCCAGTAGCTGGTAGACCTGCCCATCTCCTCGTGCGATGGCATGGAGGACTAGCTCTCCAGGATAGTTGGAGGATTGCCTATGAAAGGGGGAGAGAGGGTTCTAGATTCAAGCAATAGAACCACTCTCGATGCCACCCCTTGAGAGAAGTTTTTGGATTTGGATGGCTGGGGCTTAATATGGAAGAGGTATTTGAAGATATTGAAATGGGGCTTAACCCCTAGAAAAGCTTCACAAAGAGTGGCAAAGATAGAAATTTGAAGAATGGAGTTGGGGTTGAGATTCACCAGTTCAATCTGGTAGAAGACAAGGAGGTGGCTGAGAAAATCGGAAGACGGAAGAACCAAACCGTGCTCAAAGAATGAAGTAACAACTATGGTTTCACCCGGGTTTGGAACGGGGTGGACTCACCCTCGGCTGGATGCTAGTTGATGGTTTCTTGTTGCTGCAGAATCATCTTCTTGTCCAAAATCTGTAGCTTCACCATGCTGCAGTCCGACACCGGCCAAACTCCAGACGACATGTCGGGGATCTCGAAAGGGGCCCTCGGCATTGCTGGAGATGAGGAACCGAGCAGAGAAGCTCTAGGGCGCTGGGAATCGATGCTGGGAGGTGGAGCTCGGCGGGTTTCAAGCCAAGAGCGCGAGCAGCAGTGAACTCTAGCGAGGCAAAGAGCACAAAATTTGGGCGCGGTTTCGGGAGCTGAAGCGATTAGGCAGATTGAGGAAGAAAGAGGAATCTTTTCTCTCTCCTACCGCTTTATAAGGCCTGCACCGAGTTGGTCGGTTTTGGCCGACTAGCCCGGTAATGGGCCATAAGATATGAGTTTCTAAATAGCATGTCCTACTAGGCCAATCGCTGATTGTGCTAAAATTATAGTACATATGCTATTTTATAGAAACCGATCAAAATAATCAGATATGCTTCATGTTAAGCCTAATTGCTGGACGCATGTGTTCAAATCTCTATATTATTTGACAGGTATTGAGGATACATCCTTATAAGGATCAATAGCTGGTCTCCATTAAAATTGGAGATGTAGGTATCTCTCAAGAACACCTCACCACATATTGGGTAAAAATCCATGAAGCGGTACTCAGCTTACATGCTTAGCTAAAATTGCTTCTTCTCCCGAGTCCTGCTTCATGTCAGTTGGCAACGAGGATATGAAGGGCTTCATAGAAAAATATGAATAGTGTGTGCTGAATAGGCGCACCTATTAGGTGTAGCCCCTGACTTTGTGCTTAATTGTGAAACAATTAAACAAAAAGTCAAAGATCTTTAACCTTGTAATCTTTCCTGAGTAGTATACTATGCGGTATGTAGACTCTTCAGTATCATGTCAGCTGGTATAATTTTTGCTCATGGCAATTGGTGGCTAAGCATGTAAGCCGAGTACCGCTTCTTGGATTTTAACCCAATGTGTGGTCAGGTGTACCTGAGAGATACCTGCATCCCCAATTTTAATGGAGACCAGCTGTTGATCCTTATAAGGATGTATCCTCAATACCTGGCAAATAATATAGATACCTGAACACATGTGTCCAGCAATTAGGCTTTCTTGAAGCATATCTGATTATTTAATCGGTTTCTATAAATAGCATCTGCACTGTGATTTTAACACAGCTAGTAGTCGGCTCTATAGGCATGCCATTTAGAAACTCATATCTTGTGGCCTAGTACCGAATCAGCCGGCCCAAGCCCACTTATCAGCACAGGCTCTATAAAAGCAGGGAGAAAGAGAAAAGATTCTCTCATCTTCTCCAATCCACCAATCATTTCATCTTCCAACTTCCGCGCTGAAAATTTGAGCTTTGTCTTGCTAGGGTTTGCCATAGCCAGCGTCTCCCGCTCAAAACTCACGTGATTCTGCTCCATCGCATCCATCCCAAGCCTTCAATAGCAATTTCCCCCAAATCCTCTCACTCCCAGCAATGCCAAGAGCTTCGCTTGAGATCCTGGAGATGTCTGCGGAAGCTTGGCCAATTTCGGACTGCAGTTCTACGAAGCTGAAGTACTTGGAGAAACAACCGATGCTGCAGCGACAAGAAATCATCCATTGGCACACCGCCAAAGGGGAATCTATGCCAGCGCCTCGATCTGGTGAGACCGTCGCCTTCACCTCTTTCTTTCATCGTGGTCTTGCCCTTCCCTATTCGGATTTCTTCTGCCAATTTCTGTCCTTCTATCAATTAGAGTTGGTGAATCTGAATCCCAACTCCATCCTACAAATCTCCATCTTTATCACATTGTGCGAAGCTTTTCTGGGGGTGAAGCCCCATTTTAATCTCTTCCGATATTTGTTCCATATCAAACCCCAGCCATCCAAAAATAAAGTCCAAGTGATTGGGGGAGCTGGTCTCCAACTTAGGAACGAAATGAAAAAGATCTATCTTCATGTTCCTTTGAAAACCTCCCTCAAGGACTGGCATAGAGAATGGTTCTACTGTTCCAACCTTGAACCTTCTTTGCCCCCTTTCACTGGCTCTCCACCGGTGGTTCTAGCCAGCTGGTCTTCTGTGCCAAGCTATGAAGAGATGGGCCAAGTATACCAGTTGGTGGAGAAGATAGATGCGCTGAAGAACTCAGGGTTGACTAGTCCCTAGGTAGCGAGATGTTTCTTGAACCGCTGCCTAGGCCTTTGAAGCTGAGAAGCCACTTCGGTTGGGATTATCAGGGCAAAAATGATCCCAGCCGAGAATTTCTGGACTTAACCGATAAGAAAAAGCTGACTGATACCCTGCTCGGTTTTTTCGTCAACGGGGTAGTGGAGACAGAAGACGCAGAGTGCGCCACCACAGCCTATAGCCAAAAAAGGCCTCAGTCACAGGTAATCCTAAAAAGTTGATGTTGAATTGCTATCCATCCGTGATGAATGTCTGTGGATATCTGTCTTGGATTGCTATGCAATGTATGATGTGTTTTGTTGAAACATTTGTAGGACTATGAGGAATCTGATGATAACTCCCAAACCCTGTCAGCCACCAAAATGAAGAAGAGGCCGACCAGTCCTTCTGCTGCCCAACGCAGCTCTAAGAGGGGTGGGAAGAAACTCATTGAAGATCCGGGCAAGAAAAGAGCAAGCAAGCCGAGCACAGCACCGGGGAGTCATAAGATCAAAGACCCTGCTAGTTCAGCCCCTAGGCCGCCAAGCCCAAGACCATCTTGTCCAAGTCCGAGGTCAGCAACATCGAACCCAAGGCTAGCACTGCCAAGCTCAGCAACATCAAGTCTAGCAACATCGAGGCCAAGGCCAGAACCGCCGAGTACGAGATTAGCAACATCGAACCCAAGGACGGCACCATGGAGTACCTCGATGCCCCAGTTGGCTGCACCAGAAACAAAGCTGACTGGAGATAAATTGCCACCACTGACCGCCGCGCCGTCTGGCCCGACTGCCAGCAGCTCTCCACCGCCGATATCTTTTGGAGCCCCCTCGTGGAAGTTCAAGACTTCCAAGAGGTAAGCAATCTTCAATCTTCCAAGAATCTTGAATGAAGTGACAGTGCCTTGATATCTGTCATATTGTTTAGGAAGTGAGTTGACATAGATCCAGGGGACTATGCCAGCTACTCCTGTCACCAAGTTCACCTCAGCTGAGCCGGCACGATGAACTAAGCCAGAGGCTACCCTGGCTGCAGAAGCTAAGGCAGTCCCGATAGCAGAACCACTAGCACCGACTGTCCAAGGGGTGAGTACTAAAGTTATTGCTCCAGGCCTCGAGCAGGCCATCGAAACCCCTACAGCTGCCGAGTTGGGAGTTAGGACCTCATCTCTAACAATTTCTTCGTCGTCTTCTGATGAAGTGGACCTCCCTAGGCTTGAAGCCCCTCCGCACAATTTCCCGAGAACATTTCATTGGGTCACCCCTGAGGGAGTCGCAGAGAGCTATGAGCATGATGAACGAGCAACATCGAGGGAGCACGAAATCCTTCTACGTGCTGCAATTGTTGCATCCAGGGGAGTCTAGGTATGTATCAAGTCTTGCCATGTTGAGTTCTGGACAGTTTCTATTTGACCTGGTATTCTGCCTTTTGACTCTGTTTTGCTCTAAGCAGAAGATTGTCGATCGTTCAGAGAAAATAAACAAGGTCCTGACCCAGCTCGCCCCCCATCTCCAACGACTGAGCCAGCTCCAAGTTGCCAAGGATGACCTGGAGCAGAATAGCTAGGAGAAGGAAACATGCCTGAGGGGAGCAGTTGACAAGCTCAGGGATGAAAAGTGGGCTCTAGCCGAAAAGATCAGAAGTAAGTATTCTGTGTTATCTTCCCGAGTAAATCCCAAGTATATTTCTCTAGCTTTGTTGATTCTTGATTGCCTTGTTGAGTTCTGACTGCAATCTCGAGTTCTTGACTATTCTGATCTGCAACCCTCGAAGCTAAGTTAAAGGCCCAGGCAGAGGAGAAAAAGCAACAAGAGAACAAGCTGAAGGAGATGGTGAAGGCCAAAGCCGAATTGGAGAAAGTCAAAGCCAAGGTGGAGGCCGACTATGCTAGTAAGTCTCCTGCCTGACAATAACGTTAATCCGTTTTCTTGTCGCTCTGACTGCATGTTTTGGCTAACAAGTATACTTGTTGATGTACCTGAACAGCTTCAAAAGCCAATGCCCTGATCTAGTTTAACGCCTTTGCAGAGGAGATCAAAGTTGTCAAGGACTCACGGGAAATCCTCGTCGGATCCGTGAAAGGGCTCCTTGACATTATGGAGCCTTACCATGTTGGAACCAGCTCCAGTACTGTCTCCTAGGTGTAGGCACACCTAAGCGAAGCTTCGAGCATCTTGAAAAAGTACTCGGACGAGCGTGTCACTATCGGTGTTGCCTAAACCTTGGCCATGACCAAATCAATCTACCCTAGGATAGATATCAAGGCCATCGGTGAAGGTTTTGCCGAAGAGACAACTCTCGAAGAAGCACTAGAGTTGATCATCCAGGTGAGGCTGACTGCGGAGGCCATAGCAAAGGACCTAGGTATGTAAGAACAAACAATTATGCAGTTGGTGTATATAACTTTTGCAAGGACATTTGTAAATATCTGTACGATGCTGCCGAGTACTTACTTTTTCTCAATCATCCTTAGCTTTACCAGACTACATAGTCTGCACCGAGTAGATTGATAGGAACTGGAAAAATTGTTCACTTCTAAAAGCTATACTCAAGCAAAGGTAGCATAATCATTGTAAAACTTCATAACTTAGATAAAGCAAGCTCATTTTTTATTGATAAGGCACATAATACATGCAGCCCCTGACTTAATACTCGGTTGAAACAGGCGATGTAGTGAGTCAGAGAAAAAATCTATATATGTATAGAGAAAATACAAGACTCAGGTATAGAAAGGATGTAGCTGTTCTATATTCCATGAGTTGCTGACGAGGGCGCCGTCTTTAGTTTTCAGTCGGTAGGCGCCCAGACGTGTCACCTCAGCGATAATGAATGGCCCTTCCCATAGAGGGGATAGTTTATGCCTGTCTTTGGTGGTTTGTATTTTTCTCAAGACGAGATCTCCCACCGAAAAGGCACGGCCACGGACATTTCGACTATGATAACAACACATGCCTTGAAGATACCTTGCTAACTGGATAGTTGCGATATCCCTCGCATCCTCCAACTGATCGAGTTCGACCAATCGAGCTTCGTTTGATTTGCCTTTTGAGTGGGCCCGAACTCACGGAGAGCTGAACTCCAACTCGGTTGGTAACACAGGCTCAGCACCATAGACTAGGAAGAAAGGGGATTGCCCTGTTGCCCGACTAACCGTGGTTCTTAGAGACTAGAGAATGGATGGGAGTTCTTGTACCCACCGCCCTGCATATGGGTCGAACACCCTAGCCTTGATACCTTGTACGACCATGCCATTAGCACACTCGACCTGCCTATTACTTCGTGGGTGTGCCACAGAAGCATAACAAATCTTGATGCTGAAATTGTCACAGAAATCTTGAAATACGCTGCTCGTGAACTAAGTACCGATGTCCGTTATGATACGGTTAAGAACCCCAAATCGGTATAAAATACTCATGATGAAGTCCTTTGCTCATGTCGCTGTTATGGTAGCAACGGGTTTTGCCTCAATCCACTTTGTGAATTTATCCACTGCGACGAACAATTGTGTGAACCCCTCTAGCGCTTTTTTGAATGGTCCAACCATGTTGAGCCCCCAAACTGCAAAGGGCCAAGAGATTGGAATTGTTTAAAGTTCTTGAGCTGGAAGATGTTTTGGTCTTGCATAGAATTAGCATCCCTCGCATGTGCGAACTATATCTTTAGCATCTATTACTGCAGTCGGCCAAAAAAAACCATGCTTGTAAGCCTTTCCAACTAACGTCCTAGATGCGGCATGGTTGCCACAGATACCCGAGTGGATCGATAGCAGAATCTGCTTGCCCTCCTTAGGTGTGACGTAGGCCAAAGATATGAGTTTCTCGATAGCACGCTCTATTGGGCCATTCACTGACTGTGTTAAAATCACAGTGCAGGTGCTATTCACAGAAACCAATTAAATAATTAGATATACTTCATGCTAAGCCTACAGCTGGGTGTATACATGCGGGTATCTGCATTATTTACCAGGTATTGGGGATATATTCTTATAAGAATCGACAGCTGGTCTCCATTAAAATTGGGGATGCAGGTATCTCTCAAGTACACTTGATCACGTATTAGGTTAAAATCCATAAAATGGTACTTGACGTACATGCTTAGCCATTATTTGCCATGAGCAAAAATCATTCCAGCTGACATGATACTGAAGAGTCTCATATACCAGTAGTGCACTACTCGGGAAAGACTACAAGGTTAAAGATCTTTGACTTTATGTTTAATTGTTTCACAATTAAGCACAAAGTCGGGGCTACACCTAATAGGTGCGCCTATTCAGCACACACTATTCATATTTCTACATGAAGCCCTTCATAGCCTCGTTGCCAGCAGACATGAAGCAGGACTCGGGAGAAGAAGCACTCGGACAAAGAGTACTCGGGAGCAATGCACTCGGGAATTCTTCACCGTGGAGGATGAGCACTCGGCATCAGCTGTGACTCAACTATGAAGGTCTCAGGGGCTGCTGTCGGTGCCATGGGCCCAGGGTACCTCATGAGAAGCTATTGGGCTACTCGGACAGACGATGAGCCTAGCCTTGTAATTAGGGATACAATAGAACTCAACAGACTTAGCCTTGTACGACAGGGAAAATACAGTCCTAGTCGGGTACGTTGTACTCCTAGAAGGAGATCCCTTGGTTGTAGTCCAACTAGGACTCCTACTTTGCAACCCTGTCCCCCAGTATATAAGGGGAGGAAGGGCACCCCCTAAGGGCGAGGATCACCAGAATCACCAAGATCACAATCATACATCCTCAAAGGAAATACACCACAACTGGACGTAGGGTATTACCTCATCTCAAGGGCTTGAACTAGTATAAAACATTTGTGTTCCTTTGCAATCCATCAAGTTTCGATCCGACGAGTAGCCCTATATATTTATTGCCGGTGTAAAACATCAACATACAAGGAAACATTTGCTTCAACGCTTGATCCGTTCGGCTTCACTACGTTCTTCTAGGAGTTTGTTGTCCAAGAGGAATTAGAGAAATGGGGTCCACCAATCTTGAGAGATGATTAGTACTTCATTTGTTGCCAGGTAGGTTTAGCCCCCGGCTATTCATGCACTAGTTTCTTCTTTACTGATGGCTCCAGTAGTTGTTCAACAAAAATCCCAGTCGGGACCACCTCTCGTTTGGATCCCATGTTGGCCAATTCGTCTGCAACATCATTGTATTGTCGTAATACATGAGTTATTTCCAGCCCGTCGAACTTGTTTTCCAGCTTTCTAACCTCTCGACAATATGCCGCCATAGTATCGTCAAGACATGTCCAGTCTTTCATGACTTGGCTAACCACGAGTTGAGAATCCCCGCGCACAACCAGTCGACGGATGCCGAGTGATATGGCAATGTGGAGCCCGTGGATGAGTGCTTCGTACTCGGTGACATTGTGGGAAGCCAGAAAGTGAATCTGGAGGACATACTTGAGTTTTTCACCGGTGGGTGACGTCAACACAACGCCAACCCCTGCGCCGCCGATCCGTAGAGAACCGTCGAAGTCCACGCCCAGTACTCTAGCTTGTCCGCATTTGTAGTCGTCTGAAGTTCTGTCTACTCGGCCACAAAGTCAACTAGAGCTTGAGATTTGATTGCTATCCGTGGTTAAAAAATGATGTTAGACGCCATCAACTCGAGCGCCAATTTAGTGATTCTGCTAGTGGCCTCGCGATTGTGTAGGACGTCCCCGAGTGGATACGATGTGACAATGATGACTTGATGCGACTGAAAATAGTGCACCAACTTCTAGACAGTGATGAGCAGGCCATATAACAGCTTCTGGACTTGAGGATATCTCATCTTGGAGTCGGCTAGGACCTTGCTGACGAAATAGACTAGCCGTTGAATTTTCTGTATATGACCTAGCTCTGACCGCTTGTCACGGCCAGAAATTGACCAGAATATCTAAAGCTAATTTGTGCAATACATCCTCATCCAGGAATCAGCCGAGGTACACAAATCGACAATTTTATAAACATAACCAAAACGAAATAACGATAAATACTTACGACAGAGGCACTTAGTCCTTTCACAGAAGAAATAGCAGCGGAATGGCAACTAGCGTAGCTTCAGCACCAAGCCATAGGCAGCTCAACTAGGGTATAAGCCAAACAACAAACTTCTCCTCCTCGCTAAGGCTTCACTCTAAAGATTTGCAATAATGCAAGACTGAGTACCACCCACCGTACTCAACAAGCCACACTAGAAAATGCAATGTAATGCAACAGGATACCAAAGGAAAGCCATAGTATGGCGTATTTGCATAAAATAGCATTTTAAACTTTTGCATTTAAAAACATTGAAAATAGTGTAGTTTAATTATTAATCAGTATTGAATCAACCACTGAACATCGCTCCAACGCAGTTCAGGCCCAAACCATAACTCTCTAAACAGGAGCTATCAAATTCCATCATTTATCATCATTATTAAATAGTGTGGGACTAATCACAGAAAACATTGCTAGGCTCACTCATTAACCGCGAGCACGGCTATCCGAATAGTTTTACTCTGGCCAGAGGTGTACCAATTTACCCACAAGACACAACTCCACAACACATTATTGTGTGCCTTAATACCACCATGGTACCTCGGAAAGGAATTGTGACAGGATTATCCATATAACTCACACAATAGGAGAGCCTCACGCCGAACCTTCTGTCTCCGGTAAGGGTGATCAAGTGCTTTCCCGCGAGATGGCTCAACGCCCGAATGCATGGACTTATTGTCACTGCCATGTGTGGACTTATACTAGCCACAAACATGCCCTGGTGCCTCCTATTGAACTCATCACACTTCAAACTCCTGCTATCCCATGCTAGCTTGTGGTTAGCAAGAGTAATGCTTCGAAACAAGTAGTCCACAAACCAGTCCTTAATTGTCATGAGCACCGCTAGCAATATCACAATCCTGGTGCTCACAACCCACCATTCAGTCAAGTTTTATTTGACATATTTAATTACCCAACCACGACCAACTGTCGTGAAAGGACATCCATTAATTATCGATGAATGAATCATTAGTTTCCCACATAAAATGATGCTACGGTTTCTAAGCAATGGCTAAGCAAATCCTAAATAATCTAGCCAGATAAATAATTAAATATCCAGCTAGTCAATATTATTACCAAGGGTATCAAGGTAAAGGAATCAATATCGACATGGCCATAATAGTCAAGGATCATAGGATAATAAATAAATACCCATATAATGACATTCAAAAGCGTTGCATGCAATATTGTTAAAACAAAATAGATTTCGCAAATGGGATCAACATGCTCAAGGAGATTGTTGTGTGACTTGCCTTGCAATCGCAAAAGTCTTCAAATAATCTTCCAAACTCTTCCGCAGACTCCACGATCTTTCGAATTGGCGACTACTCGCAACTACATGCAAAACGATAATAAATCCTAAGAAACTCCAAATAAACAATACATAAAAATACATAAACAAGTAAATTATAATTTTAGATGAATTTAGAAGAAGAACGGGTCGAATCGGAGTTCAGACGGAAAAGATACGGCTTTTGGAAAATTAAATTTGGAATAATTCCGAAAAGAAATAGAAAAGAAATATTCTTGGAATATTCCCTCAGAATTACTTATCGAAGGAATTACTTTGGATGAGTATTGGTTGTGGGGCTCCTTGTCAGCGGCTAGGTTCACACGAACTGGGTCCATGGTCCAGAGGATGGGGTGGAATGGAAGACCAATGTCTTAGCGACACGCGGTGATGAGATGGCACTGAAGTGGATGCCTACATGGAAATTAGGGCTGAGGTGACCGTTGACTGAATTAAAAAGGTCCAATGGCTAGGACTAGGTCTCAAGAAAATCAGACGGATGAGATGATGGGGATTTTATATGTATTGAACGGCTAAGATTGGGATTCAACGTATGGAATTAGTCTCGGGTAATCCAACAATCTAAATCGGAACTGAATCCGAAGGCTTGAACGGGTTGGAATAAAATGAACTGCTAGGACTGTCAAGGTACAGTGCTCGGCTCCTGGGATGGCGACAATGAACACTGGCAATGCCAAGTCAGCAAACGCCGGGAAGGGAGAGGATGAAAACGGTGACACAGATCGGCGAGGATTTTATCAAAATGTGTCAGAAGGCTGAGATTGGTTAGGCTTGTGATCATTGGGGTACACACGTCATTGACGGAGAAGAGAAGGCTGCACGAGGGCCCTGCATGTCAATCACAGGAGGAAGACCAGTCCCTGCCATGGTGCATTGTTGGCACGCGGCGAGACAAGGGAGGTCGGGAGACGATGATGACGATCGACGGTAGTAGACGATGGCGACAGAATAGTGACGCAACGACCGGCGATGGCTGGCAAGCAGGCGCACTGGACAGAGACGAAAAAAGGCCATGGCACCATCGGGGATGCTCACCTCGGGGCGGCGAAGGGCGTTGATGACCATAGCCGAGCGTCGGTGCGGCAAGGTAGCACACGGAGCAGCGACTCAGGCGGCAGGGCGACGGCGCCGGGTTGACGACAAGGGCAGCGGCGGAGAAGGACGACTTGGCGGCGGATTTCGATGCTCACCGGTGACGGAAGGGAGGCGGCGTCCGACGGTGACAGATCGGTGACCGGCCGGTGACGACAGTCCGACGACGACGAAGCCGAGTTGCCGAGCAGAGGGAGGAAGGGCGAGGCGCCGGAGCTTGGCTTGGGGCTCACTGGTGACTGGGGCGACCGGCGGCAGCGCTTGATAGCGGTCGCGGCAGGGAGCAAGGCCACAGGCGGCGGTGCACGGGCAGAGGGGTGGCTGGGGAGCTGTGGCGGCTCGTCGGGGATTCGGCGGCGGCTGCGGCAGATGGGAAACAGGGGCGGCATGGCAGGTGCTCGCCGGCGGCAGGCAAAGGCGACCAACGATGGCTGGGGGCTTCAGCGACAGCCACGGCGATGAGGATGACAACGGCGCTAGGCCAGTAGGAGGCGGTGGCGCGGCTGAAGGGAGGCGCAGGCGGCGGTGAGGGCTTGCAGGAGTGTGGGCTAGGGCATGGCAGCGGCCTTGATATATATATATAGGGCGGCGGTTGTGCGCGGATTCGGCGGCGGCAGGCGTGGGTGTCGCGGCGTGGCTGGCTAGGCCGGGCGGTGGAGCAGCGGGCCAGGCCAGGGTGGACCTGGGCGGTGGCAACGGGCCGAGCCCGGGGTGGACCGAGGCGGCGCACGGGTGCAGGCCGAACAGAGAGAGAGAAGGATGGGGGAGGAAGGAGGCCGGGGAGAAGAACTGTGCCGAAGGAGAGAAAAAGAAAAGGAGGGAGAAAAAGAAAAAGAAGTAAAAGGGTAAGATTGAAAAGGAAAAATAGGAGTCTTTTTTTCCGGAAAATTCCAATTTCGCAAAAATTGAAATTTGGGGAAATTTGGGGAATTTGAGTCGCGTTCTAGAATTTAGAAATTTCGGAAATATTCGGGACATTGGAATTATCTGGGTATGAGGAGATATATATATATACATATATATATATATATTGGGGATCGAAGGGTATTTGGACGAATTTTGAAAACAAAAGTATATTTAGTGGGGTCCAGGAAACGAAATATTTTGTGGGATTCAGAGAATGAAGAATATTTTCTCGAGGAAAATTTGGGGAATAGAATGTCAGAATATTCGAGAAATATTTGGGGAAAAAATATCGGATTATTCTTTGGGTTGGGAACTGGAGGAGATTTTCCGGGAACTAGGAAATGGAATATTCTGAATAAAATATTTCGGGATTAGGGAATTGACGAGGGTGTTTTATTGCGACCGGAATTTGAAGAAATCTCAGACGATTGGGGATTTGGATTTATTTTGACAGAAAAGGGGTTTAAAGGAATATCTAGGATTTATTAATATAGATATTTCAAATACAAAGGATCTCGGATTGGGAGTCCAAATGAGTTATAGGGTTTCAAAAATGAATGAATCCGGTAACTCCGAATTTAGGTTTTCGAGGTGACTTTAGGGTTCTGGGAACGACACCAAACCCTAGAGGAAAAGAGAGTCAGAGTTCACGATGAACGGGGAGACTTCAAAGGACTGAATCAGGAACGACCCGAACAGGGGAAAGGAAAAGGAATTTATTTATATTTATTTAATTACTTTAGTGATCTTTATAGCATTAAAATTAATTCTGTAGCTCCGAAAAATCCGAGAAAATTTTAGAGAGTTTATTAAATCACGGGGAATTTACCAGAAGTAAATGCCACTACGAAACATGAAGAATTTATTATTATAAATACTCAAACGCTTAAAATACTTCGACAAAACCCCTGGAATATAAAAGCATCCAAGTATTTATTTAAAGATTTAAACTCGGGATTTTTAATATTGGAAATTTCAAAATTTTATTCAAACACTTTCTCAAACAAATATTTTCTAGTGTATTCTTGTATTTCCATTTACCCACTATAATTTTTAATTAAGACGATATTCTGGGCGTTACAAATCCACCCCCCTTACAGAAATCTCGTCCCGAGATTTGGAGCAGCCAGAAAGAAAAGGGTTTGGTTGGTCTTCAATTCTTTCCGTCAACTCTTCTGGTGGCACTTCTTGAGGTCCATCTCATTGTTCGTCCTGGCGGTAGCCTGTATCTCGAACCTTTTACCATACTAGTGTCTCGCGACTTTATTGAGTAGATTATTCCTTTTGACCATCCTGTATTTGGTGATCCAATTAGCTGCTAACTAGACCTGATCCCTTTAGTGACAGATCCAATTCGATTCGAATTTTTGTTTGTCACTGGTGTTGCTTAAATACTTGCTTGTTGACCACATACTGATTTACTGACTGTGCACTGATTTGCGGACGGTGCCAAGGTGTTCTTGATGACTAATCCTCCTTGGTGGAATACTTTCCTTCCTCTATTGAATTTACTTCGTCTGGTTTCTTTATCAATCACCTTTCTTCCTATCTTCCAGCTAACTTTTCTTAGGATTCTCATTCTTTAGATTCTCATAATAGTGATGGAAATATTCATCGGCAACTACCAACGTTGTTGTAGGGATCCTGTCTGATAGCTATATGTTAACACCAAAATTTGGTACGGTTCGTCATCATGTTCGGTTGAAGAAAGAGGCCATATTAGCCAATGGAAGCTAATCCAGAAGAAGCCGGATTTAGGAAGGAATCATGAAGACCACGACATGGCGATTAATTACCTTATCTATTAATTAGATAGTTTCAATATTTTTAGGAAACCTGATCTCGTGTCCGATCAGGACCTGTTACTTTTCCTTTTCTAGATAGGAAACTCCTATTTCGTGTCCGATCAGGACTGTAGCAAACTCGGGGTATAAATGCGTATGCCCGGGGACCTTGTAAATCATCACACAGATCAAATCAAATTCGGCGCATCGCCACCCTTTATCAACGGGTTCTTGCTTCTCGAGCCAGGCTGCATCGGTTGGGTCCGACCTATTAAACTGTCATGATAAGTTATTCCTGCTAGGTCGATAGATTTTATGCAAGCGTCTTATCGAAATGTATAGCCGATAAGTTACCATATACATCACGATTGCATCGGATCTATCGGCTCATCGAGGTTCTTTTATCATCATTAATCTGTGCTGCATCAGTTAAGTTTGAACTACTAGATTGATAGTGATAGATTTATCCTTGCTGAGTCGATAGGTTTTTATGCGATGTTTTATCGGAGTGCTTAGCCGATAAGTTATCAATTAAAGCCGACTGCATTGCTTATCTTGTTTACTTACACTGTTATCGGCTTCTAGCCGATGTAACACGTTTTGGGCACGCTATACTGTCATCGGCTTTTCAGCCGATACACATGTTCTATCAGCAGTCGGCTAATTTATGATTTATCTATTTATATTATCATCGGTTTGTCTAGCCGATGTACAAGTGTTATCGACAATCAGATTTATTTATTATCTGCCTATATCATCGATTCTATCATCGGCTTCCTAGCCGATGCGCAAGTGTTGTTGGTAGTCGGGCACAGGCGAGGACCCGGGCGTGAACACAGGCGAGGGCCCGGGCATGGGCACGGGCGTGGACCCGGGCGTAGGCATGGGCGAGGGCCCGGGCAAGGGCGCGGGCAGTACCTTAGGTGCAGTGCTAACAATCATTATCTGCAATCGGCTGGAGGAAGTCCGTATCGTCTGGTTGGCCGATTGGATCAATGATCTAACTTTTTTCTCCTTGTCAATTGCGGGGTCAAATTGACTGGCACGCCTACAAACCTCAACATTTTAGGACCTGCACTGGAGCTAAACAGATCTCCTAGGCCTTCGTGTGTCTCCAGATGCCAAACCATATCATCGGCTCGTTCCCGGTGATTTTTGGCGTCAACACGTTTTTGGCACGCCCGGTGGGACACAGAACTTCAACATGGCTGGAAAGGAGGTCAGCACAAACAATATAATCCCTGTCACAATGGAAGAGTTGACCGAAGAACAAAGACAACAAGTGGAGCAGAACATTGCTGAATTTCAGAAGCTGTGTCTAGAATCCTTCGGTATGACAGATCAATGGCCGATTCAAAAATCCCGATTTCCAAAGCCTGTTCTGATTGAGGAATCGAGCCATACATCGCCTGCAAGTTCACAGAAGCCACTTCAAGAGATGATTAATGAAGCAGTTCACCATGCATTGATCAATCAATCTGGAATATTGGTGAACACATTACAGAGCTTGATCATGAAGGCGGTGGAGCCGATTCGACTAGCTGGGGGGCAACAAGATGGAATTCATCAAGGATATTATCAAACTCCATACTATGGGGGGCATCGACAGAGTCATCTAGGAGCTGTGCCTGAGTATAATTATCAGAGAGAATACCAGAAGCAGAATCAGCTACCCACTCCACCTCAGCATTATCACGTCGAAGATCCAAGGGAAGAAGATCAGACAGCAAAAATCATAGATGTGCTGAGAGAACAATTCGGTTTAAAACCGAAGGAGGAAACATTTATGTATCAGCCTCCATATCCAGATTGGTTTGATAGAATTCTATTACTGCGCTGATACAGAGTACTAGACTTCTCCAAATTCTCAGGGCAAGATGATGTATCTACAGTGGAGCATGTCGGCCGATTCTTGGCTCAGTGTGGGGAGGCATCGGCTGAAGAGGCTTTGAGAGTTAGATTTTTCCCATTATCGCTATCCGGATCAGCCTTTACATGGTTTTCTTCATTGCCACCTAACTAAATTCGAGGTTGGGCCGATTTGGAAAAGCAATTCCACAAATATTTCTTTACTGGGATTCAGGAGATGAGTTTAATAGATTTAACATCGGTAGTTCATAAGGCGGATGAATCAGTTGCAGAATATATCCAATAGTTTCGTGATGTTAGAAACCGATGTTATAGTTTAAGTCTGGATGATGCACAGTTGGCCGAGCTAGCATTCCAATGTTTGTTGGCTCTGATTAAGGAAAAATTTTCAACAGAAGACTTTGAGAGCCTAGCACACCTAGTACAGAAGGTATTGGCTCATGAAAGCCGATTTCAAGAGGCCATGGAAGAATTAATGAAGCCCAAGCAAAAGAATTTCGAAGTTTGATAACAAACTCCGAAATTGGGGGGCATGTGTTAACACCAAAATTTGGTACGGTTCGTCATCATGTTCGGTTGAAGAAAGAGGCCATATTAGCCAATGGAAGCTAATTCAGAAGAAGCCGGATTTAGGAAGGAATCATGAAGACCACGACATGGCGATTAATTACCTTATCTATTAATTAGGTAGTTTCAATATTTTTAGGAAACCTGATCTCGTGTCCGATCAGGGCCTGTTACTTTTCCTTTTCTAGATAGGAAACTCCTGTTTCGTGTCCGATCAGGACTGTAGCAAACTCGGGGTATAAATACGTATGCCCGGGGACCTTGTAAATCATCACACAGATCAAATCACATTCGGCGCATCGCCACCCTTTATCAACGGGTTCTTGCTTCTCGAGCCGGGCTGCATCGGTTAGGTCCAAACTCCTGCGAGAGGGTAAGTCTCGTTACCCCGACTACCTATCGGCTAGGACTTCCTCGGTTAGGTCCGATATTCTAGTCGATCTATGGTAGTTGGCTTACCACGGTGTATCTGTTCTGTCTATGGCTGCATCAGTTGAGTTTGATCTCTTAGGCCGAGTCGGTATACCACATCACGCGTGCATGGTTTTTATCGGCTTACTGGGTGTAACTTATCGTCAGTTTGTGCTGCATCGGTTGGGTCCGACCTATTAAACTGTCGTGATAAGTTATTCCTGCTAGGTCGATAGATTTTATGCAAGCGTCTTATCGGAATGTATAGCCGATAAGTTACCATATACATCATGATTGCATCGGATCTATCGGCTCATCGAGGTTCTTTTATCATCATTAATCTGTGCTGCATCAGTTAAGTTTGAACTAGTAGATTGATAGTGATAGATTTATCTTTGCTGAGTCGATAGGTTTTTATGCGATGTTTTATTGGAGTGCTTAGCCGATAAGTTATCAATTAAAGCCGACTGCATTGCTTATTTTGTTTACTTACACTGTTATCGGCTTCCAGCAGATGTAACATGTTTTGGGCACGCTATACTGTCATCGGCTTTTCAACCGATACACATGTTCTATCAGCAGTCGGGTAATTTATGATTTATCTATTTATATTATCATCGGTTTGTCTAGCCGATGTACAAGTGTTATTGACAATCGGATTTATTTATTATCTGCCTATATTATCGATTCTATCATCGGCTTCCTAGCCGATGCGCAAGTGTTGTTGGTAGTCGGGCACAGGCGAGGACCCGGGCACGGACACAGGCGAGGGCCCGGGCATGGGCACGGGCATGGACCCGAGCGCAGGCACGGGCGAGGGCCCGGGCAAGGGCGCAGGCAGTACCTTAGGTGCAGCGCTAACAATCACTATCTGCAATTGGCTGGAGGAAGTCCATATCGTCTGGTTGGCCGATTGGATCAATGATCTAACTTTTTTCTCCTTGTCAATTGCGGGGTCAAATTGACTGGCACGCCTACGAACCTCAACATTTTAGGACCTGCACTGGAGCTAAGCAGATCTCCCAGGCCTTCGCGTGTCTCCAGACGCCGAACCATATCATCGGCTCGTTCCCGGTGATTTTTGGCGTCAACACTATACCAACTGCTTTGGTATCTAATTCCTTTCGTCTTTGACTTCTATTCCTTGATACTTCGGTCTTAGGTGCTACCCTTCAATGTAGATAGACTTAGAATCATGGCAACAACTGCCAGTACTTCTGAAGATAATAACTTGGTCAGGCTTACTTTTCCCAACATAAACTAGTTTTCACTGACTCCATTGTCATAAACTGGCTTTCACTAACTTCATCGTGAGTTAGGCATGTCTTCTCTTCTTCCAATTTCTGATGCTACCGACCTGCCTTTCTTTTACTATAATGACTATTGTGACCATGATGTCGTTGATGCTTCTCTGCGATGACTGGCACTTTGGCTTTGGGTGAAATCTTGAAAAATTATCCATCCAAACATTGTTTTTCTGGTCTCGTTTGTAACTGGTAGGGTTGTTCTCTTGAGAAAATTCGAATAGCAAGGATGATCTATAAATCCTAGCTTGACTGTCTCTTAGTATTCTGCATCATGTTCTTCTTATCTTTCCAGGCGAATTGCTTCGTCTTCTGAGTCCTGGTCGCAATCTTCGAAGATGGTTTAAACTGACTACTCATTACTTGTGCCTTCTTAAATCTGCCTAAGTCTTAGCTGTATCTTGTAGGCATATAATCAAATACTAGCTTCTGTAGGGGAAAGTACGATCCTTAAGTAAGTACCGTTTAAACTTCCACTCAAAACCGGGGCTTGTTTCCAACAAGGTCTGCTGACTCTTGGTGAACTAGGGTTCTTGACGAAACTGAGTTTACATATCTTAAGCTAAACAGAGGTCATGATTGTGGTTATTTCTGACTAAAAGCTAAATCCAATATAATCTCTTCCTCCAAAACATTTAGTTCAAAACTGACCATCAGTGGTGGAGAAATCAACGGGGAGAGAAGGTATAGAGCAAAGAGAGAGAAAGAGGGGCATCTTCTTTACTAAATATTTCAATTATTACTGAACTATAATGAATATAGAGTGTTGTTTATTATACTGCCAAACTAGTATGGCCATATCACCAGCTGACATACGCCATACGCTACCCAAGCACACAAGCACAAAAGGAGCAAGCACCAGCACACTAACAAGCAAGCTAACACACGTGACTAAGCTAAACGAGAAAACTAGTCTTGAGGGTGCAGCTTAGGCGTTAGGAAGGTAATCGGAGAGCCCCTTTGACTTCTTCGGTTGTCTTGACGTTCCTTCCCTAGGTGTGGTGTAGTAGATCCAAAACGAAGGCACTTGGCTTCCACTGGTGAGTTGTCTTCTTCCGGCTGAGGGGCATCAGCTTCTTCGTTCAATTCCGTGCTGACGGCATGACGACTTGGATCTGAGAATCTTCCTTGACACTCTCCGATGCTTGAAATGACTTCTATCATCTTCCTTGTTGTAGCCACCAGGTTTAATAACAAGAACAGTTGAAGGAGAGAGGGGGGAATAGATAAAAGCTTTGCAGAGAATTCTGTAGATACGAGGAGAATTTTTTTCGCAAATACATTTTCGGAAAAGATGTCCTTAAGGTTTGACCGTTTGGCTTATCCTACAGTCAAGTTTGGCTCTAATACCAACTTGTCACGCCCAGAAATTCACCAGAATTTCTAAAGCTAATTTGTGCAATACATCCTCGTCTAGGAATCAGCCAAGGTACACAAATCGACAATTTGATAAACATAACCAAAACGAAAAAACGATAAATACTTACGATAGAGGCACTTAGTCCTTTCACAGAAGAAATAGCAGCGGAATGGCAACTAGTGTAGCTTCAGCACCAAGCCACAGGCAGCTCAACTGGGGTATAAGCCAAACAACAAACTTCTCCTTGCTAAGGCTTCACTATAAAGATTTGCAATAATGCAAGACTGAGTACCACCCACCGTACTCAACAAGCCACACTAGGAAATGCAATGTAATGCAACAGGATACCAAAGGAAACGCATAGTATGGCTTATTTGCATAAAATAGCATTTTAAACTTTTGCATTTAAAAACATTGAAAACAATATAGTTTAATTATTAATCAGTATTGTATCAACCACTTAACATCGCTCCAACACAGTTCAGGCCCAAACTATAACTCTCTAAATAGGAGCTATCAAATTCCATCATTTATCATCATTATTAAATAGTGTGGGACTAATCACAGAAAACATTGCTAGGCTCGCTCATTAACCGCGAGCACGGCTATCTGAATAGTTGTACTCTGGCCAGAGGTGTACCAATTTACCCACAAGACACAACTCCACAACACATTACTGTGCGCCTTAATACCACCATGGTACCTTAGAAAGGAATTGTGACAGGATTATCCATGTAACTCGCACAATAGGAGAGCCTCCCGCCAAACCTCCGGTCTCCGGTAGGGTTGATCAAGTGCCTTCCCACGAGACGGCTCGACGCCCAAATGCATGGACTTATTGTCACTGCCATGTGTGGACTTATACTAGCCACAAACATGCCCTGGTGCCTCCTATTGAACTCGTCACACTTCAAACTCCTGCTATCCCATGCTAGCTTGTGGTTAGCACGAGTAATGCTTCGCAACAAGTAGTCCGCGAACCAATCCTTAATTGTCATGAGCACCACTAGCAATATCACAATCCTGGTGCTCACAACCCACCATTTAGTCAAGTTTTATTTGACATATTTAATTACCCAACCACGACCAATTGTCGTGAAAGGACATCCATTAATTATTGATGAATGAATCATTAGTTTCCCACATAAAATGACGCTACGGTTTCTAAGCAATAGCTAAGAAAATCCTAAATAATTTAGCCAGATAAATAATTAAACATCCAGCTAGTCAATATTATTACCCAGTGTCAGGGGCGGTTCTAGAGGGTGGTCCAAGTGGGCCTTGGGCCACCCTCGATGTTGGCCCATATGGACCCTCCTTTCCTACAAAATGTCGGTCCACTTCACTTCACAAGTATGACTCACTAGTTACAGTGTTAATTTTAGTTGATTTACAATGTTATAAGATATTATTGTCATATTTATGTCATATTTTAAGCAAATTTTATATATGTATATTGAATTTGTGGTGTCATGGAATTTTGAAGTGTAAAGTAGGACCACCCAATGAAAAATTCCTAGAGCCGCCACTGCCCAGGGTATCAAGGTAAAGGAATCAATATCGACAGGGCCATAATAGTCAAGGATCATAGGATAATAAATAAATACCCATATAATGACATTCAAAAGCGTTGCATGCAATATTGTTAAAACAAAATAGATTTCGCAAATGGGATCAACATGCTCAAGGAGATTGTTGTGTGACTTGCCTTGCAATCGCAAAAGTCTTCAAATAATCTTCCAAACTCTTCCGCAGACTCCGCGATCTTCTGAATTGGTGACTATTCATGACTACACGCAAAAAAATAATAAATCCTAAGAAACTCCAAATAAACAATACATAAAAATACATAAACAAGTAAATTATAATTTTAGATGAATTTAGGAAGAAGAACAGGTCGAATCGGAGTTCGGACAGAAAAGAGACGGCTTTTGGAAAATTGAATTCGGAATAATTCGGACAAGAAATAGAAAAGAAATATTCTTGGAATATTCCCTCGGAATTACTTATCGAAGGAATTACTTTGGATGAGTATTGGTTGTGGGGCTCCTTGTCAGCGGCTAGGTTCACACCGACTGGGTCCATGGTCCAGAGGATGGGGTGGAATGGAAGACCAATGTCTTGGCGACACGCGGTGATGAGATGGCACTAAAGTGGATGGCTGCATGGAAATTAGGGCTGAGGTGACTGTTGACTGAAATAAAAAGGTCCAACGGCTAGGACTAGGTCTCAAGAAAATCAGACAGATGAGATGATGGGGATTTTATATGTATTGAACGGCTAAGATTGGGATTCAACGGATGGAATTGGTCTCGGGTAATCCAACGGTCTAAATCAGAACTGAATCCGAAGGCTTGAACGGGTTGGAATAAATTGAACTACTAGGACTGTCAAGCTACAGTGCTCGGCTCCTAGGATGGCCACAACGAACGCTGGTGACGCCGAGTCAGCAAACGCCGGGAAGGGAGAGGATGAAAACGGCGACACAGATCAGCAAGGATTTTATCAAAATGTGTCGGAAGGCTGAGATTGGTTAGGCATGTGATCATTGGGGTACACACGTCATTGACGGAGAAGAGGAGGCTGCACGAGGGCCCTGCATGTCAATCACAGGTGGAAGACCAGTCCTTGCCATGGTGCATTGCCGGCACACGGCGAGACAGGGGAGGTCAGGAGATGATGATGACGATCGACGGCAGTAGACGATGGCGACGGGATGGTGATGCAGTGACCGGCAATGGCTGGTGAGCAGGCGCACTAGGCAGAGACGGAAAAGGGCCATGGCACCATCGGGGATGCTCACCTCGGGGCGGCGAAGGACGCCGATGACCGCAGCCGAGTGGCGGCACGGGCTCCTAGCGTCGGCGTGGCGAGGCAGCGCACGGAGCGGTGACTCAGGCGGCAGGGCGACGATGCCGGGTTGACAACAAGGGCAGCGGTGGAGATGGACGACTTGGCGACGGATTTGGATGCTCACCGGTGACGGAAGGGAGGCGGTGTCCGACGGTGACAGAGCGGCGACCGACCGGTGACGATGGTCCGACGACGATGAAGCTGAGTTGCCGAGCAGAGGGAGGAAGGGCGAGGCGCCGGAGCTTGGCTTGGGGCTCACCGGTGACTGTGGCGACCGGTGGCGGCGCTAGACAGTGGCGGCGGCAGGGAGCAAGGCCACAGGCGGCAACGCACGGGCAGAGGGGTGGCTGGGGCACTGTGGTGGCATGTCGGGGATTCGACGGCGGTGGCGGTAGATGGGAAACAGGGACGGCATGGTAGGTGCTCACCAGCGACAGGCGAAGGCGATCAACACCGGCTGGGGGCTTCAGCGATGGCCATGACGATAAGGATGACGACGGTACTAGGCCTGCTAGAGGTGGCAGCGCGGCTGAGGGAAGGCACAGGAGGTGGCGAGGGCTTGCAGGGGCGTGGGCTAGGGCACGGCGGCGGCCTTGATATATATATAGGGCGGCGGCTGTGCACGGATTTGGCGGTGGCAGGCGCGGGCGTCGCGGCGCGGCTTGTTGGGCCGGGCGGTGGAGCAGTAGGCTAGGCCAGGGTGGACCTAGGCAGTGGCGACGGGCCGAGCCCGTGGTGGACCGAGGCGGCACACGGGCGCAGGCCGAACAGAGAGAGAGAAGGATGAGGGAGGAAGGAGGAGGCAGGGAGAAGAACAGTGCTGAAGGAGAGAAAAAGAAAAGAAGGGAGAAAAAGAAAAATAAGGGAAAGAAAAAGAAATAAAAGGGTAAGATTGAAAAGGAAAAATAGGAGTCTTTTTTTCCGGAAAATTCCAATTTCGCAAAAATTGGAATTTGGGGATATTTGTGGAATCTGAGTCGTGTTCTAGAATTTAG
The DNA here is from genome assembly GCA_003991445.1 of Oryza meyeriana var. granulata. Classification (NCBI taxonomy): domain Eukaryota; kingdom Viridiplantae; phylum Streptophyta; class Magnoliopsida; order Poales; family Poaceae; genus Oryza; species Oryza meyeriana. The sequence continues at coordinate 124,346 of RYFJ01001561.1, forward strand.
AAATTTTGGAAATATTCGGGACTGTAACATACCAGAATTTTGACTTTCGAAATTCTAACCAAAACAAATGAACAAAAAGACCTCAAAAGTAAAACTGTATAATTTCCAAACCAGGGAGCAATAATCAGAGGTAAACTACTGAAGTAAATTTTTAAAAAAGGGGAAAGCACTAGAGCTTTTGTAGTTAAAATTTTAGTTTACTTAGGGACTTACCCTAAGTCACAATATAAATAATAAAAGGTAATATAGCTAAAGGAGTATAAACTATGTTCGACATAGGAATCTGTAGACAAATAAATTATTACCATTTCTTGTGCATACCTTTTTTTTGGATTGTTTTTGGATCTTATAGTGCATTTCCATAATAGGAGGCATATACATTTGTATAGCCTAAATAATTTCTAAGGAGAATAGGTCTAACATAAAATAATGGAAAAAATTCCATGAGCCCTATACAACATAAATTGACCCCTGTAAATTTTCCATGATATTATCACTTCAGTAAGTACTTCAATAAAATCTCTCAAATCAGCTAGACTAGGGAGCTAGCTAAAAATGAATAGGTATACTTCTAAAATTCACCAAATGAAAATGAAGACTAATTAGACAAAGCCCTTTTGCCAAAGTGTGTGCCAACATGAACCCTACCACAAGGAATTTTGGTTTAATTTATCTCCTAAAGGAACCACATAAAATGACAAGAGTAAAGCCCTAGGGACATAAACTACACTGCAGAAAAACTGGATCAATAACCCTATTTTGCAAATTCGCCAGAGATTAACCAGACTACTTCTAACTACAAAATTTGGTCAGTAGGTTAAACACATCTTCCTGTAACTTCAATAATTTTTCCATAATCTGTAACACTTAATAACCTGGTAAAACAATAATATAAAAGCTGCATGTTGGACAGTTAATAGGACTTAGTCTCTAGAGAATTCTCCTCTCTATTTCACTTCCAAGTGGGACCCACAAGACCCTGGCCCACCTATAAGCCTCTGCAAGTCTTGGGACAGTGTGTTGCACCAAGGTTTCTACCCACACTCCTCTCTTCTTCCTAGGTTTCCACTACATGGACCCACTAGTCATGGACCAAACCTAGCCAAAAATGTGTAGAACAATGTTGTCTTACATGTGGGACCCACCTTGACCACTGTGCAAATGGATACACCTCAGCAGGCCCCAGCAAATGTGTCACCGCCTCCTTCCTCCCTCTCACAGTATACAGAGCACCTTGGATAGCACAGCACTAGGGAGCATCGACCATTTCGCCCCAAACCTCACCAACAGAGTCTCCTTCCCTTCCTCTTCACATTCCCACCGAGAAGACCGACGGAGACCCCAAGGATCACCAGCGGCAACCTCATCCTCCCTGCTGTAGAGAGTGTTCGACCGAGCTCGAGCTAGCTCTGGTGAGCCCCATCCTTTCCCCTCTGCAGGAACGTGATCACCACCCTCTAATCATTCCATTTTTGTACTCGGCTACCCTAGGATCGCCGGTCGAAGTCGCCGTGCTTCGCTCTGTGCTCTACAATGCTGCCGCCGTGACATCGTCGCCGTTCCGGCCGATCCAGTACGCCGCAAACCGAGCCAGCTCGCCAGCGTCATCGCCTCACTTCCAGAAGACAACTGGCCGAAGGAATCGGGATATGGTGCAGTGAAGCTCGAGATCGAGGTCGTCTTCTTCCTTTCTGGCCAACTACCGCCGCCGTCGATTTTTTTCTCTCTGGTAGTCCTCAGTCTGATTCTTTACACAGGAACCATCCCCGTGGACTCTCTAACCTAGTAAACACCATACCTCATCCACAGGATAATGGGAGCAAGCCGCTGCCATGGATCCATGAAATTCCAGCGCTGCTGGACTGCCTTCACCGTCGCTGCCACTGTCCAAGCCCCGTTAGCCACTGTAAAACCTTCAGTGAGCACCCTAGCAACTTTAGAACACGCATGCATGCACTGATTTGCCTTGGGTCGAGCCGCATCGCAGATCACCTCGGCATCCTGAGACACTCTGCCGCTTGCGTTGCCACTACGCCTTGCTTCGGTCACCACCGGTGGCGAAATGACCACCAATAGGATCACCGTAGTTCCCTCCACCTTTTCTCTATTGGCTGCAGCCCGAGCCGAGTTGCCGTTCACCGTCACCGCCGCTGGGAAGCTCGCTGGGCGCGCGCGCCTCTGCTCTGCCTCGCCGTGCCCGGTCTCTGTCACACCGCCAGGCGGGCCCGACTGGTCAGAGGCTCGGGGGCATCTTAGGAGAAGTTTAAAACTCCCAGGGTTTAAGATGTAAAACTTGTTAGACTGATAAGTGGACCCAACGACCTAAATGTAAATACCTAAGAACTACAGAACTCTTAAAGAAAACTATAACTCTCATGTGGCTAGGATTGTGGATTGCATTTCTAGGAACTCTAGGGACCTTTCTGCATAGTTACACTCTGACTAACCAGTGGACCCATACATTATAAAATCCGAGAAATATTAAGAAAAGTATTAATCCATTAATTGTTCCACTGAAAATTAGGCAAATTTCTAAAATCCATATCTAATTCATTTTAACTCCAAATTTGATGAAACAAAATTTGTTGGAATCACAAAATTATGCACTTTATTTCTGTAGGTTGAAATCTGGAAGAGTCAATACCTAAAATGTCTCAAAAAAAATAAAGGATATAAAATACTTAAACACTATACTAATACTAGCTAGTTCACCTTTAATTCAAATTAAGGTTTGATAAGTTCCTAAATACTGGACTTCTCTGTAGAAGACTAAAACTTGGTTAAATCTGAGCTAAAGATACTTTTATATAAATTGGAGCATAGGTGGATACCTTAATTGGCATATAAAATGCATTAACTTCTAAAATCTATAGATAATTCATATGAGCTTCAAAAATGATGAAACCAAATTTGTTAGCTTCAAAACATCTTGCTCTATTAGTTTGGAAGAAGAGTATTAATTAAGATTAGTGCATATAACACCTTTTGATTTATGCAAAAGATAAATGTTTTGCATAGGGTATAAAAGGTAAAGTAAATTCCGAAATCATAGAAATCCTATTTAACTCTAAATGAAATATACCCAAATGGCAGTAGGTTCACAAGATATTCCTCTCAAAATATGTAAAGCTATATTTTATAAAACTTAGACCTAAAACTCATATATACTAAAATACACGTATAGGTATCATATACAGATCTAAAACTTACAAAATTAATATCTCCAAAAATAAGAGTTGATAAAATAGAAACTTCTTCACCAAAATTCATCTAGGATCAGTACCAAACCACTGCATAGGTTCCATCCACTTTAAAAGTTAATTAGATATTTAATATTATAACTAGACGTATCCACGTATAGAACTTGTAAAATTCATAACAAATCAATATTAACTCTTAAAATGGTGAAACTAGGTTTGATGGACATAGAAAACTATGCTACTATTTATGATGACTGAAACTTGGCACACTCTGTAGGGGGATTCGCTCTAAAAGTTTACAAAAGTAAAAGTACTGCCTGGTGTATATAGAACTTATAAAATTCATAATAAATTCATCCCAACACTAAAAATTGTGAAACCAATTTTGTTAGTCTTGTAAAATAGTGATGTTTAACCCTGTAGACAAGGTTTTGACAAAACTATCTCCTAAAAATATACCTATAGTTTACCTAAGGAATAAACGGTCTATTCTAGTACAAATTTGTAAAATTCATAACTCCCAAACGAAAGGCGATAAAATAGAAATTCCGTCACCTAAATTCACTTTATAACAGTAGCAACCTAAGGTATAAATCTCATGCATATTAGAGCATTTTAATTTTGGAGTTTTCGCATTATTTGCTATTTATTCGGTCATACGTTATTTTCTTTCTAAAGAACGAATTCGATATCGGTAAAGAAGTGAGATAGTTGGTATCCGAGTATTCAATAGTAAGGCAAGTATTCTCCCCTCCTCCTTGAACATATTGAATCCTATGTTTTGGGGAATGAAATGTGTTGTTTGTAAAATTGCATGCGTATTTGTGAATAACGGTATTTGAATTGTGGTAAATGGTAGTTATAACCTATTAGTTGCATGATCCACCTTAAAACGTTGTACTCCTTGTTGTTTGTAACCTTAGGCTTGGTTAGAGTACTTGATTTGTACTCATGGGGGTCTATGTTAAGTTAATACACTTGTTTATGCTTAGCCATGCTTAGTAACGTGCTAAATATTACAGTGATCACTATATACCTTTGAAAATGGGAATTTTATAACTTCTGGACAGAGGTGAAGCCTCTGGTTATTTGTGAACTAAAATGATGAAAAACCTGATTTTAGACTTGGGCGGCAAGTGGTGTGCATATGGAGTAGTTGCACACCGATAGGGGGAGTGTTCACTTGAGTCGATTAAGGACTGAACTCAGTGTCATATTCTCATGTTAAACAGTACAACCACATGTGCTAGTATGGGATAGCCATAGTGGATTAAGTTACTTAATGTTTAGCCTTGCATTTTGGTAGGCAGAGTAGTATGGGCAGTGCCTACAACGGACTGTAGGACTGTTCAGAGGAGATACCTATATCCCGTAACGGAATAGGCGTCTAAGTTTGTCCAATACAACGTTGTGTGCCTCGTGGGGAGCCAGGTAGGCTGCCGCCATTGCACTGGGTTAAGGCGTGGGCCCACCACCCACGACATCGGGGTAGCTCTCCGATGTGGAGTAACACACCTCGTGCTGGTGCAAGGCTAAATGTTAGGTAATGTAAAAGCAGTGTTGTGACCTCTAGACCGCATTCAATGTGTAGAGTGTGGTGGTACCGACGGATACCGGACAAACTAGAGCGATCACATCATGTGGGTAAAGTTGTACAAACTCTACAGAGTCAAAACTAATCGGTTAGCCGTGCTCACGGTCATGAGCGGCATGGTTGTGTCCATTGAGTATAGATTTATGCTTTTAAATGTGTTTATGAAATTGGGATGAGGATTGATGACTTGTGAGAATTATTATGCTTATTACAATGCTTATGGTGGCTTGTTACCGAGGAGGGCAGCAAGCAGGAAAATTATTATGTTGATCACTTCCCTACTTGTTATACATGTTTCTAATGTTTTATTAAATACCGTTGCAAATGATTATGAACTAAAATTTGCTTTATGCAAAACTGAACCCACAAATAGCCATCTCCTTGATTTTAGAGCTCGCATGTAGCGATATAGGATTGTCCTTGCCAGTACATTATTTCAGTAATGTACTGACTCTTACTTGTACGATTATAACTCTTTGCTGTGGGTTGAGTGCTACGGGAATTCGTTACTTCTTCAGGATTGATTCTTTAAGGGGTCTACCCCTAGTCGGATTGCCTGTGGTATGGGTAGACAAGTTTCCGCTGAATCATATTATTCGGTCATTTGACCTATGTAACTCTGATGTAGTAAATTTAGTTTACTTACTTGTACAACCATTTATTGAATACCATTGCTAGAGATGAAAGTGTGGACTAGCAATTATCCTGGGGCTAGTCTGCATGAGTATAGGCTTAGAACAATTGAGATACATGGAGAGTAGTTCAATCGTAGACCATGTCCTCAGAGATATGTATCGTGTTTGGTCGCCACCTTCGTGTGGTTTGACAGGCATATCTCGTCGTGCTGACTGGTGTAACTATTCTTCTAAATATCTCTCATGTTCTTAGTCTGGCGTTCGGTTGTTTTGCATTATAATTGGTGGTTTGTATGACAAGGCTGCAATGAGGTTGGATGGTTACAGTTTCATTTGGCTTTCTCTTGAGATCCCATCCAACTAGATATTTCACGTTGTCGTACTAATTACCCCTTATAGTGCAGAAAACCGGGTGCCCACAGGGACATTGGAATTATTTGGGTACGAGGATATATATATACGTATATATATACGTATATATATTGGGGATCGAAGGGTATTTGGACGAATTTAGAAAACAAAAGTATATTTAGTGGGGTCCAGGAAACAAAATATTTTGTGCGATTTAGAGAATAAAGAATATTTTCTCGAGGAATATTTGGGGAATAGAATGTCAGAATATTCGAGAAATATTTGGGGAATAAAATATCGGATTATTCTTCGGGTTGGGAACTGGAGGAGATTTTCCGGGAGCTAGGAAATGGAATATTCCGAATAAAATATTTTGGGATTAGGGAATTGACGAGGGTGTTTTATTGTGTTGACGCCATGGGCCCCAGGTACCTCATTACTAGTACATGGGTCACTTGGATAGAGGATGGGCCGAACCATGTGATTAGAGATAAGATAGCACCCGGTAGGCTGTGCCTTGTATAATAAGGAAACATAGTCTTAGTCGGATAGGACTCTATCTCTAAGAAGGAAATCCCTTGGTCGTATCCGGCTGGGATCCTTATCATGTACCCTTGTCCCCTAGTATATAAAGGGAGGCAGGGCGCCCCTCAGGGCAAGGACAACAAGATCATCGATCATCATACACCTCAGAGGAATAAAACCTCAACTGGACGTAGGGTATTACCTCACCTCGAGGGCCTGAACCAGTATAAATCTTCTGTGTTCCTCTGCAATCCACCGAATTCACCTTCGCCGAGTAGCCCTATAGTTTTATTGCCGGTGCAAAGCATTGACAGTTGGCGCGCCAGGTAGGGGCTCCGGTGAATTCCTCATCAGAAGATTCGATGGATTCAATCAACAAAGTCAACAACAACAAGTTCTCCCCTAGAGACGCATTGACCTTCGGGAGCTTTGATTTCATTGCCGATCAACTCGGCAATCTCACCTTGGCTGAGGCAGATCCAATCTTGCCAGCCGAGGAACTAGCCGACATTGCGCCAGTCGGCCCGCAGGACACCACCATCTCCTTCAATGACTTACTGTGGCAGTCCTTCACATTGCCGAGCATCGGGACAACCCTCTCCTTCGGCGTCCGACTTGCGCTAGGCCTTGAGCTAGCCCGGGTTGGGCCGAGAAGGAGAGAGGTCATCAATCTCCCTCACAGCTCTAGCGATGCTGCGCATCTATATCCCGCGCAGCAGACCCGATCTCCAGCAATTCAGTTTGACACGGCCAAGCGCCGTTTCAGATTAGATCTAGAGAGGTCGGAGTCGTTCTTACTCCGATAAACTATTCGGAGTCCGACACCAAGTCGGACAGCGGTTCGAGCACCAGTTCGGACTCTAATTTGGCAAGCTTCCTCCTCTCCCGCAAGATCTTCATGGCTTCAACACCATCTTCTGAGGTACGCCGACTACAAGAGGAGCAACAGGAGGAGGCGCGCCGACTACGACAAGAGGAGGCCAACCGCGAGGCCTGCAATGACGGGCTACGCCAGGCTGGGCGAATCGCTCAGCAACAGATCCTCCAAACCAAAATTGGCGACCACGACGTCTTCGTCACGCCACAACAGAACGTTGTGGCCACAGCAACTCTGCTGGATACACTCCAGCTCGGGCCTGATCACCAGGCCACCCCGACTATAGCCAAAATCAAGGCGATGATCACAGCTGTAGCCTGTCAGCAGCAACAACAGTCGGGCGACACAGTTATACCGACCAACCGGTCGGGTTCTCCTGTGGCAGGCTCATCTGCATCAACGCAATCTGGGCGGCCGGCTCCAGTCGGCAACACGAAGAGTCCCGGCAAACAATGCTCGGCAATACCAACAATGACAACCAGCGGCGTCGCCAGTACGATCGCCGACCCAATCGAGACCTCCGAGTGCGACTGCACCGTGACCTTCACCACACCTTAAACGCTCGGCGCGAAGAACGCGAAGAAGATGAACGCCGCCGATTGGAGGACGAAAACGAGCGCTTCGGTCTCCACCACGAGCGGCTGCACCACCAAGATCGGAGTCGGAGCCCTCACGAAGACGAAGGCATCCCAGCCTTTAGTTGGGAGCTACAGGATGTCTTTTGGCTGACTGACTTTAAGCCCACCGGGATTGAAAAGTACGACGGCAAGACAAATCCTGGGTCCTGGCTCACTGTTTACACCCTAGTAGTTCGAGCTGCTGGGGGCGACAGCAGAGTCATGGCTAACTACCTCCCAGTCGCGCTAGCCAACTCGGCGAGGACATGGCTGACAGGCCTCCCGAGGCGGTCGATCGGTTCCTGGGGACAACTCAGGGAGCGGTTCATCGCTAATTTCCAAGGGATCTATGACAGACCAGCTTCGGAGCATGATCTTTATCAGCTGCACCAGAAGAAAAACAAGTCTTTGCGCAAATTCATCAAAAGGTTTTCCGAGAAGCGCAACCAAATTCCAACTGTCAAAGACGAGGCCGTCATTGCCGCCTTTCGCAAGGGGGTAAAAGACACCCCGCTTATTGCAAAATTCACTCGGAAGCCACCATCCACAGCCCGGGCTCTCTTCGACATGGCCAACAAATACGCCGACTCAGCCGAGGCGGTCGCTGAGGCCCTCGACGAGAAGAAGGAGCCCCGACAGAAAGACCAGAAGGTGAAGTCGACAACGAGCCGTCTCAAAATAAGTCTGGCAGCCGCAAGCGGAAGTCGGACAACGAGGTGGCCAACATGGAGCGCAGTCAATCGTGGCCCCAGCGGAACAACGACTACCAGAAAGTCATGAGCAGGCCATGCCCCTTCCACCCCAAGGGCAAGCACGCGGCCAAAGACTGCTACATGCTCAAGAAGTTTGCCTCCGAGCAGGCTTCATCGTCTGACGCCAACAAGGACAAAGACAAGCCAGACTCGGGTCCGGCTGATGATTTCCATGATCCTCAAGCCGAGCTCAACCATATCTTCGGGGGGCCACTCGCGTACGAGTCCAAGTGCAAACAGAAGCTTTCAGCGCGCGACATCAACACGGTCTCCAGGGCGGACACCCCCCAATACCTGCGCTGGTCAGAGATGGCCATCACCTTCAATCGCGCAGATCACCCATATCGGGTTTCCCACCCGGGACTCTATCCACTCGTCCTGGACCCGGTCGTTAGAAACATTAGGCTGAAGAAAACCCTCATCGACAGAGGTAGCACGCTCAATATCCTGTTCGCCAAGACTTTGGACGAGATGAAGATACCTCATTCAGAACTACGGCCGAGCACTGCGCCCTTCCACGGGATAATTCCCGGCCTGTCATCAACTCCACTCGAGCAGATAACCTTGCCGGTAACCTTCGGCACGCGGGATAATTTCCGCACGGAAAACGTCTGCTTCGAGGTCGCCGACTTCGAAACCGCGTACCACGCAATACTCAGACGACTGGCGCTCGCCAAATTTATGGCGATACCGCACTATACATACATGGTGCTGAAGATGCCTGGGCCAGTAGGAGTCCTCTCCCTCCGCAGCGACATCAAGCAAGCCTTCACCTGTGACAAGGAGAGCTGCGAACTGGCTCAATCACAAGAGGCGGCAGTCGAGCGCGATAGCATTCGGCAAGCCGTCACAACAGAAGTCGAGCAAGATCAAGTTCCGGCGAAAAAAGCAGCGAAGTCGGGAATTTCAGCGGACTCTGACACGAAGAAGATCCCCCTGGACCCTTCCGACCCCTCCAAGACTGCTCTAGTCGGGACTGGACTCGACCCCAAATAGGAAGACGCGCTCGTCACCTTCCTCCAAGCCAACAAGGATATCTTCGCGTGGAAACCGTCCGACATGCCGGGAGTACCAAGGGAGGTGATCGAGCACGGCCTAAACGTGAAGACAGACGCCAAGCCAGTCAAGCAACAGCTGCGGCGCTTTGCTCAAGACCGCAAAGATGCTATTCGGGAGGAAATTACCAAGCTCCTTGCAGCCGGGTTCATCAAGGAGGTCTACCACCCGGATTGGCTGGCAAACCCAGTTTTGGTCAGGAAGAAAAACGGTAAATGGCGCATGTGCGTCGACTACACCGATCTCAACAAGGCGTGCCCCAAGGACCCATTTGGTCATCCTAGGATAGATCAGGTGGTTGACTCTACGGCCGGGTGCGACCTACTCAGCTTTCTCGACTGCTACTCGGGATACCATCAAATTAGCCTGAGGGAGGAAGACTGCTCGAAGACATCTTTCATCACGCCGTTTGGAGCGTACTGCTATATCACAATGCCATTCAGTCTGAAGAACGCGGGTGCAACCTATCAACGGGCTATTCAGCGGTGTCTGCACACTCAGATCGGGCGCAACGTGGAAGCCTACGTCGACGACGTGGTGATCAAGACCAAGTCCAAAGAAGACCTCATCGCTGACTTGGAAGAAACTTTCCAAAACCTTCGAAGATTCAAGATGAAGTTGAACCCGGAAAAATGCGCCTTCGGTGTGCCATCCGGAAAGTTACTCGGCTTCATCGTTTCACACCGTGGCATCGAGGCCAACCCGGAGAAAGTCAACGCCATCAGGAATATGACACCCCCGACTAACCTCAAAGACGTCCAGAAGGTGACAGGCTGCATGGCGGCACTCAGCCGGTTTATTTCCCGACTGGGCGAACGGGGCATGCCCTTCTTCAAGTTACTCAAAAAGGTAGACAATTTCCAATGGACTCTAGAAGCCCAACAAGCCTTCGAAGACTTCAAACAATTCCTCACGTCACCCCCTGTGTTGGCATCACCTCTGCCCCAGGAACCGCTAATGCTATACCTGGCAACAACAACACAGGTAGTCAGCACGGTGCTGGTGGTTGAGCGATCCGAACAGGGTCATATTCAAAAAATGCAACGGCCAGTCTACTTTGTCAGCGAGGTCCTTGCCGACTCGAAGACGAGATATCCGCAGGTCCAGAAGCTGCTATATGGCCTCCTCATCACAGTCCGGAAGCTGGTGCATTATTTCCAAGCACACCAAGTCGCGGTGGTCACAGCGTTTCCACTCGGGGATGTCCTTCATAATTGCGAGGCCACTAGCTGAATCGCTAAATGGGCACTCGAGTTGATGGCATTCGACATCACCTTTCAGCCACAGACATCAATTAAATGTCAAGCTCTAGCCGACTTCGTGGCCGAGTGGACAGAAGTTCAACTCCCAACACCAACAGCAAAGCTAGAGTACTGGACAATGTACTTCGACGGTTCTCTACGGATTGGCGGCGCCAGGGCCGGAGTCATACTGACGTTCCCCACTAGCGAAAAACTGAAGTACGTTCTACAAATCCACTTCCTGGCTTCCCACAATGTCGCCGAGTACGAGGCACTTGTTCACGGGCTCTGCATCACCATATCACTCAGCATACGTCGACTGGTTGTGCGCGGGGATTCTCAACTCGTGGTAAACCAAGTCATCAAAGACTGGACTTGTCTCGATGACACCATGGCAGCATACTGTCAGGAGGTCCGCAAGCTGGAAAACAAGCTCGACAGGCTGGAAATCACACATGTCCTGCGTCAATACAATGACGCGGCAGAAGAGCTGGCAAACATGGGATCCAAGCGAGAAGCAGTTGTGACTGGAATCTTTGTCGAACAACTTATGGAGCCATCAGTCAAGAAGAAACCGGCACCGGAGCAGTCGGGAGGCGAGCCTACCCCAGCCACAGACGAGGTGCTGCACATATGTCAAGACTGGAGGACTCCTGTTGTCAAATTTCTCCTGGACGATGAACTCCCAGAAGATCGTAGTCAAGCCGAGCAGATCAAGCGTCAAAGCAAAAGCTTCCTACTAGTCGGAGAAGACCTGTACCGAAGGAGCGCATCCGGTGTCCTCATGTGCTGCATCACCACCGAGGAGGGTAAGCAGATTCTGCACTCAATCCACTCGAGCATATGTGGCAATAATGCCGCATCCAGGACGTTAGTCGGAAAGGCTTACTGGCAGGGATTTTTCTGGCCCACAGCAGTAATAGATGCCAAGGACATTGTTCACAAGTGCGAGGGTTGCCAGTTCTACGCAAGACAAACAAATCTCCTAGCCCAGGAACTCCAAACTATCCCCATTTCCTGGCCATTCGCAGTATGGGGGCTCGACATGGTCGGGCCTTTCAAGAAAGCGCCAGGAGGGTTCACACATCTATTCGTCGCGGTGGATAAATTCACCAAGTGGATTGAGGCTACGGCGCCGTCGCCGTGGCAGGAAGCCTGAAAATAATGGACACCGTCGCCGCGGCGCCCAGGCGATCAAGTCCCAGGTTGAGACCTGCGGGTTTGAGCCCGACGCTGTCGAGCCTGGCCACAGCGCAACCAAGGGGCGAGCTAGAGCAGACGCTGCCAGGGGTGGAGGCGCCCAAGTCGACCACACCGGAATCGGAGCCGACTCGGGGTGATGCGCCACCGCCGACTGTGACGCCGACCGGGCCGACTACCGGAGCTAGCGCTCCGCCGGGGACCGGGTCGCCCGGCAAGAAGCTGAAGTTCTCCAAGAGGTGCGCTGCTCCGTGTCTTCTGAAATTCTTGCGTGTTGAAGTATTGTCTTGATGTCTTATTTCGTCGTGCAGGAAGCGGGCTGATATCGATCTCAAGGACATCAATCCGACCGCTCCCCTTGAAGAGCCTGCCCTAGTCGAGCCGGCGGCCGCGAACACACCCGTTGAGCCGGTGGCCAGCCCGGTCGCGGAGACCGAGGTGGCCCCAACTGCAGGGTCGCCGCCGCCACCCGACCAAGAGGCGGTTGCTGAGGTTGGGGCCCCTGGGCCGGTCCCCGAGGCCATGGGGGACGGCGGTCCAGAGGCCGGGACCCCATCGCCGTCGTGGTCGTCGTTGTCGTCGCCGCTGCCAGAGATCCTACACCTGCCTCGGATTGAAGCTCCTCCACGTCTGATGCCCCGAACATTTAAATGGACGGCTCCTGACGGGACTATGAAGAGCTTTAGGCTTGATGAAGTCGTCACGAGAAGAGAGTGCGAAAGCTTGCTTCGCGCCGCTATCAGCGGGTCCAAGGGAGTTGGGGTACGATTCTGGTGGTAGAGTCTTGGCAATCTTCTTGTTTTGACATCTGACTCCGTCCTTGATTTGTCTCTTATCCTGAGCAGAAGCTTGTCGACCGCAATGAGGCGATGACAGAAATCTTGGTCGAGGTGGCTCCCCACCTTGCAGAATTGGAGCAGCTCCGGGCATTGAAGGCCGAGATGGAGGAGCGCCATGCGGGGGGGGGGGGGAGGCCTGGCTGAAGGGTGGCGCTGATCAGCTCAGGGAGGAGACTTGGGCCCTAGCCGGAAAGATCAGAGGTAAGATCCCCGAATATATCTTCCCAACCGAACCGTTGATGTATTCATCCAGCTGCGTTGTTCCCGACTGCCCAGTTATGTCATGACTGCACGGTTGAGCTCTTGGCTAATCTGTAGTGCAGCCCTCGAAGTGGAGTTGAAGACCTGAACAGTTAGGGAATCGCAGCTGAAGGAGGCCAAAGAAGCCAGGGCTGAGTTTGAGAAGGTCAAGGCTGACCTGACAAAGGCCAACACCGAGCTTGACAGGGAGAAGGCCGAGTTGAAGGAGGCCGTCGTCAAGTTCGGTAAGGAAAAAGCTAAACTGGAGAAGATCGTGGCCAGGTGGGAGGCCGACTATGAAAGTAAGTCCCCAACCCGACTGTGATCTTAGCCAATCCATTAGTCATTCTGTCTGTAGCCGGATCTGACAAGTTTACTTGCCAGCGGACCCGGGCAGACATGAGAGCCCATGTCTAGGCCCAGTATCGGTTCTACATGGAGGAGATAAGAGTAATCAGGGAGTCACGGGAGGCCCTCGTCGGGTCCGTGAAAGGGCTCCTTGACCTCATAGAACCCCGCCCTATGGGGACCAGTTGCAGCAGAATCACCCAGATAGAGGCGCGTGTCGAGGATGCACCGAGTGCCTTGAAAAAGTACTCGGATGAGCGTGTTGTCGTCGGCGTGGCCCAGACCCTGGCGATGATCAAGTCCATCTACCCAAGGGCAGATGTTGAAGCCATCGGGGAGGGGTTTGCAGAACAGACGACGCCCGAGGAGGCGATGGAGCTGATTGCCCGGGCGAAGCCGACTGCTGAAATAATTACCCGAGACCTGGGACTGTAAGGGCAACATGTTATGTAGTCGGTATATATAAACTTTTGTAAACAAGCATGTGTAAATATGTGTGCAGTGCCGCCAAGCTTATTACTCAGTTGTCATTAGCTTTACTTGACCGTGTAGTATGCACTGAGTTAGTCTGTCAGAACTTAATAAAAACGTTCGAAGTAAGAAGCTGCACTCGGGCAAACAGGACAGTCGTAGTAAGGCTTCATAACCGAAGTAAGATAAGCTCATATGTTATTGGCAGAACACATATATACATGCAGCCCCCGACTCACTACTCGGTTGATATAAGCGGCGTAGTGAGTCAGAAGAACTGTACACATGAGAATTATAGAACTCAGGTATAGAAAGGACGTAGCTGTTCTATGTTCCATGAGTTGCTGATGAGAACACCGTCTTCGGTCTTCAGTCGGTAGGCGCTGGCTGCGTGACCTCAGCTATAATGAATGGCCCTTCCTAGATTGGGGATAATTTGTGCCTGTCTTTGGTGGTTTGTATTTTCCTCAAGACGAGATCCCTGACCAAAAAGGCACGGCCACGGACATTGCGATTGTGGTAGCAACGTAGGCCTTGAAGATACCTTGCCGACTGGATTGTTGCAGTGTCTCTTGCTTCTTCCAGCTGATCTATCTCGACCAGTCGGTATTGTTGGAGTCATCTTCTAAATAAGCCCGGACTCACGGAGAGCCGAACTGTAACTCTGTCGGTAGCATAGCCTCGGCACCGTAGACCAGGAAGAAAGGGGATTGCCCTGTTGCCCGACTAACCATGGTTCTGAGAGACCAGAGAACGGATGGGAGTTCTTGTACCCACCGGCCCGCATATGGTTGTAGTCGGTCGAATATCCTGGCCTTGATGCCTTGTAAGACCATACCGTTGGCTCGTTCGACCTACCCGTTGCTCCGCGAGTGTGCCACAGATGCGTAGCAGATCTTGATGGTGAAGTCTTCGCAGAAGTCTTGGAAAACGCCAGCCACGAACTAAGTACCGTTGTCGGTGATGATGCGGTTAGGGACCCCGAATCGGTATAGTATACTCATGATGAAGTCCTTTGCTTGTGCCGTTGTAATTGTTGCAACGGGTTTAGCGTCAATCCACTTGGTGAATTTATCCACCCTGACGAATAGATGTGTGAACCCTCCTGGCGCTTTCTTGAAAGGCCTGACCATGTCGAGCCCCCATACTGTGAATGGCCAGGAAATGGGGATAGTTTGGAGTTCCTAGGCTGGGAGATTTGTTTGTCTTGCGTAGAACTGGCAACCCTCACACTTGCGAACAATGTCCTTGGCGTCTGTTATTGCTGTGGGCCAGAAAAATCCCTGCCGGTAAGCCTTTCCGACTAACGTCCTGGATGCGGCATGGTTGCCACATATGCCCGAGTGGATTGAGTACAGAATCAGCTTACCCTCCTCGGTGGTGACGCAGCGCATGAGGATACCGGATGCGCTCCTTCGGTACAGGTCTTCTCCGACTAGTAGGAAGCTTTTGCTTCGACGCTTCATCTGCTCGGCTTGACTGCGATCTTTTGGGAGTTCATCATCCAGGAGAAATTTGACAACAGGAGTCCTGCAGTCTTAACATATGTGCAGCACCTCGTCTGTGGCCAGGGTAGGCTCGCCTTCCGACTGCTCCGGCGCCGGTTTCTTCTTGACTGATGGCTCCATAAGTTGTTCGACAAAGATTCCAGTCGGAACTGCTTCTCGCTTGGATCCCATGTTTGCCAGCTCATCTACCGCGTCGTTGTATTGACGCAAGACATGTGTGATTTCCAGCCCGTCGAACTTGTTTTCCAGCTTGCGGACCTCCTGACAGTATGCTGCCATGGTGTCATCGAGACAAGTCCAGTCTTTCATGACTTGGTTTACCACGAGTTGAGAATCCCCGCGCACAACCAGTCACGTATGCTGAGTGATATGGTGATGCGGAGCCCGTGAACAAGTGCCTCGTACTCGGCGACGTTGTGGAAAGCCGGGAAGTGGATTTGTAGAACGTACTTCAGTTTTTTGCCAGTGGGGGACGTCAGTATGACTCCGGCCCCGGCGCCGCCGATCCGTAGAGAACCATCGATGTACATTGTCCAGTACTCTAGCTTGCTGTTGGTCGTGGGAGTTGAACTTCTGTCCACTCGGCCAGGAAGTTGGCTAGAGCTTGAGATTTAATTGATGTCCATGGCTGAAAGGTGATGTCGAACGCCATCAACTCAAGTGCCCATTTAGCGATTCGGCTGGTGGCCTCGCGATTATGAAGGACATCCCCGAGTGGAAACGCTGTGACCACCGCGACTTGGTGTGCTTGGAAATAGTGCACCAGCTTCCGGACTGTGATGAGGAGGCCATATAGCAGCTTCTGGACTTGCGGATATCTAGTCTTCGAGTCGGCAAGGACCTCGCTGACAAAGTAGACTGTCCGTTGCATTTTTTGAATATGACCCTGTTCGGATCGCTGAACCACCAGCACCATGCTGACTACCTGTGTTGTTGCCGCTAGGTATAGCATTAGCGGTTCTTGGGGCAGAGGTGACGCCAACACGGGGGGTGATGTGAGGAATTGTTTGAAGTCTTCGAAGGCTTGTTGGGCTTCCGGAGTCCATTGGAAATTGTCTGCCTTTTTGAGTGACTTGAAGAAGGGCATGCCCCGTTCGCCCAGTCGGGAAATAAATCGGCGGAGTGCCACCATACAGCCTGTCAGCTTCTGGACGTCTTTGAGGTTAGTCGGGGGTGCCCTATTCCTGATGGCGTTGACTTTCTCCGAGTTGGCCTCGATGTCGTGGTGTGAAACGATGAAGCCGAGTAACTTTCTGGATGGCACACCGAAGGCGCATTTTTCCGGGTTCAACTTCATCTTGAATCTTCGAAGGTTTTGGAAAGTTTCTTCCAAGTCAGCGATGAGGTCTTCTTTGGACTTGGTCTTGATCACCACGTCGTCGACGTA
This sequence comes from Oryza meyeriana var. granulata, assembly GCA_003991445.1. Classification (NCBI taxonomy): domain Eukaryota; kingdom Viridiplantae; phylum Streptophyta; class Magnoliopsida; order Poales; family Poaceae; genus Oryza; species Oryza meyeriana. Next base: position 141,187 of record RYFJ01001561.1, read on the forward strand.
GGCTTCCACGTTGCGCCCGATCTGAGTGTGCAGACACCGCTGAATAGCCCATTGATAGGTTGCGCCCGCGTTCTTCAGACCGAACGGCATTGTGATATAGCGGTACGCTCCAAACGGTGTGATGAAAGATGTCTTCAAGTAGTCTTCCTCCCTCAGGCTGATTTGATGGTATCTTGAGTAGCAGTCGAGAAAGCTGAGTAGGTCGCACCCGGTTGTGAAGTCAACCACCAGATCTATCCTGGGAAGACCAAATGGGTCCTTGGGGCATGCCTTGTTGAGATCGGTGTAGTCGACGCACATGTGCCATTTACCGTTTTTCGTCCGGACCAGAACTGGGTTTGCCAGCCAATCCGGGTGGTAGACCTCCTTGATGAACCCGGCTACAAGGAGCTTGGTAATTTCCTCCCGAATAGCATCTTTGCGGTCTTGAGCAAAGCGCCGCAGCCGTTGCTTGACTGGCTTGGCGTCTGTCTTCACATTTAGGGCGTGCTCGATCACCTCCCTTGGTACGCCTGGCATGTCAGACGGTTTCCACGCGAAGATATCCTTGTTGGCTTGGAGGAAGGTGACGAGCGCGTCTTCCTATTTGGGGTCGAGTCCGGTCCCGACTAGAGCAGTCTTGGAGGGGTCGGAGGGGTCCAGGGGGATCTTCTTCGTGTCAGAGTCCACTGAAATTCCCGACTTCGCTGCTTTTTTCGCTGGAACTTGATCTTGCTCGACTTCTGTTGTGATGGCTTGCCGAATGCTATCGCGCCCGACTGTCGCCTCTTGTGATTGAGCTAGTTCGCAGCTCTCCTTGTCACAGGTGAAGGCTTGCTTGATGTCGCTGCGGAGGGAGAGGACTCTTGCTAGCCCAGGCATCTTCAGCACCATGTATGTATAGTGCGGTATCGCCATAAATTTGGTGAGTGCCGGTCGTCTGAGTATTGCGTGGTACGCGGTCTCGAAGTCGGCGACCTCGAAGCAGACGTTTTCCGTGCGGAAATTATCCCGCGTGCCGAAGGTTACCGGCAAGGTTATCTACCCGAGTGGAGTTGATGACGGGCCGGGAATTATCCCATGGAAGGGCGCAGTGCTCGGCCGTCGTTCTGAACGAGGAATCTTCATCTCGTCCAAAGTCTTGGCAAATAGGATATTAAGCGCGCTACCTCCGTTGATGAGGGTTTTCTTCAGCCTGATGTTTCTGACGACCAGGTCCAGGACGAGTGGATAGCGTCCCGGGTGGGAAACCCGATCTGGGTGATCTGCGCGGTTGAAGGTGATGGCCATCTCTAACCAGCGCAGGTATTGGGGGGTGTCCGCCGTGGAGACCGTGTTGATGTCGCGTGCTGAAAGCTTCTGTTTGCGCTTGGACTCGTACGCGAGTGGCCCCCCGAAGATATGGTTGAGCTCGGCTTGAGGATCTTGGAAATCATCAGCCGGACCCGAGTCTGGCTTGTCTTTGTCCTTGTCGGCGCCAGACAATTAAGCCTGCTCGGAGGCAAACTTCTTGAGCATGTAGCAGTCTTTGGCCGCGTGCTTGCCCTTGGGGTGGAAGGGGCATGGCCCGCTCATGACTTTCTGGTAGTCGTTGTTCCGCTGGGGCCGCGGCCAACTACGCTCCATGTTGGCCACCTCGTTGTCCGACTTTCGCTTGCGGCTGCCAGACTTATTTTGAGACGGCTCGCTGTCGGCTTTCGCCTTCTGGTCTTTCTGTTGGGGCTCCTTCTTCTCGTCGAGGGCCTCAGCGACCGCCTCGGCTGAGTCGGCGTATTTGTTGGCAATGTCAAAGAGAGCCCGGACTGTGGATGGTGGCTTCCGAGTGAATTTTGCAATAAGCGGGGCGCCTTTTACCCCCATGCGAAAGGCGGCGATGACGGCCTCGTCTTTGACAGTTGGAATTTGGTTGCGCTTCTCGGAAAACCTTTTGATGAATTCATGCAAAGACTCGTTTTTCTTCTGCTGCAGCAGATAAAGATCATGCTCCGAAGCTGGTCTGTCGTAGGTCCCCTAGAAATTAGCGATGAACCGCTCCCTGAGTTGTCCCCAGGAACCGATCGACCACCTCGGGAGGCCTGTCAGCCATGTCCTCGCCGAGTCGGCTAGCACGACTGGGAGGTAGTTAGCCATGACTCTGCTATCACCCCCAGCAGCTCAAACTGCTAGGGTGTAAATGGTGAGCCAGGACTTGGGATTTGTCTTGCCATCGTACTTTTCAATCCCGGTGGGCTTAAAGCCAGTCAGCCAAAAGACGTCCTGTAGCTCCCGAGTGAAGGCTGGGATGCCTTCGTCTTCGTGAGGGCTCCGACTCCGATCTTGGTGGTGCAGCCGCTCGTGGTGGAGACCGAAGCACTCGTTTTCGTCCTCCAATCGGCGGCATTCGTCTTCTTCGTGCTCTTCGCGTCGAGCGTTTAAGGTGTGGCGAAGGTCGCGGTGCAGTCGCACTCGGAGGTCTTGATTGGGTCAGCGATCGTATTGGCGATGCCGCTGGTTGTCATTGTTGGTATTGCTGAGCGTTGTTTGTCGGGACTCTTCGTGTTGCCGACTAGAGCCGGCCGCCCAGCGTTGCATTGATGCAGATGAGCCTGCCGCCGGAGAACCCGACCGGTTGGTCGGTATAACTGTGTCGCCCGACTGCTGTTGCTGCTGACAGGCGGCAGCTGTGATCATCGCCATGATTTTGACGATAGTCGGGGTGGCCTGGTGATCAGTCCCGAGCTGGAGTGTATCCAGCAGAGTTGCTGTGGCCACAACGTTCTGTTGTGGCATGACGAAGACGTCGTGGTCGCCAATTTTGGTTTGGAGGATCTGTTGCTGAGTGATTCGCCCAGCCTGGTGTAGCCCGTCATTGCGGGCCTCACGGTTGGCCTCCTCTTGTCCTAGTCGGCGTGCCTCCTCCTGTTGCTCCTCTTGTAGTCGGCGTACCTCGGAAGGTGGTGTTGAAGCCATGAAGATCTCACGGGAGAGGAGGAAGCTTGCGAAATTAGAGTCCGAACTGGCGCTCGAACCGCTGTCCGACTTGGTGTCGGACTCCGAATAGTTTATCGGAGTAAGAACGACTCCAACCTCTCTAGATCTAATCTAAAATGGCGCTTGGCCGTGTCCAAACTGAATTGCTGGAGATCGGGTCTGCTGCGCGGGATATAGATGCGCAGCGTCACCGGAGCTGTGAGGGAGATTGACGACCTCTCCCCTTCTCGGCCCAACCCGGGCTGGCTCCAGGCCTAGCGCAAGTCGGACGCCGAAGGAGAGGGTTGTCCTGATGCTCGGCGATGTGAAGGACTGCCGCAGTAAGTCGTTGAAGGAGATGGCGGTGTCCTGTGGGCCGACTGGTGCAATGTCGGCTAGTTCCTCGGCTGGCAAGATTGGATCTGCCTCAGCCAAGGTGAGATTGCCGAGTTGATCGGCAATGAAATCAAAGCTCCCGAAGGTCATTGCGTCTCCAGGGGAGAACTTGTTGCTGTTGACTTTGTTGATTGAATCCATCGAATCTTCTGATGAGGAATTTGCTAGAGCCCCTACCTGGCGCTCCAACTGTCGATGCTTTGCACCGGCAATAAAACTATAGGGCTACTTGGCGGAGGTGAATTCGGTGGATTGCAGAGGAACACAGAAGATTTATACTGGTTCAGGCCCTCGAGGTGAGGTAATACCCTATGTCCAGTTGAGGTGTTATCCTCTGAGGTGTATGATGATCGATGATCTTGTTGTCCTTGCCCTGAGGGGCGCCCTGCCTCCCTTTATATACTAGGGGACAGGGGTACATGATAAGAATCTCAGCCGGATATGACCAAGGGATTTCCTTCTTAGAGATAGAGTCCTATCCGACTAAGACTATGTTTCCTTATTATACAAGGCACAGCCTGTCGGGTGCTATCTTATCTCTAATCACATGGTTCGGCCCATCCTCTATCCGAGTGGCCCATGTACTAGTAATGAGGTACCCGGGGCCCATGGCCTCCACAGTAGCCCCTGAGACCTTCATAGTTGAGTCACAGCTGATGCCAAGTGCTCATCTTCCACGGTGAAGGTTGCCCGAGTGCAGTGCTCCCGAGTACTCTTTCTCCGAGTAATTCTTCTTCCGAGTCCTGCTTCATGTCATCTAGTAGCGAGGCTATGAAGGGCTTCATATAGATTTATGAATAGTGTGCGCCGAATAGGCGCACCTATTAGGTGTGGGCCCCGGGTACCTCATTACTAGTACATGGGCCACTCGGATAGAGGATAGGCCAAACCATGTGATTAGAGATAAGATAGCACCCGGCAGGCTGTGCCTTGTATAATAAGGAAACATAGTCTTAGTCAGATAGGACTCTATCTCTAAGAAGGAAATCCCTTGGTCGTATCCGGCTGGGATCCTTATCATGTACCCCTGTCCCCTAGTATATAAAGGGAGGCAGGGCGCCCCTCAGGGCAAGGACAACAAGATCATCGATCATCATACACCTCAGAGGAATAACACCTCAACTGGATGTAGGGTATTACCTCACCGCGAGGGCCTGAACCAGTATAAATCTTCTGTGTTCCTCTGCAATCCACCGAATTCACCTTCGCCGAGTAGCCCTATAGTTTTATTGCCGATGCAAAGCATCGACATATTGTGACCGGAATTTGGAGAAATCTCAGACGATTGGGGATTTGGATTTATTTTGACAGAAAAGGGGTTTAAAGGAATATCTGGGATTTATCTCAAAGGAAAATATAGATATTTCAAATACAAAGGATCTCGGATTGGGAATCCAAAAGAGTTCTAGGGTTTCAAAAATGAATAAATCCGGTAACTCCGAATTTAGGTTTTCGAGGTGACTTTAGTGTTCTGGGAACGACACCAAACCCTAGAGGAAAAGGGAGTCAGAGTTCATGATGAATGGGGAGACTTCAAAGGACTGAATCAGGAACGACCCGAATTGGGGAAAGGAAAAGGAATTTATTTATATTTATTTAATTACTTTAGTGATCTTTATAGCATTAAAATTAATTCTGTAGCTCCAAAAAATCCAAGAAAATTTCAGAGAGTTTATTAAATCACGGGGAATTTACCAGAAGTACATGCCACCACGAAACACGATGAATTTATTATTATAAATACTCAAACGCTTAAAATACTTCGACAAAACCCCTGGAATATAAAAGCATCCAAGTATTTATTTAAAGATTTAAACTTGGGATTTTTAATATTGGAAATTTCAAAATTTTATTCAAACACTTTCTCAAACAAATATTTTCTAGTGTATTCTTGTATTTCCATTTACCCACGATAATTTTTAATTAAGACGATTTTCAGGGCGTTACAAATCCACCCCCTTTACAGAAATCTCGTCCCGAGATTTGGAGCGGCTAGAAAGAAAACAGTTTGGTTGGTCTTCAATTCTTTCCGTCAACTCTTCTGGTGGCACTTCTCAAGGTCCATCTCATTGTTCGTCCTGGCGGTAGCCTATATCTCGAACCTTTTACCATACTAGTGTCTCGTGACATTATTGAGCAGATTATTCCTTTTGACTATCCTGTATTTGGTGATCCAATTAGCTGCTAACTAGACCTGATCCCTTTAGTGATAGATCCAATTTGATTCGACTTTCCGTTTGTCGCTGGTGTTGCTTAAATACTTGCTTGTTGACCACATACTGATTTACCGACTGTGCACTGATTTGCGGACGGTGCCAAGGTGTTCTTGATGACTGATCCTCCTTGGTGGAATACTTTCCTTCCTCTATTGAATTTACTTCGTCTGGTTTCTTTATCAATCACCTTTCTTCCTATCTTCCTGCTAACTTTTCATAGGATTCTCATTCTTTAGATTCTCATAATAGTGGTTGCTGCCAAATATAACATTAGTGGTTCCTAGGGCATAGGTGATGCCAATACTAGTGGTGATGTGAGAAATCTTTTGAAGTCTTCGAAGGCTTGCTGGGCTTGGGTGTCCATTGAAAATTGTCCGCTTTTTCCAATAGTTTGAAAAATGGCACGCCCCGTTCACCAAGTCGGGAGATGAATCGGCTGAGTGCCGCCATGTAGCCTATTAGCTTTTGGATGTCCTTCTGGCTAGTTGTGGGTGCCATGTTCATGATAGCATTGATTTTCTCTAGATTAACCTCGATGCCTCGATGCGATATGATGAAGCTGAGTAGCTTTCTAGACGGTACATCGAAAGCGCACTTTTCTGGATTCAACTTCATCTTGAATCTCCGAAGGCTTTGGAAAGTTTCTTCCAAGTCGGTGATGAGGTCTTCTCTGGACTTTGTCTTGATCACCACATCATCGACATACGCTTCCACGTTGCACCTGAGTTGAGCGTATGTCGATGATGTGGTGATCAAGACAAAGTCCAGAGAAGACCTCATCACCGACTTGGAAGAAACTTTCCAAAGCCTTCGGAGATTCAAGATGAAGTTGAATCCAGAAAAGTGCGCTTTTGATGTACCGTCTAGAAAGCTACTCAGCTTCATCATATCGCATCGAGGCATCGAGGTTAATCTAGAGAAAATCAATGCTATCATGAACATGGCACCCACAACTAGCCAGAAGGACATCCAAAAGCTAATAGGCTACATGGCGGCACTCAGCCGATTCATCTCCCGACTTGGTGAACGGGGTGTGCCATTTTTCAAACTATTGGAAAAAGCGGACAATTTTCAATGGACACCCAAGCCCAGCAAGCCTTCGAAGACTTCAAAAGATTTCTCACATCACCACTAGTATTGGCATCACCTATGCCCTAGGAACCACTAATGTTATATCTGGCAGCAAAGCGCACTTTTCTGGATTCAACTTCATCTTGAATCTCCGAAGGCTTTGGAAAGTTTCTTCCAAGTCGGTGATGAGGTCTTCTCTGGACTTTGTCTTGATCACCACATCATCGACATACGCTTCCACGTTGCACCTGAGTTGAGTGTGTAAACACCGCTGAATTGCCTGTTGATACGCTGCTCTAGCATTTTTCAACCCGAACAGCATAGTGCTATAGCAGTATGCTCCAAATAGTGTGATGAAAGAAGTTTTTAGTCAGTCCTCCTCCTTCAAGCTGATTTGGTGATATCCCGAGTAATAGTCGAGAAAGCCGAGAAGTTCGCACCCGTAGTTGAATCCACCACCTGATTTATTCTAGGTAGACCAAATGGATCTTTGGGGCACGCTTTATTCAAATTGGTGTAGTCAACGCACATGCACCATTTACCGTTCTTCTTCTGGACCAAGACTAGGTTTGCTAGCCAATCTATGTGGTAGACCTCTTAGATGAACCCGGCTACAAGGAGCTTGGTTATCTCCTCCCGAATAGCATCTTTGCAGTCTTGTGCGAAGCGCCGTAGCCATTGTTTGACTGGCTTGGCATCCGACTTGATGTTGACGGAATGCTTGATTACCTCCCTAGGTACACCAGGCATGTCGGAAGGTTTCCAAGCAAATATGTCCTTGTTCACCTGGAGAAAGGTGATGAGCAGGTCTTCCTATTTGGGGTCAAGTCCGGTCCTAACAAGAGCAGTTTTGGAGGGATCGGAAGGGTCTAGGGGGATCTTCTTGGTTTTAGAGTCCGCTGAAATTCCTGACTTGGCTGCATTTTTGGCCGGAACCTGATAGTTCTCACATGTAGTTGTAGCGGCTAGCCGAATGCTGTTGCACCTGACTGCCGCTTCTTGAGATTGAGCCAGTTCGTAGCTCTCCTTGTCGCAGGTGAAGGCTTGCTTGACATCGTTGCAAAGAGAAAGAACTCTAGCTAGTCCTGGCATCTTGAGCATCATGTAAGTATAATGTGGCACTGCCATGAACTTGGCTAGCACCGGCCGTTTGAGTCTCGCGTGATATGCGGTCTCGAAGTCAGCAACCTCGAAGCAGATATTCTCGGTGTGGAAATTGTCCTGTGTGCCAAAAGTAACTAGCAGAGTTATCTGTCTGAGTGGAGTAGAAGACAGGTCGGGGATTACCCCATGGAAGGGCGCTGTACTCGGCCGAAGCTCTGAACAAGGAATCTTCATCTCGTCCAGCGTCTTGGCAAACAGAATATTGAGAGCACTGCCTCCATCAATGAGACCCTTCTTAAGTTTGATGCTCCTGATGACCGGGTCCAGGACGAGTGGATAGCGTCCTGGATGAGTAACCCGATCGGGATGATCTATGTGGTCAAACGTGATTGGCGTTTCTGACCAGCGCAAGTATTGGGGGGCATCTGCTGCAGAGACCGAGTTGATTTCATGTGCTGTAAGCTTCTACTTCCTCTTGGACTCATATGCAGACGGCCCTCCAAAGATATGGTTGAGCTCAGCCTGGGGATCTTGGTAATCACCGACTATGCCTGAATCTAGCTTGTCCATGTCTTTCTCAGCGCCAAATGTTGAAGCCTGCTCGGAAGCAAACTTCTTAAGCATGAAGCAGTCCTTAGCCACATGCTTGCCCTTTGGATGGAAGGGGCATGGCCCGTTCATCACTTTTTGGTATTCGTTGTTCCTCGGGGGTCGCAGCCATGTATGCTCCATGGTAGCCACCACGTTATCCGACTTCCACTTATGGTTGCCGGATTTGTTATGTGTTGGCTCGTCGTTGTTTTTCTTGTCCTTCTGTTGGGGCTTTTTTTTGTCGTCGAGAGCCTGAGCGACTACGTCGGCCGAGTTGGTGTACTTGTTCGCCATATCAAAAAGAGCCTTGACAGAAGTGGGAGGTTTCCGAGTGAACTTGGCAATACAGGGTGTCTTTGACTCCCTTGCAGAAGGCGGCGATGACGACCTCATCCTTGATCATTGGGATCGAATTCCTCTTCTCAGAAAACCTCTTGATGAACTCGCGAAGAGACTTGTTCTTCCTTTGATGCAACTGATAGAGATCATGCTCAGAAGATGGCCTCTTGTAAGTTCCCTGGAAGTTGGCGATAAAGCGTCCCCGAAGTTCTCCCTAGCAACTGATTGACCTCTTTGGGAGTCCTGTTGGCCATGTCCTCGCCAAGTCGGCTAGAGTGACTGGGAGGTAGTTAGCCATGGCCTTGTGATCTCCTCCAGCTACTCGGATCACCAGAGTGTAGACTATGAGCCAGGACTCGAGATTGGGCTTCCCGTCGTACTTCTTGATTCCAGTCAGCTTAAAACCCAATGGCTAGTCGACCTGTTGCAACTCCTGGGTGAAGGCCGGTACTCCTTTATCTGCATGAGGACTCCGACTCTGACTACAGCGATGAAATCGCTAGTGGTGGAAGCCGAAGTGCTCATTCTCGTCTTCTAGTCGGCGCTGCTCATCTTCCTCGCGTTCGTGGCGCTGTGCGTTGATGTCTTGCCGAAGATCACGTTGCAGTCGGCCTCGGAGATCTTGGTTGTCCCGACGGTTGTTTTGATGGCAACGCCGCCGGTGGTTGTTGGGGTTGCCGAGTGACATCTGATGTGACTTCGTTGTGTGGCTGACTGGAGCCGGCCGCTCAGCGTCGTGTCGAGGTAGATGAGACTGCCGTTGGAGAAGCTGACCGGTTGGTCGGTATGAGGGTATCGCCCGACTCTTGGTGCTGCTGACATGCAGCAGTGGTGATCATGGTTTTTATCCTTGCTATAGTCATGGTGGCTTGGTGATCGCTGACGTTTTGCTGAGGCGTTACGAAGATGTCGTGGTCGCCAACTCAGGTTTGGAGGATTTGTTTTTGAGCAGTCCGCCTAGTCCTACACAGATCATCGTTGCGGGCGTCGCGCTAGGCGTGCAGGCAGCTTGCTTCTTCCTCCTGTTGTTCTTGTAGTCGGTGGGCCTCCTCCTCTTGTTGCTTGCGTAGTCGGCATGCCTCCTGAGTGGGAGTAGTGCCCTTGGATGCCATGACGACTTCGTGGGGCGGGGAGAAGCTTGCCGAACTACTGTTCAACTTGGAATCAGAATTAGAATAGTTGATCGGGGTGATTACAACTCCGACCTCCCTAGATCCGATTTCAGGCGGCTCTAGGCCGTATCCAAGTCAAACTCCAGGGGATCGGGTTTGCCATGGGAGATTAACGATCCCCTCCTTTCTTAACCCGATCTCGACCGGCTCGAGGCCAAGTCCGAGTCGAACACCGAAAGAAAGAGTTGTCTTGAGACTCGGGCATGTTGAAGATTGCCACAGCATGTCAACGAGGATCGCTGTAGCGTCACGTGGGCCAACTGGCGCGGAATCGGCTTGGTCCCTAGCCGATTCAATCGGGTCCGAGTCGGACAGGTTGAGGTTGCCAAATTTGTCAGCGACAAAGTCAAGGCTCCCAAAGGTGATTGTTTGCCTAGGGAAGAAGTTGATGCCGTCGACTCAGGTGATTGGATCCATCAGGCTTGTTGAAGATGATCTCGCCGATGCCCCTACCTAGCGCACCAACTGTTGATGTTTTGTATTGGCAATAATAATATGGGGCTACTTGTGAGACCTAAACTTGATGAATTGCAAAGGAACATGAAATAATTTATATTGGTTCAAGCCCTCGAGATGAGGTAATACCCTACGTCCAGTTGTGGTGTATTGCCTTTGAGGTTTCTTTGGTGAGATTGCGCTATACCCTCAGGGGCGCCCTGCCTCCCCTTATATACCACGGGATAGGGTTACAGAGTAGGAATTCCAATCGGACTCCGACCAAGGGATTTACTTCTAGGAATACAACATGCCCGACTAGGACTATATCTTTTCCTTGTCGTACAAGGTTATGTATGCCGAGTCCTATTGTATCCCTAATTACAAGGCTAGGCCCATACTCTGTCTGAGTGGCCCAAATGCTTCTCATGAGGTACCCGAGGGCCCATGGCCTCCATAGCTGCTGGTAGACCTGAAGAAGGATGGGCTAACTGGAGTCTAGGTTGCCCAGGCGTTCATCGCTCGGAGGATCCAGTGTCGATGTTTTACACCAACAATAAGAATATAGGGCTACACGTTGGATCGAAACTCGGTGGACTGCAAAGGAATATGAAGAGTTTATATTGGTTCAGGCCCTCGAGATGAGGTAATGCCCTACGTCCAGTTGTGGTGTATTTCCTTTGAGGATGTATGATGGTGATTCTTGTGAACCTGATGATCTTCTGCCCTCAAGGGGCGCCCTGCCTCCCCTTATATATTGGGGGGACAAGGTTACAAAGTAGGAGTCCCAGTCAGACTACGACCAAGGGATCTCCTTCTAGAGATATAACGTTCCCGACTAGGACTGTATTTTCCTTGTTGTACAAGGCTAAGTCTGCCGAGTTCTATCATATCCCTAATTACAAGGCTAGGCCCATCCTCTGTCCGAGTGGCCCATATGCTTGCTATGAGATACCCGGGGCCCATGGCCTCCACAGCAGCCCCTGAGGCCTTCATAGTTGAGTCATAGCTGATGCCGAGTGCTCATCCTCCACAGTGAAGAATTGCCGAGTGCATTGCTCCTGAGTACTCTTTGTCCGAGTGCTTCTTCTCCTGAGTCCTGCTTCATGTCAGCTGGCAGCGAGGCTATGAAGGGCTCCATGTAGAAATATGAATAGTGTGCATCGAATAGGCGCACCAATTAGGTGTAGCCCCCGACTTTGTACTTAATTATGAAATAATTAAACATAAAGTCAAAGATCTTTAACCTTGTAGTCTTTCCCAAGTAGTGTACTACTAGTATATGTCAGCTGGAATGATCTTTGCTCATGGCAAATAATGGCTAAGCATGTAAGCCGAGTACCACTTTATGGATTTTAATCCAATATGTGGTCAGGTGTATGTCAATATTTTACACCGGCAATATGAATATGGGGCTACTCGTTGGATCAAAACTCAATGGATGGCAAAGGAACACGGGGAGTTTATACTGGTTCAGGCCCTTAATGTGAGGTAATACCCTACGTCCAGTTGTGGTGTTATTCCTTTGAGGATTTGTGTTGGTCTGCCCTTATGGGGCGCTCGGCCTCCCCTTATATACTGGGGGACAGGGGTACAAGGTAGGAGTCCCAACCAGATTACGGCCAAGGGATTTCCTCTTAGAGATATAACTTGCCTGACTAGGACTGTATATTCCTTATTGTACAAGGCAAAGTCTGCCGGGTGCTATTATATCTCTAATTATAAGGCTAGGCCCATCCTCTGGCCGAGTGGCCCATATGCTTGTCATGAGGTACCCGGGGCCTATGGCCTCCACAGGAGCCCCTGAGTCCTTCATAGTTGAGTCACAGCTGATGCCGAGTGCTCATCCTCCATGGTGAAGATTGCCCGAGTGCATTGCTCCCAAGTACTCTTTATCCGAGTGCTTCTTCTCCGGAGTCCTGCTTCATGTCAACTGGCAGCGAGGCTATGCAGGGCTCCATGTAGATGTATGAATAGTGTGCGCCAAATAGGCACACCTATTCGGTGTAGCCCCCGACATGGTGCTTAATTGTGAAAACAATTAAACATAAAGTCAAAGATCTTTAACCTTGTAGTCTTTCCCAAGTAGTATACTACCGGTATATGAGACTCTTCGATATCATGTCAACCGGAAATAATTTATAGTCTTTCCCGAGTAGTATGTCACTTGGAAATTAAACTCTTCAGCTTCATGTCAGCTGGAAAAGGTGTTTATAGTCTTTCCTGAGTGGCGTCCCACTCGGAAGTTAGACTCTTCATCATCATGTTGGCTGGAAAGAATATTTATAGTCTCTCCCAAGTAGTGCACTACTCAGAAGTTAGACTCCTCAGCGTCATGTCGGCTTGAAACAGATTTGCTAATGGCAACTATTGGCCAAGCATGTAGGCCAAGTACCACTTTATGAAATTTAATTCATTATGTGGTTAGGTGTACTTGAAAGATACCTGCATCCCCAATCTTGATGAAGACCAGCTTGTGACCCTTATAAGGATATATCTTTAATACCTGGTGGATAAGACAGATACCCAAACACATGTGTTCAGCAATTAGGCCTTCATGAAGCATATCTGTTTACCTCATCGGTTCCTGTTGGTAGCATGAGCACCGTGATTTTAACACAGCCAGCAAGCAGCCCACATTGAGCGTGCTACTGTAGAAACTCATATCTTGGTGGCCCAGTACCGACTCTGTAAGCCCAAGCCCAGGAATCGAAAACGGCTCTATAAAAGGCGGGGAGAGATAGAAACGATTCCTTCATCTTCTCCAATCCACCAATCGTTTCGTCTTCCAGCTTCCGTGCCGAAATTTCACCTCCTGCTCCACTAGGGTTCGGCATTGCTTGCTCTTCCCCATTGGAACTCGGGCAATTCCGCTCCTCCTCGTCCATTCCAAACCTCCTGCAATATTTCCCCCAAATCTTCTCATCCCTAACCATGCCGCGGGCTCCAAATTTTGTGGATGCATCGGATGAGGTCTGGCCGACTTCGGATTGCGGGTCAGCTAAGTTGAAGCTTCTGGAGAAGCAGTTGAGATTGCAAAGCCGCGATGTCATCAATTGGCGTCCGGTTGAAGGTGAATCGATTCCGGAGCCCCAGGCTAGTGAGACCGTTGTTTTCGCCTCTTTTTTCAACCGGGGTCTTTCTCTTCCATCTTCCGAGTTCTTTCGCCAGCTTCTTGCCTTTTATGAACTCGAGTTGGTGAATTTGAATCCCAACTCAATCTTGAGTGCTTCTTGGGTGTGGAACCCCATTTGAATCTATTCAGGCATCTCTTCCACATCAAACCCCAGCCCTCCAAGAGAAAGGTCCAAGTGATTGGGGGGGGGGGGGGTATCCAATTCAGGAGTGAGATGAAGAGGGTTTATTTCAATATTCCCCTGAAATCTTCCCTCAAAGGCTGGCATAAGGAATGGTTTTACTATTCCGATCTTGAACTAAGCCTTGCCCCTTTTATGGGTTTGCCCCCGGTAGTTGTAGCCAAGTGGTCGTCTGTGCCCACCTTTGAAGAAATGGGCCAAGTTCACATTCTGATTGAAAAGATCGACAAGCTGAAGAGCGCCTGGCTGACCGGTCCATGGGTGGCCAGATGATTCCTGACTCGGTGCATCAGGCCGCTGAAGTTGAGGTGTCACTTCGGCTGGGACTACAAGGGCAGAGGAGATCCCAGCCGGGAATGTTTCGATTTGATGGACAAGCACAAGGTGACCAACATCTTGTTGGATTTCTTTGCCAGCGGGGTGGTCGGAACTGAAGACACAGATCGGTCTGTGGCGGCTTATAGCCTGAAGAGGCTGTGCCCAAAGGTAACTCTTGCTGATGTTGTCTTGTAGTTCATCTGTGATGAGTGCTTGCAGATATATGCCTAGGTTGGCTCCAGAATGTGTAACATGTATTGTTGAACTGCTTGCAGTCATGTGAGGACTTCAATGACGACTCCCAAACTTTATCGGCCATGAAGTCAAAGAAGAAGAGGTCGTTAAGTCCTTCTGCTGCCCAGCCTGACTCCAAGAGAGCAGGGAAGAGACCTGTTGAAGATCAGGGCAAGAAGAAGATTATTAGGCCAAGTGCCATAGCTGGGAGTCTGAAGATATGAGACACCGCCGGCACAACCCCCAGGCCGTCAAGTCCCAGACCAGGACCAGCATAGTTAAGCTCAACATCATCGAGCCCAATAAGAGTGTTGCTGAGTACAATGTCGGGTCAAGCGCCGCCGGGCTCAGCAACATCAAGCCCAAGAATGGCACCACCGAGTACGCGAGCGCCCTAGCCGGCCACACCAGGAGCGGAGCCAACCAGGACGAAAACACTGCCGCTGACTACCAAGCCGCCCAGCCCGACAGCCGGCAACAGTCCACCGCCGACATCAGGAGCCCCTGGGGGCAGGCTCAAATTCTCCAAGAGGTATGTGACTCTAAGTCTTCTGGAAGTCCTGTTCAGCATTGTGGTGTGTTGATATCCGACTCATCATGCAGGAAGCACCAACATTGATCTCACGGAGACCACGCCGCCTGCCCCTGTTGTAGAGTCGTCTCCAGCCAGACCAGCGCCCGCGAGCGTATCTGCTGAGCCGACGACCGTCTCAATTGCACAAACCGAGGTTGTCCCGACTGTAGAGCCGCCGACGTTGGCCAACCAAGGGGCTAATGTCGAAGTTGTTGCTCCAGCCCCTGAGCATGTCTCTAAAGCCCCAGCAGCTGCCGAGTTGGGGGCCAGGACCCCATCGCCGTCCTTGTCGTCATCGTCGTCTTTAGTGAGACCGGACCTCCCCAGGCTTGAGGCTCCTCCCCGCAAATTCTTGAGGACATTCTGCTGGGTAGCCCCTGATGGAACTGCGAAGAGTTACAAGCATGATGAGGTTGCGGTGGAGAAGGAGCATGAAGACTTGCTTCGCGCCGCGATCGCTGCATCCCTGGGGGTCCGGGTATGACTTTCGCCATATTAGAGTCTTGGTAGTCTTCCTTGCATAAGTGTTCTAACGCTTGACTCTGCTTTGCTCTGTTTCTCCCCAAGCAGAAAATTGTTGACCGCTCAGAGAAGATGAACGAAGTCCTGACCTAGCTTGCACCCCAACTCTAACAATTACGCTAGCTCCAGACCTTGAAGGCCGAGTTAGAGCGGTCAAGCCGGGAGAGGGAGACTTGGCTGAGGGGAGTCGTTAACTAGCTCAGGGACGAGAACTGGGCTCTAGCTAAGAAGATCAGAAGTAAGTCTCCGGTATTTGTCTTCCCGACTAAATCCCATGCATATTTTTTCAACTTGGTTGTTTCCGACTGCCCAGTTGTGTCCTAACTACGACCTCGGGTTCTTGACCATTCTGATGCCTAGCCCTCGAAGCTGAGGCAAAGACCCGAACAGAGGGGGAAAACCAGCTGAAGGAGGCTGTGAGGGCTAAAGCTGAACTCGAGAAGGACAAGGCTGACTTGGAGAAGGCCAACACCAAGCTCGAGAAAATGAAGGCTGAACTGGAGAAGGCCAAAGCCAAATGGGAGGCCGACTACGAAAGTAAGTCTCTGCTCTGACAATGATCTTAACCAATCCATTAAGTGCTTTGTCTACAGTTTTGCCTAACAAGTTTACTTGTCAATGAACCCAGGTAGCTGCTAGAGCCAATGCCCAAATCCAGTTCCAGGATTTTGCTGAGGAGATGAAGGTTGTCAAGGAGTCACGGGAGATCCTTGCCGAGCCCATGAAAGGGCTCCTTGACATCATGGATCCTCACTATGTGGGAACCAGCTCCAACGCGATCTCCCTAGTGCAGGCGCGCCTTGGCGAAGCTCCGACTATCCTGAAGAGGTACTCAGACGAGCATGTTGTTGTCGGCGTGGCCCAAACCCTGGCGATGACCAAGTCAATCTACCCTAGGGCAGATGTTGAAGCCATCGGAGAGGGATTCGCCGAGGAGACGACACCTAAGGAGGCGCTGGAGTTGATAGCCCAGGCGAGGCCGACTACAGAGGTGATCACCCGAGACCTGGGTATGTAAGAACAGTCCGTCATGCAGTCGGTGTATATAAACTTTTTTGTAAGGACATGTGTAAATATATGTGCAATGCCACCAAGTTCTAAGTTCTGACTTAGTTATCATTAGCTTTACCCGACTATATGGTCTACGCCGAGTTAGTCTATATGAACTTAATAAAATCGTTCACTGCAGAAAGCTGTACTCGGGCGAACATGACAAAGTCATTGCAAAATTTCATTACTTAAGCAAAACAGGCTCGTATAGTATTGACAAAGCACATATAATACATGCAGCCCCCGACTCACTACTCGGTTGAAACAAGCGGCGTAGTGAGTCAGAGAAAAAACTGTACACATTGGAAGATGTAAAACTCAGGTGTAGAAAGGACGTAGCTATTCTATATTCCATGAGATGCTGACGAGGGCACTGTCTTCGGTCTTCAGTCGGTAGGCGCCTGGCCGTGTAACCTCTGCGATAATGAACGGCCCTTCCCAAATTGGGGATAGTTTATGCTTGTCTTTGGTGGTTTGTATTTTTCTCAAAATGAGATCCCCAACCAAAAAGGTGCGGCCATGGACATTACGATTGTGGTAGTGATGCAGGCCTTGAAGATACCTTGCCGACTGGATTGTTGCGATGTCCCTCGCTTCTTCCAATTGATCTAGTTCGACCAATCGGGTATTGTTGGATTTGTCTTCTAAGTAAGCCCAAACCCATGGAGAGCCGAACTCTAACTCAGTTGGTAACACGGCCTCAGCACCATAGACCAGCAAGAAAGGGGATTGCCCTGTTGCCCAGCTAACCGTGGTTCTTAGAGACCAGAGAACAGATGGGAGTTCTTGTACCCACCAGCCCGCGTATGATTGTAGTTGGTCAAATATCCTTGTCTTGATGCCTTGTAAGACCATGCCGTTGGCACGCTCTACCTGCCCATTGCTCCACGGGTGTGCCACCGAAGCATAACAGATCATGATGCCGAATTTGTCACAGAAATCTTGAAAGACGCCGCCTGTGAACTGAGTACCGTTGTCCGTTATGATGCGGTTAGGAACCCCAAATCGGTATAGTATACTCATGATGAAGTCCTTTGCTCGTGCCACTGTTATGGTAGCAACGGGTTTTGCCTCAATCCACTTCGTGAATTTATCCACTGCGACAAACAAGTGTGTGAACCCTCCTAGCGCTTTCTTGAAAGGCCCGACCATGTCAATCCCCCATACTGCAAAGGGCCAAGAGATTGGTATGGTTTGGAGTTCTTGGGCTGGGAGATTTGTTTGTCTGGCATAGAACTGGCAACCCTCGAATGTGCGAACTATGTCTTTTGCATCTGTTACTACTGTTGGCTAGAAAGATCCCACTGGTAAGCCTTTCCAACTAACGTCCTAGATGCGGCGTGGTTGCCACATATGCCTGCATGGATCGATTGCAGAATCTGCTTGCCCTCTTTGGTGGTGATGCAGCGTATGAGGACACCAGATGCATTTTTTGGTACAGGTCTTCTCCGACTATTAGGAAACTTTTGCTTTGACGTTTGATTTGTTCGGCTTGACTGCGATCTTCTGGGAGTTCGTCATCTAGGAGGAATTTGAGAACAGGAGTCTACCAATCTTGACATATGTTCAGTACTTCGTGTGTTGCCGGGCTAGGTTCGCCTCCCAACTGCTCTGGCACTGGTTTCTTCTTGACTGACGGCTCCATGAGTTGCTCGAGAAAGATCCCTGTCGGCACCACTTCTCGCTTGGATCCCATGTTTGCCAATTCGTCTGCAACATCATTATATTGTCGTAGGACATGTGTTATCTCTAGCCCGTCGAACTTATTTTTCAGCTTTCGGACCTCCTGACAGTACGCTGCCATGGTATTGTCGAGGCATGTCCAGTCTTTCATGACTTGGTTCACCACGAGTTGAGAATCTCCACGCACAACCAGTCAATGGATGCCGAGTGATATAACAATTCAGAGCCCGTGGATGAGTGCCTCGTACTCGGCGACATTGTGGGAAGCCGGGAAGTGGATCTGTAGAACGTGTTTTCCTCCTTGGCCGCGTGTTTTCCCTTGGGATGAAAGCGGCAGGGCCCGTTCATGATTTTTTGGTATTCGTTATTCCTTGGGGGTCATGACGGAGTACGCTCTACGTTGGCCACCACGTTGTCTAACTTTCGCTTGCGGCTGCCGGATTTGTTCTGTGTTGGCTCATTGTTGGCTTTCTGGTCCTTCTGCCAGGGCTCTTTCTTGTCATTGAGGGCCTGAGCGACCGCTTCGGCCGAGTCGGCATACTTGTTTGCCACAATGAAGAGAGCCATGACAGAGGCGGGGGGTTTCCGAGTGAACTTGATGATGAACGGGGCGTCTTTGACTTCCTTGCGGTAGGCGGTGATGACGACCTCATCCTTGATCATTGGGATTGAGTTGCGCTTCTCGAAAAACCTTTTGATGAACTCGCGAAGAGACTCATTCTTCCTCTGGTGTAGCTGATATAGATCGTGCTTGGAAGACGGCCTCTCATAAGTCCCTTGGAAATTGGTGATGAAGCGTTCCCAGAGTTCTCCCCAGGAGCCGATTGACCGCTTTGGGAGCCCTGTCAGCCATGTCCTCGCCAAGCTGGCCAGGGTGACCGGGAGGTAGTTAGCCATGGCCTTGTGATCACCTTGGGCTGCACGGATTGCCAAAGTGTAGACCTTGAGCCAGGATTCGGGATTGGTCTTGCCGTCGTATTTTTCGATTCCTGTAGGCTTGAAACCCGATGGCCAGTCAACCTGTTGTAGCTCCTCGGTGAAGGCCGGTACGCCTTCATCTGCATGAGGGCTCTGGCTCCGATTACGGCAGTTAAACCGCTCGTGGTGGAGGCTGAAGTGCTCATTCTCATCCTCCAGTTGGCGACGCTCATCGTCTTCGTGTTCGTGGAGCCATGCATTGATGTCCTAGCGGAGATCACGTTGCAAACAGCTTCAACGATCTTGGTTGTCGTGGCGGTCATTCTGGGGACACCGCCGATTGTTGTTGTTAGGGATGCGGAGAGACATCTGTCGTGACTCCGCGTGCGGCTGACTGGAGCTAGCCGCCCGGCGTCGTGCTGATGCGGACGAGACCGCTGTTGGAGAACCCAACCAGTTGGTCGGTATGAGAGTGTCACCCAACTGTTGGTGCTGCTGACATGCAGCAGCGGTAATCATGGCTTTGATCCTTGCGATAGTCGGGGTGGCCTGGTGATCAGGTCCAAACTGGACTGTATCTAGTAGAGTTGCAGCGGCCACGATGTTCTATTGAGGCATGACGAAGACGTCGTGGTCGCCGGCTCGAGTTTGGAGGATTTGTTGCTAAGCGGTTTGCCCAGCCCTACGTAGCTCGTTGTTCTGAGCGTTGCACTCATTTCCTATTGTTGTCGTAGTCAGCGAGCCTCCTCCTCTTGTTGCTCGCATAGTCGGCACGCCTCTTGAGTGGCTGTGGGTGCCATGGGCCCCGGGTACCTCATGACAAGCATATGGGCCACTCGGACAGAGGATGGGCCTGGCCTTGTAATTAGAGATATAGCTAGATTCGGCAGACTTCGCCTTGTATAGAAAGGAATATACAGTCCTAGTCGGGTGCGTTATATCTCTAAGAGGAGATCTCCTAGTCGTAATCCGATGGGGACTCCTACCTTGTAACCCTGTCCCCCAGTATATAAGGGGAGGCAGGGCGCCCTATGAGGGCAGAGGAGCACACATAAGCTCGCAGGTTGAGTTGGTTCACCAGAATCACCACCACAAATCCTCAAAGGAATAACACCACAACTGGACGTAGGGTATTACCTCACATCGACGGCCTGAACCAGTATAAAATCTCCCTGTGTTCCTTTGCAATCCACCGAGTTTCCATCCGCCGAGTAGCCCCATATATTTATTGCCGGTGTAAAACATCGACAGTTGGCGCGCCAGGTAGGGGATCGGCGCGATCTACATCTACAAGCTCGATGGATCCAGCAACCAAAGTCGACGGCGGCGAACTCTCCCCCGGAGATACAATCGCATTCAGAAGCCTCGACGTCATCGCCGACCAGATCGGCAATCTCACCTTGGCCGACACGGACCCGATCCAACCGGCTGAGGAACCAGCCGACTCCGCGCCAGTCGGCCCACACGACGCTGCGGCAATCTTTGACGACATGCTGCGGCCATCTCCTATACGCCCGAGCCCAGGGACAACTCTTCCTTTCAGTGTTCGACTCGGACTCGGTTTCGAGCCGGCCGAGATCGGGCCGAGAAGGGAAGAGATCGTCAATTTCCCGTTCGGACTCGGCGACGCCGCGGATATCTACAACCTACGTCCGACGCGGCAAACCCAATCCTCTGGAGTTCGACTCGGAAACGGCCCTGAGCCGCTCGAGATCGGATCTAGGGAGGTCGGAGTTGTGATAACCCCCATCAACTATTCCGACTACGACTCTCAGTCGGACTACGACTCCCAGTCGGATTCCGACTCCAAGTCGGACACCAGCTCGGCAAGCTTCACTCCGCCGCGAGAAATTTTCATGGCATCCAGAGGCTCTACTCCTACTCAGGAATCATGCCGACGACACGAGCCACAAGAGGAGGAGGCCTGCCGATTGCAAGAACAAAAGGAGGAAGAAGCAAGACGCCTGCACGCCCGCAACGACGGCCTACGCAGGGCTGGGCGAACCGCTCAGCAACAAACCCTCCAAACAAAAGTCGGCGACCACAACGTCTTCGTCACGCCACAGCAGAACATCGTGGCCGCCGTAACCCTACTGGACACGGTCCAGGTTGGGCCTGATCACCAGGCCACCCCGACGATCGCAAGGATAAAAGCCATGCTTACCGTTGCCGCATGTCAGCAGCACCAACAGTCGGGCAACACACTCGTACTGACCAGTCGGTCAACTTCCCCAGCGGCAGTCTCATCCACCTCAAAGCGACGTCGAGCGGCCGGCTCTAGTCGGCAGCACGCGGAGTCACGCCAAACGTCACTCGGCAACCCAAACAACAACCGGCAACGTCGAAGTGACCGTCGGGACAACCGGGATCTCCGAGGCCAACTATGGCGTGATCTTCGGCAGGACACCAATGCTCGGTGCCGCGAACGAGAAGAAGACGAGCAACGCCAACTGGAAGACGAGAACGAGCATTTCGGCCTCCACCACGAGCGGTTTCGCCGCCGTAGTCGGGGTCGGAGTCCACATGAAGACGGAGGCATACCAGCCTTCACCCAAGAGCTACAATAGGTCGACTGGCCAGTCGGCTTTAAGCCTACGGGCATCAACAAATACGATGGCAAGACCAATCCCGAGTCCTGGCTCACGGTCTACACTCTGGCGATCCGAGCAGCTGGGGGAAATCACAAAGTCATGGCTAACTACCTCCTAGTCGCTCTAGCCGACTCAGCGAGGACATGGCTAACAGGACTTCCCAAGCAATCAATCGGCTCCTGGGGAGAACTCCGGGAACGCTTCATCGCCAACTTCCAGGGAACGTACGAGAGGCCATCTTCCGAGCACGACTTATATCAGTTGCATCAAAGGAAGAACGAGTCTCTTCGTGACTTCATCAAGAGGTTCTCTGAGAAGAAAAATTCGATCCCAAACATCAAGGATGAGGTCGTCATCGCCGCCTTTCGAAAAGGAGTCAAAGACACCTCGTTCATCGACAAATTCACGCGGAAGCCTCCCAACTCTGTCAAGGCCCTATTCGACATGGCAAACAAGTACGCCGACTCGGCCCACGCTGTTGCCGAGGCCCTCGATGACAACAAGTCACCCTGACAGAAGAAGCGGGACGACATCGACGACGCGGTCCCGACTAAAGCTGGGAATCGCAAACGCAAGTCAGACGGCTCCATTGTGGCAGTCGGTCACAACCGCCTTCGACCTTCAACAAGTGAAGATTATCAGAACAACAAGTGACATGCTCGGGGGCTCACAAGCTCAAACACGAGGATGGCATCCCCACTCCCAAATACCGAACAGCTAAGTCGCTTTCTGATAAACATCTCCTCACTCGGCCTTGCTAGTGCCACAGCCGCTTACACCTAATAGGTGTACAAGCTGCGCATTTACTTTTTTCCGTTTTTGCTCTTAAATGATTACAAAAGTACTCGAGTAGCATAAATCTCGATCCGTGAAACTCTGCTCCATGTAAGACGAACTCAAGTCACCCAAAACGCGTGCCTGGGAAAGAGCCATGAGCCAACTCCCGACGCTAGGGGGCTATGACTAGTCGGGCAGAGTGCTTAAACATAAGGGGTCAAATACTCGAGGAAATTAATATCAAAAAGAGGAAGAACACGTATTTACATACATTGTAAAATACATTTTATTCGGGTGATTATTTCCATCATCAGATGCTACTCATCCGATATTTTTATATTGCAGGCCCAGCTCCGGATATGCGTGATAGGAACTCAGGGCTGCGAGCCTATCTCCTACGCTCGGGGGCTGGACAAGTCTGCCAAAATACACTCGGGATGCTCCATGAGGGCTACTTACCGAGTACTTGAGCCAGTCGGGACGTCATCTTCCTCGGCTACGCTCCATGCGAGCTAATAACCGGCCCCCGGCGCCAGTCGGGGCTGTGTACTACTCGGCTAAGTAGGGTACGCCCCATGAGGGTCGCCAGCCGAATCCTACGCTAATGCTAGGTTCGGGTACCTTATCCGGCTTTACCGAAGTCAGAGAAGACCTATGTCGTCAAAGCACATCCGGAGTTCTCATGCACCGCGTCACACCTAGGGAGAGCGAGCAGATTCTGCAATATACCTACTCAGGCGTCTGTGGCAACCAGGATGCATCCGGAGCATAAGTCGGAAAGACTTGCAGACGAGGATTCCTCTGGCTGATTGCGGTTACCAACGCCGCCATACTCATCCTGACATGTGATGGATGCTACTTCTATAGAGCTATGCTGGGTAGGTTGGTTCAGGCCGGCTTACTTGGTAATAGCCACCAAGACATGAGTTCCTACAGTAGCATGCTCCATGTGGGCCGCCCGCAGGCTGAGTTGAAATTATAGCGCTGGTGCTACCAACAGGAGCCGATGAGGTAAACAGATATGCTTCATGAGAGCCTTATTGCTAAACATATATGTTTGGGTATCTGTTTTATCCACCAGGTCTCGAGGATATATCCTTACAAGGATCACAAGCTGGTCTTCATTAAAATTGGGGATGCAGATATCTCTCTCGGGTACACCTGACCACGCCGTGGATTTATTTTCATAAAGTGGTACTCGGCCTACATGCGTGGCCACCAGTTGCCATGAGTAACATTATTCCAGCCGACATGACGCTGAAGAGTCTACCTTTCGAGTAGTGCACTACTCGGGAGAGACTATAAATTTGTCATTCCAGCCGACATGACGCTGAAGAGTCTACCTTTCGAGTAGTGCACTACTCGGGAGAGACTATAAATTTCTCATTCCAGCCGACATGACGCTGAAGAGTCTACCTTTCGAGTAGTGCACTACTCGGGAGAGACTATAAATTTCTCATTCCCGCTGACATGACGCGGAGGAGTCTAACTTCTGGGTGGGACGCCACTCGGGAAAGACTATAAACCCCTCTTTCCAGCTGACATGACGCTGAAGAGTCCCATATACGAGTAGCATCCTACTCGGCAAGACTATAAACACACATTCCGACTGACATGAAGTCGAAGAGTCCTGCATACGAGTAGTTCCCTGCTCGGCAAGACTATAAATTATATTCCGGTTGACATGATACCGAAGAGTCTCATGTACCAGTAGTAAACTACTCGGGAAAGACTACAAGGTTAAAGATCTTTGACTTTATGTTTAATTGTTTTCACAATTAAGCACAAAGTCGGGGGCTACACCTAATAGGTGCGCCTATTCGGCGCACACTATTCATACATCTACACGAAGCCCTTCATAGCCTCGTTGCCAGCTGACATGAAGCAGGACTCGGGAAGAAGACACACTCGAACAAAGAGTACTCGGGAGCAACTGTCGGACCCGGGTTTGACCCCGAACCCTATGTGTGTATCGTGCTAGTCCCACGATCAATTGCTAGCACACACATTCAACATTGGCATCATAATCCATACATCACAGGTTCAGCTCACAGCGGACCAAACATAAGTCGTACAAGAGTCTAGACTTTAGCGGTTACATAGAGGCCGACCGGCCAAATAGAACAGCAAATTAACAAAGAGTACAACAGCGGAAACAAGATAATAGAGGCACCAAAAACCAGCAAGTATGCCTCTGCCCGCCCACAGGCAACCAACCGGTAAGTCCTAGTAAGCATCGTCGTCGTCGTCTCCAAAACCCGCTGCATAGAAGTACCCGATTGTCGGGTCCTCCTCAACCATCTCTAAAAAAAAGAAGTCACACAAGCGTGTGTGAGTACAATACGTACTCCGCAAGACTTATAGTGTTTGCAATGGTATTCCATAATATGCGAAGATAAACAAGGAATGGTTCAGGTCCTGCAGTTTGCATAAATCATAATATACATAGCGAAAACATTGCGGTTTTGCAACGAAATTTTTGTAAATCAAGCTACCACAGCAAACAAGTATATAAGCATCAACCCCCAAGTGTTTCCAACCATATGGGCTCCCTGCCCATGCCAGCCAACAGTGGCAACACGCTGTCACAACCATCCCAGCGAACTCCCCGTTCGCACCAAAATCTTTCCCCAAAACAGTTCCCAAAATTAAAACTACTACGGTGGAGAATTTCCCAAGTCGTCCATAACCGAGGACACGGCTATTCGAATAGTTTTAACTCTCGAGAGTGTGTACAACTGTACCCACATGACAAGGACAACATGAGCTACCACACAGGAGGCTCACACCATCAATGACAAAGCCTTTCCACCGTTGACCTAGCAATATCCCGTGCTTATGATCCATCCCTAGGGAGTTGGGAGGCCTCCCAAAATCCCCAAGGCTCATACGATGTGCTGGTCACCCTTGAACAATAATCAAGGTACCTTCGGGCTATGGACAAAAACCATAACCCGCACTATCCCAATGTCAACAAAAATGACCTACAACTACCACCGGCGGGTCTATTGCTAGGTATCAACAATATACTAAGCTAGGAACTCCCCACAAGAGCCACATGTGGTTTGCACTGTGCTTCTTGGTTCTAGCTACACCATAGAATCGGTCCTTAGTGACCCAGGCGAGACAACCACCTAATCGGTACCACAACAAGGCACCGAACACTACATCCACTCGCCCAAGTCCAAAAGCTTGTTTTCAGTTTTTGTTTTCCACCAAGAGCACAGGGGAAGAATACCCACTGTTCATTTCCATAATTTTGCAAATGCTTCTTTTTCCCAACATCCCAAAATCAAGTAACAAGTAGCCTTGATTAAAAAGCAAACTAAGCATACCTATTGACATCTTCCCAACCTCATGAACCCAAGTTTCAGTGGCAACATAAGTGACAAGGAATTCATGATACTCAAGTAACAAGGACAGGGCATATGCAACAAGAGGTTAACTACCCAAGAATCCCACACATTTTCAAGTAAAACATCGCATGCATAATAGTTTGCAATCAATATAGTTTGTAAGTTTGAAATATAGGAGCAATTGATCAAGGGGGTGCTTGCCTTGATCCTGGACTTCTTGGAACTCTTCTGATCCTTCCACAACCGGGTCAACGACGTCGTGTTCTACGAGAATACCAAACGAATGCAATGAAAACAATGGCAAAATATTTAACAGAACAGGAAGTACGAATATTTTTGCAGAATATGCAAGTGCATGATTTTAGATGAATTTAGGAAAAAGAATCGCTTGAATCCGAGTTCGTATGAGGGAGATACGGCTAAACGAAGTCTGCTCTGTCCTAAAATCGAAAATAAATGAGAAACAGCGTTTTCGCTCGACCGAACTGCAGAAACGGCTGAAAACATTCTACCGACTTAACGGGTGGTCTATTTGGGACGTTTTCGGTTCTAGGTGCATTTTTATGGTATGAAACCTACATGTGCTGCTGTGAACCTAAGGACAACTCCCAAAAGTGGATATACTCCAACTCGCTAGGATATTAATCGCGCACGCTCACACGTCACTAAAATGGCCTAACACGTGAAATCCACCGGGCGTGAAGTTTTAATCTAGGGCATTTGGAGGCGTGGAGGGTTTCTAGGGCCTAGGGTCACTGGATGTACAAGTGGAACCTATGAGAAGGCTTCGGTAGCGGCGAACGCCTCGGTCCAAGAACGATGTCTTCGCACGCACAAACTACACGTCTTCGCACGTTAACGACAACCGGCAGAATCGGGAAACCAGCAGCAGCAGCTCTACTCGCGGTTATATCCCGTTCTAACGCTAGTGGGGCCAACCCGGCTTGCTTGGGGCTAATGGGGTGGCTGCTACTCACTCAACCACAAGCGCACCTAAGGTGTTCGGTGAAAAGCCAAGCTAAAGCACGGCTCATCAACCTCTGTCCTCTCATGCCCGAGTGCATGGCTAGCGCATGCAGGGCACGAGGAAGCTCTAGGGGTCCTGCATGCAGGATCGAAGGGCTCTACTTCAAGCGGCCGTGCTCCGATTGAGCCTCATCCATACATATGGCCACGGTGGTGATGCTTGGGTGGATGGCAAAACAATGGCGTGACAGGCCAAGCCAAGGACGTGGGGAGAACTAGTGGCCTCCCAGGAATAAAAAGGAAGTACATGCAGAAACAGAAGCTCACCAAAGAGTGCAGGCTGTGGGGTGCGACGTTGAGGCGGTGGTCGGCTCGGCAACAGGGTCGCTCGTGATGGAGGCTGCAGACAAGTGCTATGATGAGCTCAAAGAGTGAAGGGAAGATGGTGATACGGCCAGGACAGCGCTAACTCACCAGGGCGCAGTTCAGTGGCTGGAAGGTCACGGCGGCACCCGGTCAGCGTTGCAAAACGCGATGGGGCTGCGGTGGTGCCTGCTGCTTGTCGAGGATGAAAACGGAGTTAGGTCGGGCAGGAACACGGGGTGACATAGCTGAGACACGGCAAAACTCACCGGAGCTCTCAGACGGAAAGCGTGTGCTCGCCGGCGCCGTGGGCGGCACCTCACGTTCTCAGCGAACCAAGGGACAATCCTTTGGGTCCTTGGCAGGTGAGAAAGAGGGCGAGCTGGGGAAGCAGAAGGACATAGGCTTGGTTAAAAAGGAAGGCAGGGAAGGAGAGGAGAGGGGAGGGGCGCTGCTCTGCTCCACGGTCTCGCGATGGCGTGTGCGCGGGTAAGCGTGCAGCAGACAGATGGGACAGGGCAGGGCGCTGCTGAGGCTGTCGGGGGTATCTCGCGAGGTCCCAAGGCGGCTCTGCCACTCCCTCTCACGTGGTCTGGGGCGCGCAGAGGAAGCCACCTGGTCGAGCCGCACGGGCGGGGAGAGATCCTTGCGTGATCTCATTTGGACGATGGAGGACAGGGCACAAAAGATAGCATCACGTATCAGGAGTTCACACTTCAGGACTCTCTCTGTGTTGACGCCGAAACCAATCGGATGAATGCGCGGGCGAGGGCGCAGGCTCTCGAGACAGGCGCGGGTGCGAGCTCGGGAGAGAGAGAGCGCGGGCGCGGGCTCGGGCGAAAGCACAGGCGCGGGGTCGGGAGAAAGAGAGTCCGGGCGCGAGAAAGGGCGCGGACTCGGGAGAGGGCCGGGCATGGGCGCGGGAGGGCGCGGGCGCAGGAGAGGGCGCGCGGGCACGGCGCGAGGTCGGGGTCACGGGCGCGGGCTCGGCGCGAGGTCGGGAGCGCGGGCGCGGCGCGAGGTCGGGGTCACGAGAGAGAGTCGGGCGCGGGCTCGGGAGCAGAGTCCGGGCGCGAGGGCGCGGACTCAAGAGAGAGCCCGAGAGAGGGCGCGGGCGAGGGACAAGGGAAGCGGACCGTCCAGACACGGAGGGGATGGTCCGTTCCATTGACACAGTCTGCGCCTGCACAGGTTTACCCCTAAGGCGCTGGTTTATACTGATCTCATGATTTTTAACCCGTTGGCTGAGATTTTTCATGCATGAAAGATGACATGAAGGGCATGCAAATGGAAAAACGGTTTTATGCACCAAGGATCAAAAGTGGGCTGTTACAGCAACGCACTCGGGCGATCTTCACCGTGGAGGATGAGCACTCGGCATCAGCTGTGACTCAACTATGAAGGTCTCGGGGGCTACTGTGGGTGCCATGGGCCCCGGGTACCTCATGACAAGCATATGGGCCACTCGGACAGAGGATGGGCCTGGCCTTGTAATTAGAGATATAGCTAGATTCGGCAGACTTCGCCTTGTATAGAAAGGAATATACAGTCCTAGTCGGGTGCGTTATATCTCTAAGAGGAGATCTCCTAGTCGTAATCCGATGGGGACTCCTACCTTGTAACCCTGTCCCCCAGTATATAAGGGGAGGCAGGGCGCCCTATGAGGGCAGAGGAGCACACATAAGCTCGCAGGTTGAGTTGGTTCACCAGAATCACCACCACAAATCCTCAAAGGAATAACACCACAACTGGACGTAGGGTATTACCTCACATCGAGGGCCTGAACCAGTATAAAATCTCCCTGTGTTCCTTTGCAATCCACCGAGTTTCCATCCGCCGAGTAGCCCCATATATTTATTGCCGGTGTAAAACATCGACAGTGGCAGTAGAGCCCTTGGATGCCATGAAGACTTCACGGGGTAGGAAGAAGCTTGCCAAACTGTAGTCCAAACTGCTGTTCAAACTACTGTCCGACTTGGAGTCAAAATCGGAGTAGTTGATTGGTGTGATCATGACTCCGACCTCCCTAGATCCAATCTCTAGCAGATGTAGATTGGAAACATCCGTGGTGTTGCCAAGCCTGCATGGGAGATTGACGATCTCCTCCCTTCGTAGCCCGATCTCGGCCGGCTTGAGGCCGAGTCCGAGTCGAACGCTGAAGGGAAGAGTTGTCCCGGGACCCGAGCATGTAGAAGATTGCCACAGCAAATCAATGAGGGTTGCTACAGCGTCGAGTGGGCTGACCGGCGCAGAGTCGGCTAGTTCCCCAGCAGATCGGATCGAGTCCGAGTCAGTCAGGGTGAACTTGTCGGTGATGAAGTCGAGGCTCCCGATTGTGATTGTGTCTCCAGCGGAGAAGTTGATGCCATCGACTCTGGTTGTCGAATCCATCGAGTTTGTTAAGGTTGATCTCGCTGAGGCCCCTACCTGGCACACCAACTGTCGATGTTTTACACTGGTAATAAGAATATAGGGCTACTCGTTGGATCGAAACTCGGTGGACTGCAAAGAAACACGAAGAGTTTATATTGGTTCAGGCCCTTGGGATGAGGTAATACCCTACGTCCAGTTGTGGTGTATTTCCTTTGAGGATGTATGATGGTGATTCTTGTGAACCTGATGATCTTCTGCCCTCAAGGGGCGCCCTACCTCCCCTTATATATTGCGAGACAGGGTTACAAAGTAGGAGTCCTAGTCGGACTACGACCAAGGGATCTCCTTCTAGAGATATAACATTCCTGACTAGGACTGTATTTTCCCTGTCATACAAGGCTAAGTCTGCCGAGTTCTATGATATCCCTAATTACAAGGCTAGGCTCATCCTCTGTCCGAGTGGCCCATATGCTTGTTATGAGGTACCCGGGGCCCATGGCCTCCACATCCAGTCTCTGAAAGATTGTGTCCACCCCAACTTCAAGTACTGAGGGAAGGACGATCCCACTCGGGAGAGTGCCAAGGTGATGAGCACAGACCAAACTGATGACACATTGTGCCGGTTCTTCACTAGTGGCGTGGCCGACACTCTGGACCCACAGGATTTCCTGGCGCCGTACAACTTCGAGAAGCCGCCACCAGCGGTAAGATTACTAGCCATGTGCATGGTTTGCTAAATAACATGTTGAGTTCCATGATGTATGTTGATGTAGTCTTCTCTGCTTGCAGGACCATGTCAACTTCATCTCACACCCACAGAGCTAGCAGGCTCTAAAAAGCATTCGGCTGACCCCTCCACCGACGAGCCTAGCTCCAAGAGAGCTGGGAAACAACCAATAAAGGAGCCATCGAAGAAACAAGCATCAATTCGGGCGACTGCACTGCAACCGTGGCCCACTGCCATGCCTACCATGCCGTATACACCGCCGACTGCCCCACCATGACCGCCACAGGAAAGCTGCCCACCACCCAATGCCTGGCCAACTGGCCCGGCGCTGGCTGATGTGACCAGCTGTGAAGTGCCCACTAGCTCGCCGCCGCTCAAGTCTCTTCGAGCAGGGCATGGCATAAGGTTCAAGTGTACCAAGAGGTACTCCATCTTCCAGTGTCTTCATGAGACTTGAAACTTCATCCTTTGGTTAAGTGTGATGTCTATTTGTAGGAAGCCGAGTGACGCCAACCCCAAAGGCTTGCCACCGTGGGTCCCGGCCCTCAAAGGCTGGAGCCTAGCAAGTTGAGCCGAGTTCCCTTCCAGCCCTAGGGCTGAAGTGGTGCACTTAGGTCCCCAGCCCACCTCCCCCAGTCGAGAGAAAGAGAACCAAACTGTGGAGCCAACTGGCCCATCTCCACCTTCTGATCCAAAGCCAACGACCCCCAGTCCACCTTCGTCTCCGTCTTCAGGAAGCAGACCGATAGCCCAAAACTCCGACGATGATATTCCCATGCCATTGGCCCAACCTTGCAACCCTCCCAAGATCTTCAACTCGAGGAACACGGACAGGAGCGCAGAGATCTTGGTGGTGGACGTGGAAGCCTCCAACAAGGAGCGGATCAAGCTGTATGAAGCCACAATCAAGGCATCATAGCAAGTCCAAATAAGTGCTCTGACTCAGTAGTGCTAGTCATGCCACCACTCTTTGTCATAGTAGTCATTAATCTTCTTGTCTTCTATAGAAAATCACTGATAGGTTTGAGAAGTTGAGCCAAGCCCTAGCAAAGCTCACTCCCTAGATATACTAGCTATCCATGCTGCAACAGGAGAAAGACAAGATCTAGCAGAAGGCAAAGGACACGGAGACCTGGCTCCGAGACGCGGTGAACACCCTGAGGGACGACAAGTTTGACCTCATGGGTACTGTCCGAGGTGAGTACCATTGCTTCCCGAGTACGCCCTTATGTTGATTTCATATGTTGAGATCTTGTCTTTTGTCATCACAGTTCGAGAACACACTATCCATGGCCAATCCCAGGAAATTAGCAAACTGAAGAAGGAAGTCTAGGAGCTCGTCACTACAAAAGCCAAGATTGAAGAGGAATTCAAAGGTCTCCTACTAGATTCCTAATATCTGTTCTCGAGTATATCTTGAATTGTCTTCTCACCTCATAACCTATCCTCATGGGCAGATTCCAAGATCAAGATCCAGTCGCAATTCGAGTCATTTGCAGAGCAAATACGCCATGTGGAGAAAACAAAGCAGTCATTCGTTGATGCTGAGAGCTTTTGCACTGGAGCACACAATGCTGGGCATAACGCATGCGCTCACCATGGTGAAATCCTTATACCCCAAAGTGGATATTGAAGATGTCAGCAAGGATTTTGCGGATGGGACCACTCCGGAGTAGGAGCTTGCTCTCATAAACAAAGTCCGTAGCACAACTAAATCCATAGTAGAAGATCTCCCGCGGTAAGCTGTAAGGACAAGTCCTGGATTACTTCATGTAAACAGTGTTGAAACTTATATGTAAATGACTTGTGATATTTGTTTGTAAAGTCATGCTGAGTGCTTGTGTTATCCTTGCCGTCATTAGACTTGCCTGACTAGCTGTAGGTATTGAGTGATAGGACTCGGCTTAAAAGCGCTTATCCTGTTAGAGCTGTACTCGATACTACTAGCGTCATCGTTACAAAACTTCATGACATAGATTAAAAACACTCAAATTTGAACAACATTGTCGATGCTTTGCACCGGCAATAAAACTATGGGACTACTCGGCGAGGGTGAATTCGGTGGACTGCAGAGGAACACAAGAGAATTATACTGGTTCAGGCCCTCAAGGTGAGGTAATACCCTACGTCCAGTTGAGGTGTTATTCCTCTGAGGTGTATGGAGATCGATGATTTGGTTGTTCTTGTTGTGCTTGCCCTGAAGGGCGCCCTGCCTCCCTTTATATACTAGGGGACAGGGGTACATGATAAGGATCCCAGCCGGATACAGCCAAGGGATTTCCTTCTTAGAGATTGAGTCCTATCCGACAAAGACTATGTTTCCTTATTATACAAGGTACAGCCTGCCGGGTGCTATCTTATCTCTAATTACATGGTTCGGCCCATCCTCTATCCGAGTGGCCCATGTACAGGTAATGAGGTACCCGGGGCCCATGGCCTCCACAGTAGCCCCTGAGACCTTCATAGTTGAGTCACAGCTGATGCCGAGTGCTCGTCCTCCACGGTGAAGGTTGCCCGAGTGTAGTGCACCCGGGTACTCTTTGTCCAAGTAAGTCTTCTCCCGAGTCCTGCTTCATGTCAGCTGGCAGCGAGGCTATGAAGGGCTTCATGTAGATATATGAATAGTGTGCGCCAAATAGGCGCACCTATTAGGTGTAGCCCCCGACTTTGTGCTTAATTGTGAAGACAATTAAACATAAAGTGAAAGATCTTTAACCTGGAAGTCTTTCCCGAGTAGATTACTACTCGTATTTACGACTCTTCGGTATCATGTCAACCGGAATAAACTTTATAGTCTTGCCGAGTAGAAGACTACTCGTATGTTGGACTCTTCGACTTATGTCAGTCGGAATATGTATTTATAGTCTTGCCGAGTAGAATACTACTCGTATATGCGACTCTTCAGTGTCATATCAGCTGGAAAGAGGGTATATAGTCTTTTCCGAGTGGCGTCCCACTCAAAAGTTAGACTCCTCCACATCATGTCAGCAGGAAAAGATATTTATAGTCTCTCCCGAGTAGTGCACTACTCAAAAGTTAGACTCGTCCGCATCATGTCAGCGGGTAAAATGTTGCTCATGGCAACTGATGGCCACGCATGTAGGCCGAGTACCACTTTATGAGAATAATCCATAACGTGGTTAGGTGTACTCGAGAGAGATACCTGCATCTCCAATTGTAATGAAGACCAGCTTGTGATCCTTGTCAAGATATATCCTCGAGACCTGGTAGATAAAAACAGATACCCAAACGTATATGTTTAGCAATAAGGCTTTCAAGAAGCATATCTGTTTACCTCATCGACTCCTGTTAGTAGCACCAGCACTATAATTTCAACTCAGCCTGCAAGCGGCCCACATGGAGCATGCTACTGTAGGAACTCATATCTTGGTGGCCCAGTGCTGACTGTGGTAGGCCAGGCCCATCTAGTCGACATCGGCTCTATAAAAACGGGGAGAGAGAAAAAGATTCCTTCATCTTCCAAAGCCAACCGCTTCGTCTTCCACCTTCGCGCCCAACTTTTCGCCGCCTGCTCGGCTAGGGTTAGCTAGCGCCATTCCCCACCAGAACTCGGGCGATTCCATTCCTCTTCGCTTGTTCCAAGCCCCCAATTCGCTTTCCCCCAAATCTCATTGCTTCCGGTCATGCCGAAGGCTTCGAATCTCGCGGGTGCGCCGGGGAGTTCTTGGCCGATTTCGGACTACGGCTCGGTGAAGCTGAAGTGGCTAGAAAGCGAGCTGAAGTTGCCTAGCCAAGAAGTGATTCGCTGGCGGTCGGCCAGGGATGAGTCGAACCCAAATCCCCGACCTGGAGAAACGGTAGTTTTCGCCTCCTTTTTCGATCGAGGCTTGTGCCTTCCGTCTTCTGATTTCTTCCGCCGCATCCTTGATTTCTATGGGCTGGAGTTAGTGCATTTGAACCCCAACTCAATCCTCAGATCTCTATTTTTGTCACTCTGTGTGAGTGCTATTTGGGTGTGGAACCCCATTTCCTCTTCTTCAGGCATCTGTTCCACATTAAGCCTCAGCCCTCCAAATCTAACATCAGTGTAATCGGGGGGGCTGGTCTTCAATTGAGGGGTGATAGGAAAAAGTCATATCTTGATCTTCCCTTGAAATCCTCCTTGAAAGGCTGGCACAAGGTGTGGTTCTATTGCGCAAATCTGGCACCCTCCTTGCGGCCATTTACCGGCTTGCCACCGGTGTTTTCACCGAATTGGTCGGCGGACCCGACCTATGAGGAGATGGGTCAAGTGCACCTGCTGCTGGCGAAGCTGGATAATTTCAAGAAGGCCGGCCTGACTGGTCCCTGGGTAGCCAGGCGGTTCCTGACCCGGCGCTTCTAGCCCCTGAAGCTAAGGAGCGCGTTCGGCTGGGACTATCAGGGAAAAAATGACCTTGACCGAGTTAGTCGGGAGTCGGCCGATGAGCGGAAGGTAACGGAGACCTTGTTTGGATACTTCTCCAGCGGGGTAATTGAAACCGAAGACAAGAAGAGACGCATTGCGTCTTTCAGGCACAACCGGCCCCGGACCAAGGTAACATCCGTCTTCCCTTCGTAGCGTATGCCTGCGGGCTCAAATGTCTAAGTTTCCGGCAGCATATGATGTATCTTGTCGATTTTCTTGTAGTGGTGCGTTTCCCGTCCATTGTCGGCTGTCACGTCGAAGAAGAGGCCAAGGAGTCCCTCTGCTGCCCAACCCGACTCCAAGGGAGCGGGGAAGAAGCCGATTTTATATCGGGGCGAGGGGGCCATGATGGCGCGCGCCGTGAGCGGAGGCTTGAAAATAAAGGACGCCGCCACCGCGACGCCCAAGCGGTCAAGTCCCAGGTTGAGACCTACGGGTTTGAGTCCGACGTTGTCGGGCCCGGCCGTGGCGCCACCAAGGGGCCGGCTAGAGCAAACGCCACCAGGGGCGGAGGCGCCCGAGCCGACCATACCGGAGTCGGGGCCTACTCGGGTTGATGTGCCACCGCCAACTGTGACGCCGATCGGGCCTACTGCCGGTGCTAGCGCTCCATCGGGGAGCATGTCGCCCAGCAAGAAGCTGAAGTTCTCTAAGAGGTGCGCCGCTCCGGGTCTTCTGAAGTCTTTGTGTGTTGAAGCAATGTCTTGATGTCTTGTTTCGCCATGCAGGAAGCGAGCCGATATCGATCTCAAGGAGACCAATCCGACCGCTCCTCTTGAAGGACCCGC
This sequence comes from Oryza meyeriana var. granulata, assembly GCA_003991445.1. Taxonomy (NCBI): domain Eukaryota; kingdom Viridiplantae; phylum Streptophyta; class Magnoliopsida; order Poales; family Poaceae; genus Oryza; species Oryza meyeriana. The sequence goes on from RYFJ01001561.1 coordinate 176,404, forward strand.
CCCGGCCGAGCCGGCGGCCGCGAACACACCTGCCGAGCTGAAGGCCAACTTGGTCGTGGAGACCGAGGTGGTCCCGACTGTAGGGCCGCCGCCGCCACCACCCAACCGAGGGGCGGCCACTGAGGTCGAGGCCTCAGCCCCTGAGGCGTTGCCTGTTGCAGAAGTCATCGTTGGAACCCCTGAGCCAGTCCCCGAGGCCGCGAGGGACAGCGGTGTGGAGGCTGAGGCCCCGTCACTATCGTGGTCGTCGTCGTCGTCGCCACTGCCGCCGCCGCCAGAGATCCCACATCTGCCTCGGATCGAAGCTCCTCCACGTGTGATGCCCCGGACCTTTACATGGACAACTCGCGACGGTACTGCGAAAAGCTTCAGGCTCGATGAAGTCGTCGCGAGAGGGAGCGTGAAAACTTGCTTCGTGCCGCTATCAGCGGGTCCCAGGGGGTCGCGGTATGACTCTTGTGGGAGAGCCTCGGCAATCTTCTTGTTTTGATATCTGGTTCCGTCTTTGATCCGTCTTTTATCCTGAGCAGAAGCTTGTCGACCGCAATGAGGCGATGACGGAAATCTTGGTCGAGGTAGCTCCCCACCTCGCAGAACTGGAGCAGCTCCAGGCGTTGAAGGCCGAGATGGAGGCACGTCATACGGGGAGGAAGGCCTGGTTGAAGAGTGGCGCTGATCAGCTCAGGGCAGAGACATGGGCTCTAGCCGGAAAGATCAGAGGTAAAATCCTCGAGTATATCTTCCCGACCGAACCGTTGATGTATTCATCCAGCTGTGTTGTTCCCTACTGCCCAATTGTGTCATGACTGCATGGTTGAGCTCTTGGCTAATCTATGGTGCAGACCTCGAAGCGGAGTTAAAGACCCGAACAAAGAGGGAATCGCAGCTGAAGGAGGCCGAAGAAGCCAAGGACGAGCTCGAGAAGGTCAAGGCCGACCTGACAAAGGCCAACACCGAGCTTGACTGGGAGAAGTCCGAGTTGAAGGAGGCCGTCGTCAAGCTCGGTAAGGAGAAGGCTAAACTGGAGAAGACTGTGGCTGGGTGGGAGGCCGACTACGAAAGTAAGTCCTCAACCTGACTGTGATCTTAGCCAATCCGTTAGTTATTCTGTGTGTAGCCGAATCTGACAAGTTTACTTGCCGGCGGACCTGGGCAGACATGAGAGCCAACGTCCAGGCCCAGTATCGGTTCTACACAGAGGAGATAAGAGTGGTCAGGGAGTCACGGGAGGCCCTCGTCGGGTCTGTGAAAGGGCTCCTTGACCTCATAGATCCCCGCCCTGTGGGGACCAGTTGCAGCAGAATTCCCCAGATAGAGGCACGTCTCGAGGATGCACCGAGTGCCTTGAAAAAGTACTCGGATGAGCATGTTGTCGCCGGCGTGGCCCATACCCTAGCGATGACCAAGTCCATCTACCCGAGGGCAGATATTGAAGCCATCGGGGAGTGGTTTGCCGAAGAGACGACGCCCGAGGAGGCGCTGGAGCTGATTACCCGGGCGAACCCGACTGCTGAAATAATTACCTGAGACCTAGGTCTGTAAGGGCAACATGTTATGTAGTCGGGATATATAAACTTGTGTAAATAAGCATGTGTAAATATGTGTGCAATGCCGCCAAGCTTATTATTCAGTTGCCATTAGCTTCACTTGACCGTGTAGTATGCACCGAGTTAGTCTGTCAAAACTTAATAAAAACGTTCGAAGTAAGGAGCTGTACTCGGGCAAACGTGACAGTCATAGTAAGGCTTCATAACCGAAGTGAAATAAGCTCGTATGTTATTGACAGAGCACATATATACATGCAGCCCCCGACTCACTACTCAGTTGATACAAGCGGCGTGGTGAGTTAGAAGAACTGTACACATGAAAATTATAGAACTTAGGTGTAGAAAGGACGTAGCTGTTCTATGTTCCATGAGTTGCTGATGAGAACGCTGTCTTCGGTCTTCAGTCAGTAGGCGCCAGGCCGCGTGACCTTGGCTATAATGAACGGCCCTTCCCAGATTGGGGATAACTTATGCCTGTCTTTGGTGGTTTGTATTTTCCTCAGAACGAGATCCCCGACCAAAAAGGCGTGGCCACGGACATTGCGATTGTGGTAGCGACGTAGGCCTTGGAGCTACCTTGCCGACTGGATTGTTGCGGTGTCTCGTGCTTCTTCCAGCTGATCTAGTTCGACCAGTCGGGTATTGTTGGTGTCTTCTTCTGAGTAAGCCCGGACTCATGGAGAGCCGAACTGTAACTCGGTAGGTAGCATAGCCTCGGCACCATAGACCAGAAAGAAAAGGGATTGCCCTGTCGCCCGACTAACCGTGGTTCTGAGAGACCAGAGAACGGATGGGAGTTCTTGTACCCACCGGCCCGCATATGGTTGTAGTCGGTCGAATATCCTGGCCTTGATGCCTTGTAAGACCATGCCGTTGGCTCGTTCAACCTGCCCGTTGCTCCGCGGGTGTGCCACAGATGCATAGCAGATCTTGATGCCGAAATCATCGCAGAAGTCTTAGAATACGCCGGCCGTGAACTGAGTACCGTTGTCAGTGATGATGCGGTTAGGGACTCCGAACCAGTATAATATACTCATGATGAAGTCCTTTGCTCGTGCCGCTGTAATTGTTGCAATGGGTTTAGCCTCAATCCACTTGGTGAACTTATCCACCGTGACGAATAAATGTGTGAACCCTCCTCGCGCTTTCTTGAAAGGCCCGACCATGTCGAGCCCCCATACTGCAAATGGCCAGGAAATGGGGATAGTTTGGAGTTCCTGGGCTGGAAGATTTGTTTGTCTTGTGTAGAACTGGCAACCCTCGCACTTGCGAACGATGTCTTTGGCGTCTGTTACTGCTGTGGGCCAGAAAAATCCCTGCCGGTAAGCCTTTCCGACAAACGTCCTGGGTGCGGCGTGGTTGCCACATATGCCCGAGTGGATCGAATGCAGAATCTCCTTGTCCTCCTCGGTGGTGACGCAACGCATGAGGACACTAGATGCACTCCTTCGGTACAGGTCTTCCCCGACTAGTAGGAAGCTTTTGTTTCGACGCTTTATCTGCTCGGCTTGACTACGATCTGCTGGGAGTTTGTCGTCCATGAGGAATTTGACAACAGGAGTCCTCCAATCTTGACATATGTGCAGCACCTCATTTGTGGTCGGGGTAAGCTCGCCTCCCGACTGCTCCGGTGCCGGTTTCTTCTTGACTGATGGCTCCATAAGTTGCTCGACAAAGATTCCAGTTAGAACTGCTTCTCGCTTGGATCCCATGTTTGCTAGCTCGTCTGCTGCGTCGTTGTATTGGTGCAGGACATGTGTGATTTCCCGCCCGTCGAACTTGTTTTCCAGCTTGCGGACCTCCTGACAGTATGCCGCCATGGTATCGTCGAGACAGGTCCAGTCTTTCATGACTTGGTTTACCACGAGTTGAGAATCTCCGCGCACAACCAGTCGACGTATGCCGAGTGATATAGCGATGCGGAGCCCGTGAACAAGTGCCTCGTACTCGGCGACGTTGTGGGAAGCCGGGAAGTGGATTTGTGGAACGTACTTCAGTTTTTCGCCAGTGGGGGACGTCAATATGACTCCGGCCCCGGCGCCACCGATCCGTAGAGAACCATCGAAGTACATTGTCCAGTACTCTAGCTTTGCTGTTGGTGTAGGCAGTTGGACTTTTGTCCACTCGGCCACGAAGTCGGCTAGAGCTTGAGACTTGATTGCTGTCCGTGGCTGAAAGGTGATGTCAAACGCCATCAACTCGAGTGCCCATTTAGCGATTCGGCCGGTGGCCTCGCGATTATGAAGGACATCCCCGAGTGGAAATGTTGTGACCACCGTGACTTGGTGTGCTTGGAAATAATGCACCAGCTTTCGGACTGTGATGAGTAGGCCATATAGCAGCTTCTGGACCTGCGGGTATCTCGTTTTGGAGTCAGCAAGGACCTCGCTGACGAAGTAGACTGGCCATTGTATTTTTTGAATATGACCCTGTTCGGATCGCTCAACCACCAGCACCGTGCTGACTACCTGTGTTGTTGCCGCCAGATATAGCATTAGCGGTTCCTGGGGCAGAGGTGACGCCAACACGGGGGGTGATGTGAGGCATTGTTTGAAGTCTTCGAAGGCTTGTTGGGCTTCCGGAGTCCATTGAAAATTATCGGTCTTTTTGAGTAGCTTGAAGAAGGCCATGCCCCGTTCGCCCAGTCGGGAAATAAACCGGTTGAGTGCCGCCATGCAGCCTGTCAGCTTCTGGACGTCTTTGAGGTTAGTCGGGGGTGCCATGTGCCTGATGGCGTTGACTTTCTCCGGGTTGGCCTCAATGCCGCGGTGCGAGACGATGAAGCCGAGTAACTTTCTGGATGGCACACCGAAGGCGCACTTTTCCGGGTTCAACTTCATCTTGAATCTTCGAAGGTTCTGGAAGGTTTCTTCCAAGTCAGTGATGAGGTCTTCTTTGGACTTGGTCTTGATCACCACATTGTCGACGTAGGCTTCCACGTTGCGCCCGATCTGAGTATGCGACACCGCTGAATAGCCCTTTGATAGGTTGCGCCCACGTTCTTCAGACCGAATGGCATTGTGATGTAGCAGTACGCTCCAAACGGTGTGATGAAAGATGTCTTCAAGCAGTCTTCCTCCCTCAGGCTGATTTGATGGTATCCCGAGTAGCAGTCGAGAAAACTGAGTAGGTCACACCCTGCTGTGGAATCAACCACCTGATCTATCCTGGGAAGACCAAATGGGTCGTTGGGGCACGCTTTGTTGAGGTCGGTGTAGTCGACGCACATGCGCCATTTACCATTTTTCTTTCGGACCAGAACTGGGTTTGCCAGCCAGTCCGGGTGGGAGACCTCTTTGATGAACCCGGCTGCGAGGAGTTTAGTAATTTCCTCCCGAATAGCATCTTTGCGGTCTTGAGCGAAGCGCCGTAGTCTTTGCTTGACTGGTTTGGCGTCTGTCTTCACGTTTAGGGCATGCTCGATCACCTCCCTTGGTACGCCCGGCATGTCGGACGGTTTCCACGCGAAGATATTCTTGTTGGCTTGGAGGAAGGTGACGAGCGCGTCTTCCTATTTGGGGTTGAGTCCGGTCCTGACTAGAGCAGTCTTGGAGGGGTCGGAAGGGTCCAGGGGGATCTTCTTCATGTCAGAGTCCGCTGAAATTCCCGATTTTGCTGCTTTTTTCGCCGGAACTTGATCTTGCTCGACTTCTGTTGTGACGGCTTGCCGAATGCTATCGCGCTCGACTGCCGCCTCTTGTGATTGAGCCAGTTCGCAGCTCTCCTTGTCGCAGGTGAAGGCTTGCTTGACGTCACTGCGGAGGGAGAGGACTCTTGCTGGTCCAGGCATCTTCAGCACCTTGTATGTATAGTGCGGTATCGCCATAAATTTGGCGAGTGCCGGTCGTCCGAGTATCGCGTGGTACGCAGTCTCGAAGTCGGCGACCTCGAAGCAGACATTTTTTGTGTGGAAATTATCCCGCGTGCCGAAGGTTACCGGCAAAGTTATCTGCCCGAGTGGAGTTGATGACAGGCCGGGAATTATTCCGTGCAAGGGCGCAGTGCTCGGCCGTAGTTCTGAACGAGGAATTTTCATCTCGTCCAAAGTCTTGGCAAACAGGATATTAAGCGCGCTGCCTCCGTCGATGAGGGTTTTCTTCAGCCTGATGTTTCTGACGACCGGGTCCAGGACGAGTGGATAGCGTCCCGGGTGGGAAACCCGATCTAGGTGATCTGCGCGATTGAAGGTGATGGCCATCTCTGACCAGCGCAAGTATTGGGGGGTGTCGGCTGTGGAGACCGTGTTGATGTCACGTGCTGAAAGCTTCTGTTTGCGCTTGGACTCGTACGCGAGTGGCCCCCCGAAGATATGGTTGAGCTCGGCTTGAGGATCTTGGAAATCATCAGCCGGACCCGAGTCTGGCTTGTCTTTGTCCTTGTCGGCGCCAGACGATGAAGTCTGCTCGGAGGCGAACTTCTTGAGCATATAGCAGTCTTTGGCTGCGTGCTTTCCCTTGGGGTGAAAGGGGCATGGCCCGCTCATGACTTTCTGGTAGTCGTTGTTCCGCTGGGGCCGCAACCGACTGTGCTCCATGTTGGCCACCTCGTTGTCCGACTTCCGCTTACGGCTGCTAGACTTGTTTTGAGACGGCTCGTTTTCGGCTTTTGCCTTCTGTTCTTTCTGACGGGGCTCCTTCTTCTCGTCGAGGGCCTCCGCGACCGCTTCGGTCGAGCCGGCGTATTTGTTGGCCATGTCGAAGAGCGCCCGGACCGTGGATGGTGGCTTCCGAGTGAATTTTGCAATAAGCGGAGCGTCTTTTACCCCTTTGCGAAAGGCGGCGATGACGGCTTCATCTTTGACGGTTGGAATTTGGTTGCGCTTCTCGGAAAACCTTTTGATGAATTCGTGCAGGGACTCATTTTTCTTCTGGTGCAGTTGATAAAGATCATGCTCCGAAGCGGGTCTATCGTAGGTCCCCTGGAAGTTAGCAATGAACCGCTCCCTGAGTTGTCCCCAGGTACCGATCGACCACCTTGGGAGGCCTGTCAGCCATGTCCTCGCCGAGTCGGCTAGCGCGACTGGGAGGTAGTTAGCCATGACTCTGCTGTCGCTCCCAGCAGCTCGAACTGCTAGGGTGTAAACGGTGAGCCAGGACTCTGGGTTTGTCTTGCCGTCGTACTTTTCGATTCCGGTGGGCTTAAAGCCAGTCGGCCACAAGACGTCCTGTAGCTCCCGAGTGAAGGTTGGGATGCCTTCGTCTTCGTGAGGGCTCTGACTCCAATCTTGGCGATGTAGTCGCTCGTGGTGGATACCAAAGCGCTCGTTTTCGTCTTCCAGTCGGCGGCGTTCATCTTCTTCGTGTTCTTCACATTGAGCGTTTATGGTGTGACGAAGGTCTCGGTGCAGTCGCACTCGGAGGTCTTGATTGGGTCAGCGATCATACTGGCGACACCGCCGGTTGTCATTATTGGTATTGCCGAGCGTCGTTTGCCGGGACTCTTCACGTTGCCGACTGGAGCTGGCTGCCCAGCGTCGTGTTGATGCAGATGAGCCTGCCGCCGGAGAACCCGACCGGTTGGTCGGTATAGCAGTGTCGCCTGACTGCTGTTGCTACTGACAAGCAGCAGTTGTGATCATCGCCTTCATCTTAGCGATAGTCGGGGTGGCCTGGTGATCGGCCCCGAGCTGGAGTGTGTCCAGCAGAGTTGCTGCGGCCACAACGTTCTGTTGTGGCGTGACAAAGACGTGTGGTCGCCAATCTTGGTTTGGAGGATCTGTTGCTGAGCGACTCGCCCAGCCTGGCGCAGCTCATTATTGCGGGCTTCGCGGTTGGCCTCCTCTTGTTGTAATCGGCGCGCCTCCTCTTGTCGCTCCTCTTGTAGTCGGCGTACCTCAGAAGGTAGTGTTGAAGCCATGAAGATCTCGCGGGAAAGGGGGAAGCTTGCCGGATTAAAGTCCGAGCTAGCGCTCGAACCGCTGTCCGACTTGGTGTCGGACTCCGAATAATTTATCGGACTGAGAACGACTCTGACCTCCCTAGATCCAATCTGAAACGGCGCTTGGCCGTGTCCAAACTGAATTGCTGGAGATCGGGTCATCTGCGCGGAATAAAGATGCGCAGCGTCGCCGGAGTGGTGCGGGAAATTGACGACCTCTCCCCTTCTCGGCCCAACTCGGGCTGGCTCAAGGCCTAACCTAAGTCGGACGCCGAAGGAGAGGGTTGTCCCAATGCTCGGTGATGTGAAGGACTGCCACAGAAAATCGTCGAAGGGGATGGCGGTGTCCTGGGTGCCGACTGGCGCAACATCGGCTGGTTCCTCGGTCGGCAAGATTGGATTTGCCTCAACCAAGGTGAGATGGCCGAGTTGATTGGCGATGAAGTCTAAGCTCCCGAAGGTAATTGCATCTCCAGGGGGGGGGGGAACTTGTTGATTGAATCCATCGAATCTTCTGATGGGGAATTCGCCGGGCCCCTACCTGGCGCGCCAACTATCGATGCTTTGCACCGGCAATAAAACTATGGGGCTACTCGGCGAGGGTGAATTCGGTGGACTGCAGAGGAACACAAGGGAATTATACTGGTTCAGTGTCGATGCTTTGCACCGGCAATAATACTATGGGGGTACTCGGCGACCTGGAATTCGGTGGATTGCAGAGGAACACGAGGGAATTATACTGGTTCAGGCCCTCAATGTGAGGTAATACCCTACGTCCAGTTGAGGTGTTATTCCTCTGAGGTGGATTTGTGATCAATGATCTGGTGTGCCCTCATAGGGCGCCCTACCTCCCTTTATATACTAGGGGACAGGGGTACATGGCAAGGATCCCAGTCGGATACGACCAAGGGATTTCCTTATTAGAGATAGAATCCTATCCGACTAAGGCTATGTTTCCTTATTGTACAAGGCATAGCCTGCTGGGTGCTATCTTATCTCTAATTACATGATCTGGCCCATCCTCTATCCGAGTGGCCCATGTGCTGGTAATGAGGTACCCGGGGCCCATGGCTCCCACAGTAGCCCCTGAGACCTTCATAGTTGAGTCACAGCTGATGCCGAGTGCTCATCCTCCACGGTGAAGGTTACCCGAGTGCGATGCTCCCGAGTGCTCTTTGTCCGAGTAAGTCTCCCCGAGTCCTGCTTCATGTCAGCTGGCAGCGAGGCTATGAAGGTTTCATGTAGAATAAATGAATAGTGTGCGCCGAATAGGCGCACCTATTAGGTGTAGCCCCCACTTTGTGCTTAATTGTGAAGACAATTAAACATAAAGTCAAAGATCTTTAACCTGGAAGTCTTTCCCGAGTAGATTACTACTGGTATATGAGACTCTTCGGTATCATGTCAACCGGAATATAATTTATAGTCTTGCCGAGTAGGAGGCTACTCGTATATAGGACTCTTCGACTTCATGTCAGTCGGAATATGAGTTTATAGTCTTTTCCGAGTGGCGTCCCACTCAAAAGCTAGACTCTTCCGCATCATGTCAGCGGGAATAGATATTTATAGTCTCTCCCGAGTAGTGCACTACTCGAAAGTTAGACTCTTCAGCGTCATGTCGACTGGGATAATGTCGCTCATGGCAACTGATGGCTACGCATGTAGGCCGAGTACCACTTTATGAAAATAAATCCATTATGTGGTCAGGTGTTCCCGAGAAAGATACCTGCATCCCCAATTTTAATGAAGACCAGCTTGTGATCCTTGTAAGGATATATCCTCGAGACCTGGTGGATAAAACAGATACCCAAACATATATGTTTAGCAGTAAGGCTTTCATGAAGCATATCTGTTTACCTCATCGATTCCTGTGGGTAGCACCAGCGCTATAATTTCAACTCAGCCTGCGGGCGGCCCACATGGAGCATGCTACTGTAGGAACTCATGTCTTGTCGGCCCAATACCAACTGTGCAGGCCTGGGCCCATCTAGTCGGTACAGGCTATAAAAGGATGGGGAGAGAGAAAAAGATTCCATCGTCTTCCCCAAAGCAGCCAATCTCTTCGTCTTCCACCTTCGTGCCTAGCTTCCCGCCCGGCTAGGGTTAGCAGCAGCTGTTCCCCACCCGGACTCGGGCGATTTCAATCCTCTTCGTTTATTCCAAGCCCCCGATTTGCTTTCCCCCAAATCTCACCACCTCCAGTCATGCCGAAGGCGACGAATCCTGCGGGTGCGCCAGGGAGTTCTTGGCCGATCTCGGATTGCGGCTCGGTGAAGCTGAGACGGCTGGAGAGCGAGCTGAAGTTGCCCAGCCAAGAAGTGATCCGTTGGCGGTCGGCGAGGGATGAGTCGAGCCCCAACCCCCGGCCTGGTGAAACGGTAGTTTTCGCCTCTTTCTTTGATCGGGGCTTGTGTCTTCCGTCGTCTGATTTCTTCCGCCGCATCCTTGATTTCTACGGGCTGGAGTTGGTACATTTAAATCCCAACTCGATCCTTCAGATCTCCATATTCGTTACTCTTTGCGAGTGCTTTCTGGGTGTTGAGCCCCATTTCATCCTCTTCCGACACTTGTTCCATGTCAAGCCCCAGCCTTCCAAGAGTAATATCAGTGTGATTGGGGGGGCTGGTCTTCAACTAAGGAGTGATGGGAAGAAAACATATATTGATTTGCCCTTGAAATCTTCTCTGAAAGGCTGGCACAAGGAGTGGTTTTACTGTGCCGATCTAGCTCCTTCCTTGCGCCCGTTTACTGGTATGCCGCCGGCGGTGTTTGCCAAGCTGGTCTTCGAGCCAACCTTTGAAGAACTGGCCAGGCACATATATTGCTGACGAAGATAGATGACCTCAAGAGGGCCGGCTTGACAGGGCCCTGGGTAGCTCGTCGTTTCCTAACGAGACGCGTCCAGCCGCTGAAGTTGAGAAGCGCTTTCGGCTGGGCCTTCAAAGGTAAACACGATCCCGACCGGGTGAGCAGCGAGACGGCGGACAAGGGGGCAGTGACCGATACCTTGTTCGGCTACTTCTCTGAAGGGGTCGTTGCCACCAAAGATGATAACCGCCGAGTTGCCGCCTATAGCTTCATCCGGCCGCGAACCAAGGTAACCTTCTACCTTCTTCCGTGGTGAACGCCTGTGGAACGGTGATTGTTCAACCTTGCGTGATAGTATCTTGTCGACTTGCTTGTAGTGGCATGAGGAATTTGATGAAGATTCTCGTCCATTGTCTGCGGTCGCGTCGAGGAAGAGGCCGAGGAGTCCCTCTGATGCCCAACCCGACTCCAAGAGAGCGGGGAAGAAGCCGATTTTATATCGGGGCGAGGGGGCCATGACAGCGCGCGCCGTGAGCGGCAGCTTGAAGATAAAGGACACCGCTGCCACAACGCCCACGCGGTCGAGTCCCAGGCTAAGATCAGCAAGCTTGGGCTCGACGTTGTCGTACTCTGCAACAGCGCTGTCGAGGGGCCGACCAGAGCGGAGGCCGATTGGGGCGAAGGAACCCGAACCAACCATACCAGAGTCGAGGCCGACCCAGGCTGATATGCCTCCGCCATCGATGACACCGACCGGGGCGAGTGCCGATGCTAGCGCTTCGCCGGGGAGCGGGCAGGGTGGCAGGAAGCTGAAGTTCTCCAAGAGGTGCGCTACTCCGGGCCTTCTGTAGTCGTTGTATGTTAAATGCAGTCCTGATGTCTTGCTTCGTTGTGCAGGAAGCGGGCCGATATCGACCTCAGAAAGGTTGACCCATCTGCTCCACTTGATGAGTCTGCCCCAGCCGAGCCAGCGGCAGTGGACACACCTGCTGAGCCGGCGGCCAGCTCGGTCGCAGAGACCGAGGTAGCTCCGACAACAGGGCCACTACGCCATCCGACCAAGAGGTGGCTGTTGAAACTGAGGCCCCAGCCCCCGAGGCACCGTACGTCGCGGACGCGGGGGACGGAACCCCCCCGAGCCGGTCCCCGATGTTGTAGGGGAAGGCGGTGCCGAGGCCAGGACCCCGTCGCCGTCATGGTTATCGTCATCGCCATCGTCGCCGTTGCCGCCGCCACCGAGATCCGCATTTGCCTCGGATCGAAGCTCCCCACGTGTGATGCCCCGGACCTTCACGTGGACCACTCGCGACGGCACTATGAAAAGCTTCAGGCTCGATGAAGTCGTCGCAAGGAGAGAGCGTGAGAGCCTGCTTCGTGCCGCCATCAACGGGTCCCAAGGGGTCACGGTATGATTCTTGTAGTGAAGCTCCAGCAATCTTCTTGTCTTGATGTTTGACTCTGTCGTCGGTTTGTTCCTTGTCCCGAGCAGAAGCTCGTCGACCGCAACGAGGCGATGACAGAGATCCTGGTCGAGATGGCTCCCCACCTCGCGGAATTACAACAGCTCCGGGCATTGAAGGCCGAGATGGAGGTGCGTCACACGAGGAGGGAGGCCTGGCTGAAGAGCGGCGCTGATCAGCTCAGGGCTGAGACATGGGCCCTAGCCGAGAAGATCAGAGGTAAAATCCTCGAGCACATCTCCCCGACTGGACCATTGGTGTAATCATCCAGCTACGTCGATCCGACTGCTTGGTGGTGTCATGACTGCGTGATTGAGCTCTTGGCTAATCTATGGTGCAGACCTTGAAGCGGAGAGGGAGTCGCAGCTGAAGGAGGCCGAAGAAGCCAAGGCCGAGCTTGAAAGGGTCAAGGCCGACCTGACAAAGGCCAACATCGAGCTTGACAGGGAGAAGTCCGAGTTGGAGAAGGCTGTCGTCAAGCTCGGTAAGGAGAAGGCCGAACTGGAGAAGACCGTGGCCGGGTGGGAGGCCGACTACGAAAGTAAGTCCTCAACCCGACTGTGATCTCAGCCAATACATTAGTCACCCTGTGTGTAGCCGAATCTGACAAGCTTACTTGCCGGCCAATCTGGGCAGGCATGAGAGCCAACGTCCAGGCCCAGTACCGGTTCTACACGGAGGAGATAAGGTCAATCAGGGAGTCACGGGAGGCCCTCGTCGGGTCCGTGAAAGGGCTCCTTGACCTTGTGGATCCCCGCCCAGTGGGGACCAGCTGTAGCAGAATTCCTCAAATAATGGGGCGTCTCGAGGACGCGCCGAGTGCCCTGAAAAAGGTACTCAGACGAGCGGGTTGCCGCGGCGTGGCCAGACCCTAGCAATGACCAAGTCCATCTACCCGAGGGCGGACATTGAGGCCATCGGGGAGGGATTTTCCGAGGAGACGACGCCCGAGGAAGCGCTGGAGCTGATCTCACAGGCGAAGCCGACTGCTGAAGCGATTACCCGAGACCTGTGTCTGTAAAGGCAATACATTTTGTAGTCGGTGTATACATATGCTTTCATATACGATCATGTGTGAATATATGTGTCGTGCCGCCAAACTTATTATTCGGCTGTCATTAGCTTTACCCGACCATGTAGCATGCACCGAGCTAGTTCGATAGAACTTGATAAAAATCATTCGGAGGAAGATGCTATACTCGGGCGAACGCATCAGTCGTGGCAAGGCTTCATAACCGAGGTGAGATAAGCTTGTATGTTATTGACAGAACACATATATACATGCAGCCCCCGACTCACTACTCGATTGGAACAAGCGCGTAGTGAGTCAGGAAAAACTGTACACATGGAAAAAGTAAAACTCAGGTATAGAAAGGACGTAGCTGTTCTATATTCCATGAGTTGGTGATGAGGACGCCGTCTTTGGTCTTCAGTCGGTAGGCGCCTGGCCGCGTGACCTCGGCTATAATGAACGGCCCTTCCCAGATGGGGGATAGTTTATGCCTGTCCTTGGTGGTTTGTATCTTCCTTAGAACGAGATCCCCGACCAAAAAGGCGCGGCCACGGACATTGCGATTGTGGTAGCGACGCAGGCCTTGAAGATACCTTGCCGACTGGATTGTTGCGGCGTCTCTTGCTTCTTCCAGCTAATCTAATTCGATCAGTCGGGTGCTGTTGGAGTCGTCTTCGGAGTAAGCCCGGACTTGCGGAGAGCCGAACTGTATCTCAGTCGGTAGCATGGCCTCAGTACCGTAGACCAGGAAGAAAGGGGATTGCCCTGTTGCCCGACTAACCGTGGTTCTGAGAGACCAGAGAACGGATGGTAGTTCTTGTACCCATCGACCCGCATATGGTTGTAGTCGGTCGTATATCCTGGCCTTGATGCCTTGTAAGACCATGCCGTTGGCTCGCTCAACCTGCCCGTTGCTCCGCGGGTGTGCCACAGATGCATAGCAGATCTTGATGCCGAAGTCGTCGCAGAAATCTTGGAATAGGCCTGCCGCGAACTGAGTGCCGTTGTCGGTTATGATGCGGTTAGGGACCCCAAACCGGTATAGTATACTCAGGATGAAGTCCTTTGCTCGTGCCGCTGTGATTGTTGCGACAGGTTTAGCCTCAATCCACTTGGTGAATTTATCCACTGCGACGAATAAATGTGTGAACCCTCCTGGCGCTTTCTTGAATGGCCCGACCATGTCGAGCCCCCATACTGCGAATGGCCAGGAGATAGGGATAGTCTGGAGTTCCTGGGCGGGAAGATTTGTCTGTCTTGTGAAGAACTGGCAACCCTCGCACTTGCGAACGATATCTTTGGTGTCTGTGACTGCGGTGGGCCAGAAGAATCCCTGCCGGTAAGCTTTTCCGACTAACGTCCTGGATGCAGCGTGGTTGCCACATATGCCCGAGTGGATTGAATGCAGGATCTGCTTGCCTTCCTCGGTGGTGACATAGCGCATGAGGACACCGGATGCGCTCCTTCGGTACAGGTCTTCTCCGACTAGCAGGAAGCTTTTGCTTCGACGCTTGATTTGCTCGGCTTGAATGCGATCTTCTGGGAGTTCATCGTCCAGGAGGAATTTGAGAACAGGACCCCTCCAGTCTTGACATATGTGCAGCACTTCGTCGGTGGTCGGGGTAGGCTCGCCTCCCGACTGCTCTTGTGCCGATTTTCTTCTGACTGATGCTCCATAAGTTGCTCGACAAAGATTCCAGTCGGAACCGCTTCTCGCTTGGATCCCATGTTTGCCAGCTCATCGGCCGCGTCATTGTATTGACGCAGGACGTGTGTGATTTCCAGCCCGTCGAACTTGTTTTCCAACTTGCGGACCTCCTGACAGTATGCCGCCATTGTGTCGTCGAGACAGGTCCAGTCTTTCATGACTTGGTTGACCACTAGTTGGGAGTCTCCGCGCACAACCAGTCGACGTATGCTGAGTGATATGGCGATGCGGAGCCCGTGAACAAGAGCCTCGTACTCGGCGACGTTGTGGAAGCGGGAAGTGGATTTGTAGTACGTACTTCAACTTTTCGCCAGTGGGGGATGTCAGTATGACTCCAGCCCCGGCACCGCCGATCCGTAGGGAACCGTCGAAGTACATTGTCCAGTACTCTAGCTTTGTTGTTGGTGTTGGGAGTTGAACTTCTGTCCACTCGGCCACGAAGTCGGCTAGAGCTTGAGATTTGATAGTTGTCCGTGGCTGAAAGGTGATGTCAAACGCCATCAGCTCGAGTGCCCATTTAGCGATCCGGCCGGTGGCCTCGCGATTATGAAGGACATCCCCGAGTGGAAACGCTGTGACCACCGTGACTTGATGTGCTTGAAAGTAGTGCACCAGCTTTCGGACTGTGATGAGTAGGCCGTATAGCAGCTTCTGGACCTGCGGGTATCTTGTTTTGGAGTCGGCAAGGACCTCGCTGACAAAATAGATTGGCCGTTGTATTTTTTGAAGATGACCCTGTTCGGATCGCTCCACTACCAGCACCGTGCTGACTACCTGTGTTGTTGCCGCCAGATAAAGCATTAGTGGTTCCTGGGGCAGGGGTGACGCCAGCACGGGGGGTGATGTGAGGAATTCTTTGAAGTCTTCGAAGGCTTGCTGGGCTTCCGGGGTCCACTGAAAGGTGTCCGCCTTTTGAGGAGCTTGAAGAAGGGCATGCCCCGTTCGCCCAGTCGGGAGATAAATCGACTGAGTGCCGCCATGCAGCCTGTCAGCTTCTGGATGTCTTTAAGGTTGGTCGGGGGCGCCATGTTCTTGATGGCGTTGACTTTCTCCGGGTTAGCCTCGATGCCGCGGTGCGAGATGATGAAGCCGAGTAACTTCCCAGACGGCACCCCGTAGGTGCACTTGTCCGGGTTCAACTTCATCTTGAATCTTCGAAGGTTTTGGAAGGTTTCTTCCAAGTCGGCAATGAGGTCTTGTCTGGATTTAGACTTGATCACCACATCGTCGACGTAGGCTTCCACGTTGCGCCCGATCTGAGTGTGCAGACACCGCTGAATAGCCCTTTGGTAGGTTGCGCCTGCGTTTTTTAGACCGAACGGCATTGTGATATAGCAATACGCTCCAAACGGCGTGATGAAAGATGTTTTTAAACAGTCTTGTTCCCTCAAGCTAATTTGATGATATCCCGAGTAACAGTCGAGAAAACTGAGTAGGTCGCACCCCGCCGTGGAGTCAACCACCTGATCTATCCTGGGAAGACCAAATGGGTCCTTGGGGCACGCTTTGTTGAGGTCGGTGTAGTCGACGCACATGCGCCATTTACCGTTTTTCTTCCAGACCAGGACTGGGTTGGCCAGCCAGTCCGGGTGGTAGACTTCCTTGATGAAGCCGGCTGCGAGGAGCTTGGTGATTTCCTCCCGGATAGCATCCTTGTGGTCTTGAGCGAAGCGCCACAGCCGTTGTTTGACCGGCTTGGCGTCTGGCTTTACGTGTAGGGCGTGCTCGATCACCTCCCTTGGTAAGCCCGGCATGTCGGACGGTTTCCACGCGAAGATATCTTTGTTGGCTTGGAGGAAGGTGACGAGCGCGTCTTCCTATTTGGGGTCGAGTCCGGTCCCGACTAAGGCAGTCTTGGAGGGGTCGGAAGGGTCCAGGGGGATCTTCTTCGTGTCAGAGTCCGCTGAAATTCTCGACTTCGCTGCTTTTTTCGCCGGAACTGGATCTTGATCGACTTCAGATGTAGCGGCTTGCCGGATGCTGTCGCGCCCGACTGCCGCTTCTTGTGTTTGAGCCAGCTCGCAGCTCTCCTTGTCGTAGGTGAAGGCTTGCTTAGCGTCGCTGCGGAGGGAGAGGACTCCTGCTGGCCCGGGCATCTTCAGCACCATGTATGTGTAGTGCGGTATCGCCATGAATTTGGCGAGGGCCGGTCGTCCGAGTATCGCGTGATACGCGGTCTTGAAGTCGGCGACCTCGAAGGAGATGTTTTCTGTACGGAAGTTGTCCCGAGTGCCGAAGGTTACCGGCAAGGTTATCTGCCCGAGTGGGGTTGATGACAGGCCGGGTATTATCCCATGGAAGGGCGCGGTGCTCGGCCGTAGTTCTGAACGAGGAATTCTCATCTCGTCCAAAGTCTTGGCGAACAGGATGTTGAGCGCACTGCCTCCGTCGATGAGGGTTTTCTTCAGCCTAATATTTTTGACGACCGGATCCAGGACGAGTGGGTATCGTCCCGGGTGGGAAACCCGATCTGGGTGATCCGCGCGGTTGAAGGTGATAGCCATTTCTGACCAGCGCAGGTATGGGGGGGTATCCGTTGTGGAGACCGCGTTAATATCCCGCGCTGATAGCTTCTGCTTGCGCTTGGATTCGTACGCGAGTGGCCCCCCGAAGATGTGGTTGAGTTCAGCTTGGGGGTCCTGGAAATCATCAGCCGGACCCGAGTCTGGCTTGTCCTTGTCCTTGTCGGCGCCAGATGATGAAGCCTGCTCGGAGGCAAACTTCTTGAGCATGTGGCAGTCCTTGGCCGCGTGCCGGCCCTTGGGGTGAAAGGGGCAAGGCCCGCTCATGACTTTCTGGAAGTCGTTGTTCCACTGGGGCCGCGACCGACTGCGCTCCATGTTAGCCACCTCGTTGTCTGACTTCCGCTTGCGGCTGCCAGGCTTGTTCTGAGGCGGCTCGTTGTCGGCTTTTGCCCTGTTGTCTTTTTGTCGGGGCTCCTTCTTCTCGTCGAAGGCCTCTGCGACGGCTTCAGCCGAGTCGGCGTATTTGTTGGCCATGTCGAAGAGAGTCCGGACAGTGGATGGTGGCTTCCGAGTGAACTTCGCGATGAGCGGGGCGTCTTTTACTCCCTTGCGGAAGGTGGCGATGATGACCTCGTCTTTGATGCTTGGGATTTGATTGCGCTTCTCGGAAAACCTTTTGATGAATTCCCGTAGAGACTCGTTCTTTTTCTGATGCAGCTGGTAGAGGTCGTGCTCGGAAGCCGGTCTCTCGTAGGTCCCCTGGAAGTTAGCGATGAACCGCTCCCTGAGTTGTCCCCAGGAACCGATCGACCGCCTTGGGAGGCCTGTTAGCCATGTCCTCGCCGAGTCGGATAACGCGACTGGGAGGTAGTTAGCCATGGCTCTGCTGTCGCCCCCAGCAGCTTGAACTGCTAGGACGTAAACGGTGAGCCAGGACTCTGGGTTGGTCTTGCCGTCGTACTTTTCAATTCCGGTAGGCTTAAAGCCGACTGGCCATCGGACGTCCTGTAACTCCCGAGTAAAGGCTGGAATGCCTTCATTATCGTGAGGACTTGGGCTTCGGTTTTGGCGGTGTAGCCGCTCGTAGTGGAGACCGAAGCGCTCGTGTTCATCCTCCAGTCGGCGGCGTTCGTCTTCTTCGCGTTCTTCGCGCCGGGCCCTTAGGGTGTGGCGAAGATCGCATTGTAACCGCAATCGGAGGTCTTGATTGGGTCGGCGGTCGTATTGGTGACGCCGCCGGTTGTCGTAGTTGGTATTGCCGAGTGTGGTTTGGCAGGACTCTTCGTGCTGCCGGGTGGAGCCGGCTGCCCGTCGTCGTGCTGATGCAGATGACTCCGCCGCTGGAGAGCCCGTTCGACGGGTCGGTATGTGAGTGTTGCCTGACTGTTCTTGCTGCTGGCAGGCGGCAGCAGTAATCATCGCCTTGATCTTGGCGATGGTTGGTGTGGCCTGATGGTCCGGCCCAAACTGGAGCGTGTCAAGCAGAGTTGCGGCGGCCACGACGTTCTGTTGTGGCGTGACGAAGACATCGTGGTCGCCGACTTTGGTTTGGAGGATCTGCTGCTGGGCGGCTCACCCAGCTTGTCGAAGCCCGTCATTGCGAGCTTGTCGGTTGGCCTCCTCTTGTTGTTGTAGTCGGCGCGCCTCCTCATGCTGCTCCTCTTGCAGTCGGCGCACCTCGGAAGGTGGCGTTGAAGCCATGAAGATCTCGCGGGGGAGGAGGAAGCTTGCCAAGGTGGAGTCCGAGTTGATGCTCGAACCACCATCCGACTTAGTGTCGGACTCCGAGTAGTTTATCGGAGTTAGGACGACTCCGACCTCCCTAGATCCAATCTGAAACGGTTCATGACCGTGTCCAAACTGAATCGCTGGAGGTCGGGTCTGCTGCGCGGGTTGTAGATGCACAGCGTCGCCGAATCCATACGGGAGACGGACGATCTCTCCCCCTCTCGGCCTAACCCGCGCTGGCTCAAGGCCTAGTGCGAGCCGGACGCCGAAGGAGAGAGTTGTCCCGATGTCCGGCGATGTGAGGGACTGTCGTAGTAGATCGTCGAAGGAGATGGCGACGTCCCTGAGGCCGACTGGCGCAACGCCGGCTAGCTCCTCGGCTGGCAAGATCGGATCTGCCTCAGCCAAAGAAAGGTTGCCGAGTTGATCGGCGACGAAATCAAGGCTCCCGAAGGTGATGGTGTCTCCGTTGGAGAACTTGTCACCCTTGACTCCGTTGATGGGATCCATCGAATCTGTTGATGAAGAACTCGCCGGTCCCCTACCTGGCGCGCCAACTGTCGATGCTTTGCACCGGCAATAATACTATGGGGGTACTCGGCGACCTGGAATTCGGTGGATTGCAGAGGAACACGAGGGAATTATACTGGTTCAGGCCCTCAATGTGAGGTAATACCCTACGTCCAGTTGAGGTGTTATTCCTCTGAGGTGGATTTGTGATCAATGATCTGGTGTGCCCTCATAGGGCGCCCTGCCTCCCTTTATATACTAGGGGACAGGGGTACATGGCAAGGATCCTAGTCAGATACGACCAAGGGATTTCCTTATTAGAGATAGAATCCTATCCGACTAAGGCTATGTTTCCTTATTGTACAAGGCATAGCCTGCCGGGTGCTATCTTATCTCTAATTACATGATCTGGCCCATCCTCTATCCGAGTGGCCCATGTGCTGGTAATGAGGTACCCGGGGCCCATGGCTCCCACATTCAGGCCCTCAAGGTGAGGTAATACCCTACGTCCAGTTGAGGTGTTATTCCTCTGAGGTTTATGGAAATCGATGATCTAGTTGTTCTTGTTGTGCTTGCCCTGAAGGGCGCCCTGCCTCCCTTTATATACTAGGGGACAGGGGTACATGATAAGGATCCCAGCCGGATATAGCCAAGGGATTTCCTTCTTAGAGATTGAGTCCTATCCAACTAAGACTATGTTTCCTTATTATACAAGGTACAGCCTACCAGGTGCTATCTTATCTCTAATTACATGGTTCGGCCCATCCTATATCCGAGTGGCCCATGTACAGGTAATGAGGTACCCGAGGCCCATGGCCTCCACAAACATAAAGCAAAGCCATGGTATTAACATGTAGCCCCCGACTCACTACTAGGTTGGAAGAAATCAGCGTAGTGAGTCAGAGTAGAAAAAACTTGATACATATATATGTAAACTGAACAAGATACAATGCTTAGGTAGATATAAGACGTAGTTGTTCTATATTCCAAGAGTTGTTGATGAGGGAGCCGTCTTCACGTTTTAGTCGGTAAGCCTCCAGGCGTGTCACCTCATCCATAATGAATGGAGCCTCCCATAAGGGAGATAGTTCATGCTTGTTTTTGGTGGTCTGTATTTTGCATAGTACGAGATCTCCCATCGAAAAGGCGTTTCCATAGACATTACGACTGTGATAACGATGCAAGCCTTGTAGGTATCGGGCTGACTGAATTGTGGTGATGTCCCTTGCTTCCTCCAACTGATCTAGCTCGACCAGTCGGTCTTCATTAGATTTGTCTTCATTGTGGGTCCGGACTTGCGGAGAGCCTGTCGGTCAAACACCCACGTCTTGATACCTTGGAGAACCATGCTATTTGCACTCTCCACCTGCCCATTGCTCCGTGGGTGAGCTACTGAAGCATACTAGATCTTGATGCCGAACTCATCGCATAAATCTTTAAAGACGCCGCCCATGAACTGAGTGATCTGTTTATCGAGCAAAAAATTGACACCCCTCGCATGTCCGAACAAGTTCTTTTGCGTCGGTAACTGCAGCCGGCTAGAAAATCCTTGTCTCTAAATCTTTCTGACTAATGTTCTTGTTACAGCATGGTTGCCACAGATGACCAAGTGGATTGATTGCAGAATCTGCTTGCCCTACTTAGGTGTGACGCAGTGCAAGAGAACTCCGGATGCATTTCAACAATATAGGTCTTCTCTGACTATGATAAAGCTTTTGCTTGAGTGCTTGACTTGCTCGGCTTCGTTGCGGTCTTCAGGGACCTCGTCTTCCAGTAGGAATCGGAAAGTTGGGGTCCATAGTGTCGATGCTTTGCACCGGCAATAATACTATGGGGCTACTCGGCGAGGGTGAATTTGGTGGACTACAGAGGAACACAGGAGAATTATACTGGTTCAAGCCCTCAAGGTGAGGTAATACCCTACGTCCAGTTGAGGTGTTATTCCTCTGAGGTGTATGGTGATCGATGATCTTGTTGTTCTTGCCCTGAGGGGCGCCCTGCCTCCCTTTATATACTAGGGGACAGGGGTACATGATAAGGATCCCAGCCGGATACGGCCAAGGGATTTCCTCCTTAGAGATAGAGTCCTATCCGACTAAGACTATGTTTCCTCATTATACAAGGCAAAGCCTTCCGGATACTATCTTATCTCTAATTACATGGTTTGGCCCATCCTCTATCCGAGTGGCCCATGTACTAGTAATGAGGTACCCGGGGCCCATGGCCTCCACAGTAGCCCCTGAGACCTTCATAGTTGAGTCACAGCTGATGCCGAGTGCTCGTCCTCCACGGTGAATGTTGCCCGAGTGCAATGCGCCTGAGTACTCTTTGTCCGAGTAAGTCTTCTCCCGAGTCCTGCTTCATGTCAGCTGGCAGCGAGGCTATGAAGGGCTTCATGTAAATATATGAATAGTGTGCGCCGAATAGGCGCACCTATTAGGTGTAGCCCCCAACTTTGTGCTTAATTGTTGTTGACGCCGAAAACCCACCGTGGGCCGTCCGGCGTCTGGGAGACACACGAAGGCCTGGGAGATTTGCTTCACTCCAGTGCAGGTCCTAAAATCTTGAGGTTCGTAGGCGTGCCAGTCAATTTGACCCTGCAATTGACAAGGAGAGAAGATGTCAAATTCGTGAGCCAATCGGCTGGAAGCTGGCTTGGACTCGTCTCATCGGCTGATGGCCGATACACACTGTAGCACTTATACATCGGCTAAAAGCCGATGACGGCAAGAGCAATAACATAATAATAAACAAGTATTGCGCTAGCCGATCATCGAAGGGATGCTCCAAAACCGGCTATAAACTTGGTAAAATAAACGAGCAGAATGCATAAGTAAATAGATTAAATAAACTCCAGTCGATCATAGTTCAAAGTTACTGGTATTGCTGTGAAGATACTGCCCACGCCCGTGCCCGGGCCCTTGCTCACATTGGCGCCCGGGATCTTCATCCGCTGTTCGTATCCGTGCCCGAGTTCTTACCTATGCTCGTGCCCGGGTCCTCACCTGAGGTCGTGCTCAGGAACTTGGCTGAGGTCGTGCCCGGGAACCTACTTGTGCTCGCACTCGGATCGGCAGAATAAACCAATCGGCTAGCCCTTAGCCGATCGTAACAATAATGCAGGCAAGAATGTATAACAAAGCAAGCAGCATAATCGGCTATATTTAATATGGGATAACTTATCGGCTAAGCACTCCGATAACAACATCGCATAAAACCCATCGGCTTATTAAGAATAACGTTATTATTCAGTCTGGTAGATCGGACCCAACCGTTGCAGCACAGACTGATAATGATAACAAAATCTCGATAGGCCGATAGATCTGATGCGATCGTGAAGCTAAAACATGATAACTTACCGGCTATGCACCCCGATAAGACGCTTGCACATAAAGTATCGACCTAGCAGGACTGATTTATCGCTAGCAGTTTAGTAGGTCGGACCTAACCGATGCAGCACAAACTGATGATAAACCGCTCATAGTAAGCCGATACGATCTATGCACGCATGATGTGATATACCTAATCAATCTATGAGATCAAACTGAACTGATGCAGCCATAGATAAAATAAATATATCGTGGTAAGCTGACTACCATAAACCGACTAGAATATCGGACCTAACCGAGGAAGTCCTAGCCGATAGGTAGCCGGGGTGACAAGACTTACCCTCTCGCAGGAGGTCGGACCTAACCGATGCAGCCCGGCTCGAGAAGTAAGATCCCGTCGGAAGAGTGGCGATGCGTCGAAATTGTATTGATCGAGTGATAATTTACACGGTCCCCGGGCGTACGTATTTATACCCCGAGTTACATGAGTCCTTATTGGACATGGTACATGATTTCCTAATTATAGCAGAAAACTTTAACAAGACCTGACCGGACACAAGGTCAGGTTTCCTAAAGATAAACACTTGCCTAATTAATAGGTACAGTAAATAACTGCCAAACAGCGGTCCTCATGGCTCCCTCCCGGAATTGGTCTCTTCTGGATCAATTTCCGCCAGTTGACTACAATTTCCCCTTTGACCGAATCTGACATAGGGCCTTACCAAATTTTGGTGTTAACAATTGTGAAGACAATTAAACATAAAGTCAAAGATCTTTAACCTGGAAGTCTTTCCCGAGTAGATTACTACTGGTATTTGCGACTCTTCGGTATCATGTCAACCGGAATAAACTTTATAGTCTTGCCAAGTAGGAGACTACTCGTATATAGGACTCTTCGACTTCATGTCAGTCGGAATATGTGTTTATAGTCTTGCCGAGTAGGATGCTACTCGTGTATGGGACTCTTCAGCGTCATGTCAGCTGGAAAAAAGGGGTTTATAGTCTTTTCCAAGTGGCGTCCCACTCAGAAGTTAGACTCCTCCGCATCATGTCAGCGGGAAAAGATATTTATAGTCTCCCCCGAGTAGTGCACTACTCGAAAGTTAGACTCTTCCGCATCATGTCAGCGGGTAACATGTCGCTCATGGCAACTGTTGGCCACGCATGTAGGCCGAGTACCACTTTATGAAAACAAATCCATGGCGTGGTTAGGTGTACCTGAGAAAGATACCTGCATCTCTAATTTTAATGAAGACCAGCTTGTGATCCTTATAAGGATGTATCCTCGAGACCTGGTGAATAAAACAGATATCCAAACATATACGTTTAGCAATAAGGCTCTCATGAAGCATATCTGTTTACCTCATCGGCTCTGTAGTAGCAACCAGCACTATATTTCAACTCAGCCTGCGGGCGCCACATGGACATGCTACTGTAGTCACTCATATCTTGTCAGCCCAATGCTAACTGTGTAGGCCTACGCCCATTAGTCCGGCGTTGCGTTTATACAAACGACAGGAGAGAGAAAAAGATTCCGTCGCTCCCTAATCAAATCAGCCATCTCTTGTCTTTCCACTTCGCGCCACTTTTCGCTCCGCCCGACTAGGGCTTAGCTGCTGCTTATTCCCACTGAACTCGGGCGATTTCAATCCTCCTTGTTTGCTCAAGTCCCCCGATTTTTTTTTCCCAAACTCACCGCTCAGTCATGCCAAAGGCGTCGATCTTGCGGGTGCGCAAGGACGTTCTTGCCGATTTTCAGAATTGCGGCTCGGTGAAGCTAAAGCGGCTGGAGAGCGACTGAAGTTGCCCAGCCAAGAGGTGATCGCTAGCGGTCGGTAGGGATGAGTCGTCCTATCCCGGCTGGTGAAGGTAGTTTGCCTCTTTTTTCGATCGAGGCTTGTGCCTTCCGTCTTCTGATTTCTTCCACGTTCTGAATTCTATGGGGCTGGTTGTGCATTTGAACGCCCAACTCATTCTTCAGATCTTTTTCTTTGGTACTCTTTGCGAGTGCTTCTGGTGTTGAACCCATTTCATCCTTCAGACATCTGTTCCATATCAAGCTCAACCTCCAAGAGCAATATCATGTGCTTGTTGGTGCCGGTTTGACAGGTCCTTGGGTGGCTCGTCGCTGTTCTGACAAGGCGCCATTCAGCGCTGAAGCTTACGGAGTGCATTCGGCATAGGCCTTTTAAAGGCAAAAACATCCTGACCGGTGAGCAACAAGTCAGCGAACAGGGCGGTGACAGAGACCTGTTTGGCTACTTCTCTGAAGGTGGTGAACCAAAGATGACAATAGTCCGGATTGCAGCTTAAGCTTCATTCGGCCCGACAAGGTAATTTTGATCCTCTTCCATGATGAATGCCATGGAATCGTAATGTTCAATTGCGTGACGCATTTTTGTTGACTCATCTTATAGTGAATGAGAATTTGATGAAGACTCCGCCGTTGTCGCGTCGCATCGGAAGAAGAGGCCGAGGGTCCCTCTGCTGCCCACCCGACCTCTAAGAGCGGGGAAGAACCGATTTTGTATCGGGGCGGGGGCATGACAGCGCGTGCCGTGGCAGGGAGCCTGAAATAAGGGATCGCCGTCGATGCGCGCCCAGGCGATCAAGTCCAGGTTGAGACTAGGGGTTTGAGAAACGTTTTGAGCCCGGCCGCGGCGCCACCAAGGGCCGGCAAGAGCAGATGCCCAGGGGCGGGGGCGCCCAAGCTGACCACGCCGGAATCGAGCCGACCTCGGGCTGATACGCACGGCCGACTGTGACGCCGACGGACCGGCTTGCCGGAGCTGGCGGCTTTCGCCGGGGACGTGGGTCACCGTAAGAAGATGAAGTTCTCCAAGAGGTTGCGCTGCCGGGTCTTCTGGATTCTTATGTTATGTGTGAAGTAGGTCTTGATGTCTTGTTGTATGCAGGAAGCGGGCCGATATCGATCTTAAGGAGATTAATGACGC
>RYFJ01001562.1:0-163093 GCA_003991445.1 Oryza meyeriana var. granulata
CGACACCTCATATATACTAAAGGAATAGGTTACAGGTAGAAAGCCCAGTCGATCGGACAAGGCTTTCTGTTTAGTAGATAGAGGAGTCGGCTAGATTATATCCCTTCCTTGTCATGCAAAGTAATATGAAGCCGAGCTCTACTCTATTCCAATCTCGGAGCCAGCCCACCTCTGTCCGAGTGGCCCGTAATTGCCTTCCTTGACCAGGTACCCGGGGAGCCCATGGCCTCACACATAGACCAGGAAGAAAGGGCATTGCCCTGTCGCCCTGACTAACCCGTGGTTCATAGAGACCAGAAACGGATGGAGCTTTGCACCACCAACCTGCATATGTTGTAAAAGCTCGTTGAACACTCTAGCCTTGATACCAAAGACTATGCCGTTTGCACACTTGACCTGCCCACTGTCCGTGGGTCCATAGAAGCATAACAGACCTTGACGCCAAAATCATCATAGAAAAATTCTGAAATTGCCACCAGTGAACTGAGTGCCGTTGTCCGTTATAATGCAGTTGGGAACCCCAAATCAGTATATAATACTCATGGTGAAGTCTTTTGCCCTAGCCGCTGTGATGGTAGTAATGCGTTTGCCTCAATCACTTTTGAATTGCCATTGCGATAAACAAGTGTGTCAACCCTCCTGGCACTTTCTTGAACGGCCTGAACATGTCAAGCCCCCAAACTGCAAAGGGCCAAGATATTGGAATTGTTTGTAACTCTGTGTTGGTAGATTGTTTGCCCGAGTGAAGGACTGGCATCCCTTGCATCCAAACTAGTCTTGGCATCAGTACTGCAGTCGGCCGGAGAAGAATCCTTGCTGTAGCCTTTCCGACTAATGTCCTTGATGCAGATGGTTGCCACAGATGCTGAGTGGATGGACTGTAGAATGCTTGCCTTCTCGGATTGACGCAATGCATGAGGACTCCAGATGTGCTTTGAGGATAGAGGCTTATCTCTGACTACAAGGAAATATTTGCTTCAACACTTGATTCACTCGGCCTCACTGCATTCTTCTGGGAGCTCATCTTCTTAGAGGAATCGAATGATTGGAGTCCGCCAATTTGGAGAGATGATTAGCACTTCCCGTTGGACTCAGGGTAGGTTCAGCCCCGACTGCTCTAGAACAGCTTTTCTTGACTGATGGCTCTAGCAACTACTCAACAAAAATCCCAGTCGGGACCACTTCTCATTTGGATCCCATGTTGGCTAATTCGTCTATGGCTTCATTGTATTGGCACAGAACATGTGTAATTTCCATTCCATCAAAAACTTATTCTCCAGCTCTCTGTACTTCCTGACAATTAAATGCCGCCCATGTGTCATTCGGACACGTCCAGTCTTTCAAGACCTGGTTTACCATGAGTTGAGAATCCCAGCGAACTACAAGTTGACAAATGTCAAGTGATACGGCAATGCAGAGCCCATGGATAAGTGCTTCATATGTGACATTGGAGATGCTGAAAAATGATTCAGAACATATTTGTAGCTTTTCTCTAGTGGGGAACGTCAGAATGATGTTTGCCCCTGCTTCGCCAATCTATAGAGAACCGTCGAAGTACATCATCCAGTATTCAAGCTTGTCTTCTGATGTAGCCGTCCAAACTTCTGTGCACTCGGCCACAAAATTGGCAAGTGCTTGTGTGGAGGCCATGGGCCCCGGGTACCTTAGGACAAGCATATGGGCCACTCGGACAGAGGATGGGCCTAGCCTTGTAATTAGAGATATAGTAGCACTTGGCAGACTTTGCCTTGTATGATAAGGAATATACAATCCTAGTCGGCTGCAAGTTATATCCCTAAAGAGGAATCCTTGCTGTAATCCTGTTGGGACTCCTACCTTGTACCCCTGCCCCCCAGTATATAAGGGGAGGCAGGGCACCCCATGAGGGCAGACCAACACAAACCTCATAAGGAACAACACCACAACTGGACGTAGGTTATTACCTCACATCGAGGGCCTGAACCAGTATAAATCTTCGTGTTCGGTCTTGTAATCCACCAAGTTTCCATCCGTCGGGTAGCCCTATAATCATATTGCCGGTGTAAAACATCAACAGTTGGCATGCCAGGTAGGGGCTTCAGTGAGATCTACATCTACAAGCTCGATGGATCCAACAACAGGAGTCGACGATGACAAATTCTCCCCCGAAGACATAATCTCATTCGGAAGCCTTGATTTCGTCCCTGACATGTTCAACAACCTCACCTTGGCCGATGCAAAATCGCAATCCAAAACCGGCTGAGGAACCAGCCGATTCCGCGCTAGTTGGCCCACAAGATGCTGCAGCCACCCTCGTCGACGTGCTGCGAAGATCTACCACCTCTCCAAGTCTCGGGACAACTCTCTCCTTTAGCGTCCGACTCGCGCTCAGCCTTGAGCCAGCCCGGGTCGGGCTAGGAGGGGCAGAGATCGTCAGTTTCCCTTGTAGACTCGGTGACGCCGTGGATCTACATCTCACGTGGCAGACCCGATCCCCTGCGATCTAGAGCCACTCGAGATTGGATCTAGGGAGGTCGGAGTTGTCCTTACTCCAATAAACTACTCGGATTCCGACTCCAAGTCAGACAGCGGTTCGAACACTAGTTCGGACACCAGCCTGGCGAGTTTCCTTCTTCCCCGGGAGATCTTCATGGCTTCAACCCTTCCACCGGAGGTGCGCCGACTACAAGAGGAGTAGCAAGAGGAGGCACGCCGATTACGGCAACAGAAGGAGGCCGACCACGAGGCTTGCAATGAACAAGCTACGCAGGCTGGGTGAAACCGCTCAAGCAGCAGATCCTCCAGACTAGAGTCGGTGACCACGACGTCTTCGTCACGCCACAACGGAACGTCATGGCCGCTACAACCCTGCTGGACACACTCCAGCTTGGGCCTGATCATCAGGCCACCCCGACAATAGCCAAGATCAAAGCGATGATTGCAACTGCTGCCTCTCAGTAGCACCAGCAGTTAGGCGAAACACTTATATCGACCAACCGGTCGGGTTCTCCAGCGACAATCTCGTCCGCATCAGCATGACGCCGGGCGGCCGGCTCATGTTAGCCACACGAGGAGTCACAGCAAACATCACTAGGCAACACCAACAACAACAATCGGCGGTGTCACCAGAACGATCGCCGGTTCAACCAAGATCTCCGAGTCCGTCTACAACGTGATCTCCACCACAACATCAACGCTCGACGTCGCGAACGCGAAGAAGACGAGCGCCGCCGACTGGAGGATGAGCACGAGTGTTTTGGTCTTCACCATGAGCAGTTTAGCCACCGCGGTCGGAGCCGGAGCCCTCACGAAGATGAAGGCGTACCAGCCTTCACCCAGGAGCTACAAGATGTCAACTAGCTGTCGGGCTTCAAGCCTACCAGAATTGAAAAATATGATGGCAAGACTAACCCGGAGTCCTGGCTCACCGTATATACTCTGGCCATCCGAGCCGCCGGAGGTGACCACAAAGCCATGGCTAACTACCTCCCGGTCGCCCTGGCCGACTCAGCGAGGACATGGATAACAGGGCTCCAAAGGCGATCAATCGGCTCCTAGGGGGAACTCCAGGAATGCTTCATAGCCAACTTCCAAGGGACTTATGAGTGGCCATCTTCCGAGCATGATCTCTATTTAGCTGCACCAGAGGAAGAACGAGTCCCTCCATGAGTTCATCAAAAGGTTCTCTGAGAAGCGCAACCAGATTCCAATGATCAAGGATGAGGTCATCATCGCCACCTTCCGCAAGGGAGTCAAGGACGCCCCGTTCATCGTGAAGTTCACTCGGAAGCCACTAGCCTCTGTCCGGGCTCTCTTCGATATGGTGAATAAATATGCCGACTTGGCCGATGCTGTCACAGAGGCCCTCGATGAAAAAAAAGAGCCCCGGTAGAAGGACCAAAAGGCGAAAGCCGACAACGAGCCATCACAGAACAAGTCTGGCAGCTGCAAGCGGAAGTCGGACAATGAGATGGCCAACATGGAGCGAACTCGGTCGTGGCCCCCAAGGAACAACGACTACCAGAAAGTTATGAACGGGCCTTGCCCCTTCCACCCCAAGGGCAAGCACGCGGCCAAGGACTGTTTCATGATTAAGAAGTTTGCTTCTGAGTAGGCTTCATCATCTGGTGTCGACAAGGACAAAGACAAACCAGATTCAGGCCCAGCTGACGATTTTCAAGATCCCTAGGCCGAGCTCAACCACATCTTCAGAGGGCCATTTGCGTATGAGTCCAAGCGAAAGCAGAAGTTTACAGCACGCAACGTCAACGCGGTCTCTACAGTGGATGCCCCCCAATATTTGCGTTGGTCAGAAATGCCCATCACCTTCGATCGCGCAGATCACCCCGATCGTGTCTCACACTCGAGATGCTACCCACTCGTCCTAGATCTGGTCGTCAAAAATATCAAGTTGAAGAAGGCTCTAATAGACAGAGGTAGCGCGCTCAATATCCTCTTTACCAAGACCCTGGATGAGATGAAAATCCCTCGTTCAGAACTACGGCCGAGTACTGCACACTTCCACGGGATAATTCCCGGCCTGTTTTCAACACCCCTCGGGCAGATAACCTTGTCAGTCATCTTCGGCACACGGGATAACTTCTGCATAGAAAACATCTGCTTCGAGGTCACCGACTTCGAGACTGCGTACCACACAATACTCGGATGACCGGCGCTCGCCAAATTCATGGCGATACCGCACTATACCTACGTGGTGCTCAAGATGCCTGGGCTAGCAGGAGTCCTCTCCCTCTGCAGCAACGTCAAGCAAGCCTTCACCTGCGACAAGGAGAGCTGCAAGTTGGCTCAATCACAAGAGGCGGCAGTCGGACGCAATAGCATTTGGCAAGCCGTCACAACTGAAGTCGAGGAAGACCAAGTTCCGGTGAAAAAAGCAGCAAAGTTGGGAATTTTAGCAGACTTTGACACGAAGAAGATCCCCCTGGACCCTTCCGACCCCTCCAAAACTGCTCTAGTCGGGACCGGACTCGACCCCAAATAGGAAGACGCGCTCGTCACCTTCCTTCAAGACAACAAGGATATCTTCGCATGGAAACCATCTGACATGCCGGGCGTACCAAGGGAGGTGATCGAGCATGCCCTCAATGTCAAGATAGATGCCAAGCCAGTCAAGCAATGGCTATGGCACTTCGCACAGGACCGAAAAGAAGCTATTCGAGAGGAGATCACCAAGCTCCTCGCAGCCGGGTTCATCAAAGAGGTCTACCACCCGGACTGGCTGGCAAACCCAGTCCTGGTCCAGAAGAAAAACGGTAAATGGCGCATGTGCATCGACTACACCGATCTAAACAAGGTGTGCCCTAAGGATCCATTTGGTCTACCCAGAATAGATCAGGTGGTGAATTCAACTGCGGGATGCGAACTTCTCAGCTTTCTCGACTGTTACACAGGATACCACCAAATTAGCCTGAAGGAGGAGGACTGCCTAAAGACGTCTTTTATCACGCCATTTGGCGCATACTGCTACATCACTATGCCATTCGGTTTGAAAAACGCTGGAGCAACGTATCAACGAGCAATTCAGTGGTGTCTACACACTCAGATCGGGCGCAACATGGAGGCCTATGTCGATGATGTGGTAATCAAGACCAAGTCCAAGGAAGACCTCATCGCTGACCTAGAAGAAACCTTCCAAAATCTTCAAAGATTCAAGATGAAGCTGAATCCGGAAAAAGGCGCCTTCGGCGTGCCATCCGGCAAGCTACTCGGCTTCATCGTCTCGCATTGCGGTATCGAGGCCAACCCGGAGAAAGTCAACGCAATCATGAACATGGCACCCCCGACTAGCCAGAACGATGTCCAGAAGCTGACAAGCTGCATGGCGGCACTCAGCCGATTTATTTCCTGACTAGACAAATGGGGTATGCCCTTTTTCAAGCTATTGAAGAAAGCAGACAACTTCCAATGGACTCCCGAAGCCCAGCAAGCCTTCGAAGACTTCAAAAAATTTCTCACATCACCACCCGTATTGGCGTCACCAATGCCCCAAGAACCATTAATGTTGTATCTGGCGGCAACCACTCAGGTTGCCAGCACGGTGCTGGTAGTAGAGTGATCCGAATTGGGTCACATATAGAAGATACAACGGCCAGTCTATTTTGTCAGCGAGGTCCTAGCTGACTCAAAGTTGAGATATCCGCAGGTCCAGAAGCAGCTATACAGCCTACTCATCACTGTCCACAAGTTGGTGCACTATTTTCAAGCGCATCAAGTCACTGTGGTCACATCGTATCCACTCAGGGACATCTTGCATAATCACGAGGCCACCGGCCGAATCGCTAAATGGGTGCTCGAGTTGATGGCATTTGACACACCTTTCAACCACGGATAGCAATCAAAGCACAAGCTCTAGCCGACTTCGTAGCCGAATGGATAGAAGTTCAGATGCCTACGTCAACATCAAAGCTAGAGTACTGGACAATGTACTTCAACGGTTCTCTACGGATCGACGGCACCGGGGCCGGTGTCGTACTGACATCCCCCACCGGTGAAAAACTCAAGTACGTCCTCTAGATCCACTTCCCGGCTTCCCACAACGTCGCCGAGTAGAAGGCACTCATCCACGGGCTCCGCATCGCCATGTCACTTGGCATCCACCAACTAGTTGTGCGAGGAGACTCACAACTCATGGTGAACCAAGTCATGAAAAACTGGACATGTCTTGACAATACCATGGCGGCATACTGTAGGGAGGTCCAAAAGCTGGAAAACAAGTTTTATGGGCTGGAGATAACACGTCCTACGACAATATAATGATGCTACCGACGAATTAGCAAACATGGGATCCAAGCGAGAAGTGGTCCCAATAGGGATCTTTGTCGAGCAACTCATGGAGCCGTCAGTCAAGAAGAAACTAGTACCAGAGCAATCGGGAGGCGAACCTACCCCGGCAACAGACGAAGTACTAAACATATGTCAAGACTGGCAGACTCCTGTTCTCAAATTCCTCCTGTACGATGAACTCCTAGAAGATCGCAGTCAAGCCGAATAGATCAAACGTCGAAGCAAGAGTTTCCTAGTCGTCGGAGAAGACCTGTACTGAAGAAGCGCATCTGGTGTCCTCATGCGCTGTGTCACCACCGAGGAGGGCAAGCAGATTCTACAATCGATCCACTCGGGCATACGTGGCAACCATGCCACATCCAGGACATTAGTCGGAAAGGCTTACCGACAGGGATTTTTCTGGCCAACAGTGGTAACAGATGCAAAAGACATAGTTCGCACATGCAAGGGTTGCCAGTTCTATGCACGACAAACAAATCTCCCAACACAAGAACTCCAAACAATCCCAATCTCTTGGCCCTTGCAGTATGGAGGCTTGACATGGTCGGGCCTTTCAAGAAAGCGCCAGGAGGGTTCACACACTTGTTCGTCGCAGTGGATAAGTTCACGAAGTGGATTGAGGCAAAACCCGTTGCTACCATAACAGCGGCACGAGCAAAGGACTTCATCATGAGTCTATTATACCGATTCGGGGTCTCTAACCGCATCATCACAGACAATGGTACTCAGTTCACGGGCGGTGTCTTTCAAGATTTCTGTGACGACTTCGGCATCAAGATCTATTATGCATCTATGGTGCACCCGCGGAGCAATGGGCAGGTCGAGCGTGCCAATGGCATGGTCTTACAAGGTATCAAGGCTAGGATATTTGACCAACTACAACCATACACGGGCCGGTGGGTACAAGAACTCCCATCTATTCTCTGGTCTCTAAGAACCACGGTTAGTGGGCAACGGGGTAATCCCCTTTCTTTCTGGTTTATGGTGCTGAGGCTATGTTACGAACCGAGTTAGAGTTCGGCTCTCCGCGAGTTCAGGCTTACTCAGAAGATAAATGCATCAACACCCGATTGGTCGAACTAGATCAGTTGGAAGAAGCGAGGGATATCGCAACAATCTAGTCGGCAAGGTATCTTCAAGGCCTCCGTCGCTACAACAATCGCAATGTCCTTGGCCGTGCCTTTTTGTCGGAGATCTCGTCTTGAGAAAAATACAAAACACCAAAGATAGGCATAAACTATCCCCAATATGGGAAGGGCCATTCATTATAGCCAAGGTTACGCGGCTAGGCGCCTACCGACTGAAGACCAAAGACGGTGCCCTCGTCGGCAACTCATGGAATATAGAACAGCTACGTCCTTTCTATACCTGAGTTTTACACTTTCCCATGTGTACAGTTTTTCTCTGACTCACTACGCCGCTTATTTCAACTGAGTAGTGAGTCGGGGGCTGCATGTATTATATATGCTTTGTCAATAATATACGAGCCTGTTTTACTTAAGTTATGAAGTTTTGCAACGACTTTGTCATGTTAGCCCGAGTACAGCTTTCTGCGGTGAACGATTTTATTAGGTTCCTATAAGACTAACTCAGCGCTTACCATATAGTCGGGTAAAGCTAATGATAACTGAGTAACAACTTAGAGCTTGGCGGCATTGCACATATATTTACACATGTCCTTACAAAAAGTTTATATACACCGACTGCATGATGGACTGCTCTTACATGCCCAGGTCTTGGGTGATCACCTCTGCAGTTGGCCTCACCTGGGCTATCAACCCTAGCGCCTCCTCAGGTGTCGTCTCCTCGGTGAATCCCTCTTCGATGGCCTCAATATCTGCCCTGGGGTAGATTGACTTGGTCATCGCCAGGGTTTGGGCCACGCCGACAACAACATGCTCATCCGAGTACCTCTTCAGGGTACTTAGTGCTTCGTTAAGGCGCGCTTGCACTTGGGAGATCGTGTTGGAGCTGGTTCCCATGTAGTGAGGATCCATGATGTCAAGGAGCCCTTTCGTGGACTCGGCAAGGATCTCCCGTGACTCCTTGACAACCTTTATCTCCTCTGCGAAAGCCTAAAACTGGATTTGGGCATTGGCTCTAGCAGCTGCCTGGGTTCATCGACAAGTAAACTTGTTAGGCAACACTGCAGACAGAGCACTCAACGGATTGGTTAAGGTCATTGTCAGAGGGAAGACTTACTTTCGTAGTCGGCCTCCCACTTGGCTTTGGCCTTCTCCAGTTCAGCCTTTTCCTTCTCGAGCTTGGTGTTGGCCTTCTTCAAGTCAGCCTTCTCTTTCTCGAGCTTGGCCTTGGCCCTTGTCAAGTCGGCCTTGTCTTTTTCAAGCCCGGCCTTGGCTCCCTCGGCCTCCTCTAGCTTGGCTTCTCCCTCTGTTCGGGTCTTCAGCTCGGCTTCGAGGGCTGCACATCAGAATAGTCAAGTACTCAACATTGCAGTCAAGACACAACTAGGCACTTGGGAAACTGAAGACGTATTTGGGAGACTTACTTCCAATCTTCTTGGCTTGGTCCCAATTTTTGTTCTTGAGCTGATTAATGGCTCCCCTCAGCCAAGATTCCCTCTCCTAGCTGCACCGTTCCACTTCAGCCTTTAAGGCCCGGAGCTGGTCCAATTCTTGGAGCTGGGGGGCAAGCCAGGTCAGGACCTCATTCATTTGCTCCGAGTGGTCGACAATCTTCTGCTCGGAGCCAAAGATAGAGTGAAGTAGAGTCAAGTATCAGAACACTCATGCAAGGAAGACTACTAATACTCCAATGCAACGAAAGTCATACCTGGACCCCCCGGGATTGCGGCGCGAAGCAAGTCTTCGCACTCGTTCTCCGCCGCGACTTCATCATGCTTATAACTCTTTGCGGTTCCGACAGGGGCTGCCCAGTGGAACGTCCTCGGGAATCTGCGAGGAGGAGCCTCAAGCCTGGGGAGGTCCGGCCTCTCTGAAGACGACAACGATATGGACAGCGATAGGATCCTGGCCCCCAACTCAGCAGCTGCTGTGGTTTCAGAGACATGCTCAGGGGCTGGAGCAATAGCTTCGACATTTACCCCTTGGATGGCCAGCGTCGGCGGCTCTGTAGTCGGGACGGCCTCGGTTTTTGTAACTAAGACAGACGCCGGCTCAGCAGATACGCTCGCGGGCGCTGGTCCGGCTGGGGACGGCTCTGCAGCAGGAGCAGCCGGTGTGGTTTCCTTGAGATCGATGTTGGCACGCTTCCTGCACAACGAGTTGGATATCAACACACCACAATGCTGAACAAGACTTCCGGAGGACTTAAAGTCACATACCTCTTGGAGAACTTGAGCTTGCCCCCAGGGGCTCCTGATGTCGGCGGTGGACTGCTCCCGGCTGTCGGGCTGGACGGCGTGGCAGTCGGCGATGGCATTTTTGTCCTGGTTGGCCCCGCTCCAGGCGTGGCCGGCTAGGGCACTCGAGTACTCGGCGGTGCCATCCTTGGCCTTGGTGTTGCTGAGCCCGGCAGCACTTGACCCGACCTTGTACTTGGCGGCACTCTTATTGGGCTCGATGATGCTGTGCTCGACTGCGCTAGTCCCAGTCTAGGACTCGGCGGCCTAGAGGCTGTACCGGTGGTGTCTTTTATCTTCAGACTCCCAGCTGCGGCACTCGGCCTCATGACCTTCTTCTTTCCCTGATCTACAACAGGCCTCTTCCCCGCTCTCTTGGAGTCGGGCTAGGCAGCAGAAGGACTTCTCGGCCTCTTCTTCGACTTCATGGCTGACAGCGTTCGGGAGTCATCATCAAACTCCTTACACATCTGCAAGCAGTTCAACAATGCACATCACATATCACAGAAGCAATCAAGAATACAAGTTTACAGGCATTCATCATAGATGAACAACAAGGGTTACCTCTGGATGAGGCCGTTTTTGGCCGAAGGCCGCGACGGAGCGCTCTGCATCTTTGGTTTCAATCACCCCACTAGAGAAATAACTGAACAGCACTTCAGTCACTTTGTGCTTGTCAGCCAGATCTCGGCTTTCTTGGTCGGGATCGTCTTTCCCCTGTAATCCCAGCAAAATTGGCTTCTTATCTTCAGTGGCTGGATGCGCCGGGTTAGGTAACGCCTGGCTACCCAGGGACCGGTCAGACCAGTGCTCTTCCATTTCTCCAGTCTTTCAAGCAATTGATGCACCTGGCCCATCTCCTCAAAAGTTGGCTCTGATGACCAATCAGACGAAACCACCGGAGGCAAACCAGAAAATGGAGGCAGGGAGGGTTCCAGATCAGAACAATAGAACCACTCCTTATGCCAACCTTTCAAGGAAGTTTTCAGAGGAAGATGAAGATATGTCCTTTTCATTTCACCTAGACCTTGCTCTTGGAGGGCTAGGGCTTGATGTGGAACAAATGTCTAAAAAGATTCAAATGGGGCTCCACACCCAAAAAACACTCGCAAAGAGTTACGAATATGGAAATTTGCAAGACTGAGTTGGGATTCAGATTCACCAACTCTAATCCATAGAAGGCAAGAAGATGGCCGAGGAAGTCAGAAGATGGAAGAAATAGACCTTGGTCGAAAAAGGAGGCAAAAACAACAGTCTCGCCGACCTGGAGTTCTGGAACTGATTCACCTCCAGCTGGGCGCCAACGGATGATATCGCGGCTTTGTAGCCGCAACGACTTCTCCAAGAGTTCCAGCTTGGACCGACCGCAATTCGAAGTTGGCCACGCCTCATCCGACGCCCCCACAAGATCTGAAGCCCTCAGCATGGTTACGGATGAGAAGATTTGGGGGAAATGTTGCTGGAGGTTTGGAATGGAAGAGGAGGAGCGGAATCGCCCGAGTTCTAATGGGGAAGAGGGAACAATGGCGAACCCTAGCAGAGCGGGAGGTGAAATTTTGGCGTGGAAGCTAGAAGACGAAACGATTGGTGGATTGGAGAGGATGAAGGAATCTTTTCTCTCTCTTCCCGCCTTTTATAGAGCCATTTCCGATTCATGGGCTTAGGCCTACAAAGTCGGTACTGGGTCACCAAGATTTGAGTTTGTACAGTAGCAAGCTCAATACGGGCCACTCGCTGGCTGTGTTAAAATCATAGTGCTGGTGCTACTAACAGGAACCAATGAGGTAAACAGACATGCTTCATGAAGGCCTAATTGATGAACACATGTGTTCGGGTATTTGTCTTTTCCACCAGGTATTGGAGATATATCCTTATAAGGATCACAAGCTGGTCTTCATCAAGATTGGGGATGCATGTATCTTTCAAGTACACCCGACCA
Source organism: Oryza meyeriana var. granulata (assembly GCA_003991445.1). Taxonomy (NCBI): domain Eukaryota; kingdom Viridiplantae; phylum Streptophyta; class Magnoliopsida; order Poales; family Poaceae; genus Oryza; species Oryza meyeriana. The sequence continues at coordinate 12,045 of RYFJ01001562.1, forward strand.
CATAGTGGATTAAATTTCATAAAGTGGTACTTGGCCTACATGCTTGGCCAATAGTTGTCATGAGCAAATCTTTTTCCAGCTGACATGACGCTGAGGAGTCTAACTTTCAAGTAGTGCACTACTTGGGAGAGACTATAAATATTTCTTTCCAGCAAATATGACGCTGAAGAGTCTAACTTCCGAGTGGGACGCCACTCGGGAAAGACTATAAACACCTTTTCCGGCTTACATGATGCCCAAGAGTCCCATCTACGAGTGGCATGCTACTCAGTAAAGACTATAAATTATTTCTGGTTGACATGATACGGAAGAATCTCATATACCAGTAGTATACTACTCAAGAAAGACTACAAGATTAAAGATCTTTGACTTTATGTTTAATTGTTTTCACAATTAAGCACAAAGTCGGGGGCTACACCTAATAGGTGCACCTATTCGGCGCACACTATTCATACATCTACATGGAGCCCTTCATAGCCTCACTGCCAGCTGACATGAAGCAGGACTCGGGAAGAAGAAGCACTTGGACAAAGAGTACTCAGGAGCAATGCACTCGGGCAATCTTCACCATGGAGGATGAGCACTCGGCATCAGCTGTGACTCAACTATGAAGGTCTCAGGGGCTGCTGTGGAGGCCATGGGCCATGGGCCCCGGGTACCTCAGGACAAGCATATGGTCCACCCGGACAGAGGATGGGCCTAGCCATGTAATTAGAGATATAGTAGCACCCGGCAGACTTTGCCTTGTACGATAAGGAATATACAGTCCTAGTCGGGCAAGTTATATCCCTAAGAGGAAATCCCTTGGCTGTAATCCGGTTGGGACTCCTACCTTGTACCCCTGCCCCCCAGTATATAAGGGGAGGTAGGGCGTTCCATGAGGGCAGACCAACACAAATCCTCAAAGGAACAACACCACAACTGGACATAGGGTATTACCTTACATCGAGGGCTTGAACCAGTATAAATCTTCTCGTGTTCCTTTGTAATCCACTAAGTTTTTGATGAGGACATCACTTCTTTAGATACACACTTACAACCTCCTCATGTTGAACAAGATGTGCCACAGATCCAAGGACCAATCCAAGGACCAATTATCCGCGTACGTGCCCGTCAACTTAATTGCTAGGTGAATGCGTCCCTAAGCTTACATGGAAATATTTATATGAATGGCATGCTATTTAATTCTTGTGATGATTTTATTGTTATTAGGAACCTGGGAGAAGACCATGGAGAATAGCTCAAGAAACCAAATATTAAAGTGGAGACTACAAGTGCAAGTAAACTCCTATTCCCAAGACCTATTCAATTTTGGGCTGAGAGACAGCATCAACTTCAAACAGCCATAACTTTTGATCCAGAAGAATTTACAGGGCCTATAAGTACTTGTTGGAAAGCTTATGAAGTCTACTTTCAGATGGTTTTGGTCCCATGTTAAAATTCCTTCTGAGCTATCCGGAATCATTGAAACAAGACACATACCTCTTCCAGTCCGAGTCTGTTTTGGGCCTTGGGCCTTTTAATTGTGTTGTGGGCTAAACCCACGAGGAGTGTGCCCCTCACAGGGCAAACCCTCACCCTAGGATGTCCTAACTCATATATATTCAGTAGCCGCTGCCATTTAGGGTGGGTTTTGCTTAGATTAATCTATCTGTGAACAGTTTCGCCGTTTATCGGCTTGTGAGACCCCAACTTCGAGAGTATAATCATTCATCTGCAAGTTGAGTTGCAATCTTCCTTGTTCTTGCTTGTGTTCTTCGATTCACATGTAGGGATTAGCCTTCATGGCAAGGTCAACCGGGCAGTGCATGGTTGATAACGAGAGGAGTCATGGTGCTGCGATTGCAGGGTTCGGGTCTTGGTGATCAGAAGCCGGATCGTGAGTGTCAATTCTCCACCAAATCGAGAGTTATCCTTACCTAACGGAAGATCGGGCACCCCGTTGCTATCAAGTGGTATCAGAGCGAAGGTTGCCCGTTAGGTATAATCTTTTTTGTCCTGTTTCAATCTTTGTTTACTATACGTAGAGTCTAGAAAAAGCCACAGAAAAAAAATTGGTAGTCATAGGTGTTTCCCTGTCCTACAACCAAGTTTAGCCTTTTTGCATAATTCTGTTTCAGAGTCCGTAGTGTTGAGTTTGTGTCGTAGGTCGAGTTCGGTTGCTAGCTTAGATTGTGTTTGAGTCCAGTTTGTGATCCATCCGCCGCACCCCCACAAACCCTAGGCACCGCCACCATTGTCTTTGTTTTCCTATGTACTAACCATCTTGTGAAAGTGTTGGTCATTGTGTGTTCTGTTTTAGTGTCATATATCACGTCCTTTGATCACCCTACATCTCCATCCACCTCCCCAGCAGCCACTACCACCATATCATCCCTAGTTTCACTACCTGATTTCGAATCAGCCTCAACCAAAACACTGATACGGAGGACCCTTCTTGAAACAGCCATAACTTTCGCATATGGACTCGGAATCAGGCAAATAAGTAGTCTACGAACATCTACAAAAAAATTCCCATCCGCTACTCCCCCACTTCATTGGGTTTGCCGAAATCAGTTTTGCAAAATTTAGGCCAAAAAATTGGGTATCCCACTTCAAAGTTCTAGCACGCTTTTTAAAGCATGCTCGTGTATTTCTACAGGCTACATCTTATATCAAACTGAGCTACCACCTCCTGAGGTTGTTGTTCCTATGCTCCTAGTTGAGAAAAAAATATCAGAAAAATAAAAGCAAAATAAAAAAAGGGTGTGAAAGAGAAAAAAAAGAAAAGGAGAGGAGCACATAGGACACACCAGGGAGCCAGCTGTGTTGTTTTGTGCTGTGTTTTGCCTTGTCCTTATTTCCTTGCTGCTGTCCTTTCATACTTGCTTGTCTCCCTTGTTTTATCACCATTTCTGGTTTCGAACGTGTTTAGGCCAGCAACTAGGACAAGTGCTTTGGATATTTATTCAGCATTACTATCTGTTATTGAATTGTGTGCTACTAACATATTTTGGCCTCCCAAGCTCCACATATATACTTCTGGTCAGCATGGTCTCGACCCTTGCAATCGCTGGATCACGCCCTCAAGGTATCACGAACCAGCCACCGGTTGTACCATCCTTTGCTTGCTAGTCTCAGAACCTTGTAAGAGCTTGGTAAGGTGCTTCCATTTGCATGTGTCCACTATCCTTGCATAGTACTAGTTGATAGGGATAATACTTTTGTGCTGTTTGTTTCCTATTATCTACTAACCATGGCAGGTGAGGTGAATGATTTCGCTGATTGTGCTTCAAAAGAGGAGATCGTTAAGCTAGATCAGAAGATTGAGGAAAATATAGCTGCCTTGAATGCTATGCGGGAAGATCTCCAGGCTATGGTGGGGAGCATTGCCACCCTCACTAACAGCATCAAGCAGTTGGTAGCAAACCATCACCCACCACCACTTGTTGACAATGATGGAGGTAATGAAGAGGAGGAAGCCGACAATAGTGATGCACGTCATGACGAGCGTCTATGACAACGGCTGCGATTCAACCGGCAAGGTATGGGAGGTAACCGCCACCAAGGGTGAGGTAATGATGATCCCTTTGCTAAAATTAAATTTACCTTGCCTTCATTTTCTAGAAAATATGACCCTGAAGCCTATTTGGATTGGGAGATGACCGTAGAGCAGAAATTTAATTCCCATTTAGTTCCTGAAATTCATAGGGTTAGGCAAGCAACTAGTGAGTTTAAGGACTTTGCTATTATCTGGTGGAATGAACTAGTTAAAACTAGCCTAGAACCTAACACATGGGAAAGGTTGAAGCGAGCTATGCGGAGTAGGTTTATTCCTCCATCCTTCAAACATGATTTGAGAAATAAGTTGCAATGGTTAGACCAAGGAGAAAAATCTGTAGAAGATTACTTTCAAGAGCTACAAATAGGAATGTTGCGTTGTGAGGTAGAGGAGGATGAGGAGGATAAGATGGCTCGATTTTATGGGGGGTTGAGACATGAAATTCAGGACATTATTCAATACAAAGAATACAATTCTCTTAACCGATTGTTCCATCAAGCTATATTAGCTGAACAGGAATTGTAGGGAAGGTAGCCATTGAGAAGGAACAATTGGGGAAGCACATCTACATCAAGGCCTTTCATTGGGCAATGCAAAAGTGTCCCTATTCGGAGTTCTACGCCTTCCACCAATAGGGCACCAGCAACGCCATCTTCATGAGCTACCAAGGTGAGTAAATCTATTCGCATACAGGCACCCGCAAAAAGCGCACCATCGGTTGCTTCCACGGGACGAACGAGGGATATCCAATGCTTCAAGTGCAAAGGAATGGGCCATGTGCAATGTGATTGCCCAAATTAGAGAGTTCTCATTGCTACAGATGATGGTGAGTACACTAGTGCTAGTGATGCTGATGATGAATTAGCACATGGCACTAACAATGTAGGTCATGAAGACGAGAGCGATGAGGATGTGGAGCACATAGGTGCGAAAGATACAAGCAAGTACTTGAGCATTGTAGCACAACGGGGGCTAAGTGCTCAAATGGAGAAGGCGGAGCAAAATCAGCGCCACAATTTGTTCCAATGAAGGTTCGTGGTTCACAATAGAGCATGCCATGTTGTCATTGATAGCGGCAGTTGTAGCAACCTTGCTAGTTCAGATTTGGTTGACAAGCTAGGTTTGCCTACACAACCACATCCACGGCCTCACTACATCCAATGGTCAACTCTTGTGGTAAGTTGAAGATAAGTAAAGTTGTGAGAGTGCAATTTTCCGTTGGAAATTACCATGATAGTACAAATTTTGATGTCATGCCTATGCAAGCATGTTCTTTGCTTTTGGGTAGGCCTTGGGAATATGATAGAGATGTGCTGCACCGTGGTAGAACTAACACTTACACCTTCACACATGATAGCAAAAAGATTGAGTTGCTACCAATGACCCCTGCTGAAATTTTGAAGGACGATATAGCGCGTGCTGAAAATAAATCTAAGTCTGAAAATCAGCAAGTAGCTAAAGTTGTTTTTCCACCTAAAAAGGAGAAAAAAAGAGCCACATGCTAGGAAAGACACACTTAAGTTGAAAGGAGCTTCCATGTTAGCTACTAAATCTGAGATTTCTGAGGACCTAAAAAGGAGAAAAAAAGAGCCACATGCTAGGAAAGACACACTTAAGTTGAAAGGAGCTTCCATGTTAGCTACTAAATCTGAGATTTCTGAGTTAAATGTTAATGAATCTGTTTGCTATGCTTTGGTTTGCAAGGAAACATTCTTTACACTTGAGGACTTGCCTCCTTCTTTGCCACGTGCTATTACTAACCTTTTGCAGGAGTTTGCTGATGTATTTCCAAGTGAGATACCCCCGGGGCTACCGCCTATGAGAAGAATTGAGCATCAAATTGATTTAATCCCGGGAGCCGCTTTGCCAAACCGCGCGCCATATAGGACCAACCCCGAAGAGACTAAGGAAATTCAGTGTCAAGTGAAAGACTTGCTTGAAAAAGGGTATGTACATGAGAGTCTTAGTCCTTGTGCTGTTCCTGTTATTTTGGTACCTAAGAAAGATGGAACATGGCGTATGTGTGTTGATTATAGAGCCATCAATAATATAACTATTAGGTATCGTCATCCTATCCCTAGGTTAGATGATATGCTTGATGAATTGAGTGGCTCTGTTGTGTTCTCTAAAGTAGACTTGCGTAGTGGATACCACCAAATTAGAATGAAATTGGGTGATGAATGGAAGACTGCGTTTAAAACTAAATTTGGTTTGTATGAGTGGTTAGTAATGCCTTTTGGTTTGACTAATGCTCCTAGTACTTTTATGCGATTCATAAATGATGTTTTACGCACTTTCATTGGTAGATTTGTGGTGGTTTACTTTGATGAATATACTTATTACAACAAGTCTTTAGATGAACATAAGGAACATTTACGTTATTTTTAATGCTTTGAGATATGCAAGTTTGTTCGTAACCTCGCGAAAGTGCACTTTTTGCATGAACAAGTTTCTCTTCTTGGTTATGTTGTGACTCCACAGGGAATGAAGTTGATGACACCAAGATAGAAGCGATCAGCAAGTTGGCCGACTCCTACATCGGTTACATAGGTGCGGAGCTTTCTTGGCTAGCTGATCTACCGCCGCTTTGAGAGATTTCAGCACATTGACGCACCCATGAATGAGCTCACAAAGAAAGGCGAGTTTCTTTTCGATGGGGACAAGCACATGAAGACGTCTTCAATTTGCTTAAAGAGAAGTAACTCATGCACCGCTACTCCAACTCCATTGACTTTGGTAAGGTTTTTGAGCTTGATGTGATGCAAGTGGATTGGGATTGGAGGTGGTGCTTATTCAAGAAGGTAACCAGTTGCATATTTTAGTGAGAAGTTATCAGGACCTAGTTTGAACTATTCAATCTATGATAAAGAATTGCATGCTTTGGTTCGAACATTAGAGACTTGGCAACATTATCTATGGCCAAAGGAATTTATCATACATTCTGATCATGAGTCTTTGAAACATATTCGAAGCCAAGCTAAATTGAATAAACACATGCTAAATGGGTAGAATTTATTGAGTGTTTCCATATATCATATCACAGAAAGGCAAAGACAATGTGATTGCTAATGCTTTATCTAGGCGCTATAACTATGTTATCTCAACTTGATCATAAAATTTTTGGATGGAGACAATAAAAGAATTATATGCTACTGATTTGGACTTTTAAAGAAGCTATGATCACTATCAAGAAGGAGACTTGGAATAAATATGTGTTGAATGAAGGATTGTTGTATCGAGCTAACAAATTATGTGTTCCTGTAAGCTCTGTTCGTTCTTTGTTTTTGTAGAAGCGCATGGAGTGGATGGATGACATTTGGAGTGAAGAAGACGGAGGATGTGCTAGCCACTCATTTCTTTGGCCGAAAATGCGGCATAATGTGTGAACGATACGTTGCATGATGCAGCACTTGTAACAAACTAAGTCCTGTCTTAATCCATATGGTCTTATATGCCTCTACCCATCCTAGTGCTCCTTGGAAGATATTTCTATGGATTTTGTTTAGGATTGCCTAGACAAAGAGGGGAGGGATAGTTTTTTGTTTGTTGATAGATTTCCAAAATGGCACATTTCATTCCTTGTCATAAGAAAGACGATGCTACCATAGTTTGTTGATTGTTTTTAGGGATGTCGTTCGCTCTACATGCTGTGCCCAATACAATTGTTTCAGTCGAGATACCAAGTTTTTGATCATTTTTGGATGACATTGTGAGGTAAATTGGAACAAAGTTAGTTATTTCTTACAACTTGCCACCCCAAACTGATGGACAAAACAGAGGTGTGAATCGTATTTGTCAACGATGTTGCAGGCTGTTTTGGAAGAATAATTGAAAATTGGGAAAATGTCTTCCACATGTGGAGTCGCCTACAACCTTCGTGGTCTCTCCACCCACAAAGATGAGCCCATTCCAGGTGATATATGGCTTTAACCCTTGGAAATGTGTTGCGCTTCTGAAATTGATTTTGTGCTTTATCCAGTTTTTCCCCCAGAAAAAGTGAATTTTTGATGCTAGACAGGCTGAATTTGTGCTTAAGTACATGGACCACTAAGAACAATATTGAGCGTATGATGCAAAGTATAAACTTGCTGGTAGTCAAGAGAAAGGAGCTATTTTTGAACCCGTGATCTTGTTTGGTACACTAAGAAAGACAGTTTCCTACTTGCACAAGTCAAATTAATGTCTCGAGCTGCTGGTCCTTTTAAAGTTCTTGCAAAGATTAAAATGCATAACAAGATTGATTTGCCTGCAGACTATGGTGTGAGTGATGTTTTCAATGTTGCTAATTTGAAGCCTTACCTGGGTGAAGAAGATGACCTTGAGTCGAGGACGACTCCAAATCAAGAGGGAGGATGATGAGGAATCACTTCTTAGATAACACTTACAACCTCCTCATGTTGAACAAGATTGCGCCACAGATCCAAGGACCAATTACTCGCGCACGTGCCGTCAACTTAAATCGCCAGTGAATGCGTTCCTAAGCTTACATGGAAATATTTCTACGAATGGTATGCTATTTAATTCTTGTGATGATTTATTGTATTAGGAACCTGGGAGAAGACCATGGAGAATAGCTCAAGAAGCCAAATATTAAAGTGAGACAACAAGTCGAAGTAAATTCTTATTCCCGAGACCGATTCAGTTCGGCTGGGAGACGCGTCAACTTCAAAACAGCCATAACTTTTGATTCAGAAGAGTTACAGGCCTACAAGTACTTGTTGGAAAGCTTATAAAGTCAATTTCAGATGGTTTGTTTCATACCAAAATTCCTCCTGACCTGTCCAGAATCACCAAAACAAGTTGTATCACTTTCCCATCCGAGTCAGTTTGGGCCTTTGGGCTTTGTATTTGTGTCGTGGGCTAAACCCAAGAGGAATGCGCCCTCACAGGGCAAAACCTCACCCTGGATGTCCTCGATATATAATCAGTAGCCACCACCGTTTAGAGTGAGTTTTGCTTAGATTATTCTGTCTCTGAACAGTTTCGCCGTTTATCGGTTTGTGAGACCCCAACTTCAAGAGTGTAATCATTCATCTGCAAGTTGAGTTGCAATCTTCCTTGTTCTTGCTTGTGTTCTTTGATTCGCATGCAGGGATTAGCCTTCGTGGCGAGGTCAACCGGGCAGCGGACGGTTGATAACGAGAGGAGACGTGGTACTGCGATTGCCGGGTTCGGGTCTTGGTGAGCAGAAGCCGGATCGTGAGTGTCGATTCTCCACTAAATCGAGAGTTATCCTTTCCTAACGGAAGATCGGGCACCCCATTGCCATCAGCGACGCTTGCAATGACAACTTGCGCAAGGCTGGGCAGACTACTCAGCAAGAGATCCTCCAAACTTGAGTAGGCGACCCCGACGTCTTCGTGACCCCCCCAATAGAACGTTGTGGCTGTTGCCACACTACTGGACACCTTGCAGTTTTGGCCCGACCACCAGGCTACCTGGACTATTGCAAGGATTAAGACCATGATCACCGCTGTAGCATGTCATCAACGGCAGCAGTCTAGAGACACACTCATACCGACAAACAAGACAGCTTCAGATGCCAGTGACCTCATTTGCCTCAGCACGGCGCCGGCAGCTAGACCAAGTCAGCGTCACTTGGAGTCCCACCATACATCTCTTGGCAACCGAAACAACGACCGGCGGTGAGGTCACCACGAGGAGTGTCATGACAACCAGGATGCCCGAGGACGGCTACAGCGTGATCTCCGTCACGACATCAATGCCCGGTGTCGGGAACGCGAGGAGGATGAATGCTGCCGACTCAAAGATGAGCATGAGCACTTCGGCCTCCACCACGATCGGTTTCATCGCTACAGTCGAAGTCGGAGCCCTCACCCAGACGAAGGAGTTCTGGCGATCGCCCACAAACGTACAACTGATTAGTTGGCCATCTGGCTTCAAGCCGATTGGTATAGAAAAGTATGACGGGAAGACCAACCTGGAGTCCTGGCTGACTATAAACACCTTGGCGATCCGCGTAGCCAGAGGCGATCACAAGGCTATGGTGAATTACCTGCTAGTCACCTTAGCCGATTCAGCAAGGATGTGGCTGACGGGGCTTCCCAGGTGTCAATTGGCTCCTAGGGGAACTCGTGAGCATTTTGTCGCAAAACTTCCAAGGAACCTACGTGGGGCCATCTTCCGAGTACGATTTGTACCAATGCCATCAAAGAAAGAAACGAGTCCCTCCGTGACTTCATCAAGCAGATTTTCTGTGAAGGAACTCAATACCAAAAATCAAGGACGAGGTCGTCATTGCTGCTTTCCGCAAGGGAGTAAAAGATACCCCGTTAATTGCTAAATTTACTAGGAAGCCTCCCAACATTGTCAAGGCTTTATTCGACATGGCAAACAAATAAGCTGACTCGGCCGACGCAGTTGCTGAGGCCCTCAATGACAAGAAGGAGCCCCGACAGAAGGAACGGAAAGACACCGACAACGCGGCCCCAACTAAGTCCGGCAACTGCAAATGCAAGTCGACTAGCGGCTGTCGAGCGTAGCCAACCGCGACCCGCAAGGACAGACGATACCAGAAGTCATGAATGGCCATGCCCTTCCACCCAAAGGGAAACAGTCACCAAAAACTACTTCATGCTCAAGAAGTTTGCTTCCGAGCAAACATCCGCGTCTGGCGAGCAGAAGGACAAAGTGATGCGAGGTTCGGTCCCGATCTTTCGATGGAGAAGGTAATCACGATTGGTGGGAGAAACCAACATTCACGGCCCGACTACAACTATCCACGATGTTGCGCCTTAGCGACCGATACACCTATTCCAGAAGGTGAACGCGATGTTGTGGAGCGCGATCAACCGGCCACGAGGGGCTCTCGTCTTCAAGCAATCGTAGACAAGCAGAGCGAGTTGAACAAGCACTGAATTGCTAAATCAAATATAAGTTCAATCTGAAAATACAAGAGGTGGGGTTCAATAACAAGAAGACGGGCGATCTAGGTCGACACGCGCGCTTCAAGCGAAGTGCAGAGGCTAAAACTTCAATCTATCAAAACCCAATCTGTTGTGGTGCTCTAGAGACATATAAAATGATGGGGAGGATGACCAAGGGTGTGTTGGGTCGTTCTCCAACCCTAGGACGCGCCCATAATGGGCTCAACTTGATACACGGCCCACGGGCCAAAATAAGTGGCGCAGCACCGTAGACAGAAAAAGTCTCGGTGGTATTTTGATGTTTCTGGACGATTCTGATAAGATATGGATTGAGGCCAGATCCATTGGAAAATAGACTTTATAAGCTTTCCATGAAGTACTTGAACGTCCAAACGGAGTCTGTATGAAGTCGTGGCGGCCGTTAGAATTTGGTGCTGTCCTGCGTCCGAATCCAACCGGCGCGACTCCCTCTCCTGGATGGTATTCTCCTTGTTCTCCTTGGTTTCTAAGCAACACAAGAGTACACGGGTTTCCATGGTCTAAAGAAACCGAACATGAACTTAAGAGTGAACTTACTTGATGTTTTAATTGACGTGCACGGGCGCGAGTCATAGACCTTGTGTAGGTGTAGATGTAGGTTGAGGAATGTATCTATGGTGTTGATGTCCTCATCACAAAGACAAGCCAGACTCAGGCACAGCCAGTGACTATCAAGATCCCTAGGCTGAGCTCAATCACATATTCGGAGGGCCATCTACGAACGAGTCTAAGCGAAAACAGAAGCTAACGGCCCGAGAGGTGAACTTGGTCTCGACAGACGCCCCTCAATACTTGCGTTGGTCAGAGACGACAATCACTTTCAACCGCACGGATCACCTCGACCGAGTAACCCACCTCGGACGTTACCCACTCATCCTAGACTCGGTTATCAGGAGCATCAAGTGGAAGAAGGTTCTCATCGATGGAGGAACCACACTCAACATTTTGTTTACCAAGACACTCGACGAAATGAAGATACCAAGATCCGAGCTACGGCCGAGTATAGCTCCCTTCCACGGGGTAATCCCCGGCCTCTCTTCAACTCCACTCAGACATATCACTCTGCCAGTTACTTTTGGCACGCAGGAGAATTTCTGCACGGAGAGCATCTGCTTCGAGGTGGCCGACTTCGAGACCGTGTATCACGCCATACTCGGACGGCCTACACTCACCAAGTTTATGGCAGTACCTCACTACACATATATGATGCTCAAGATGCCAGGACCAGCTGGAGTACTCTCTCTACGCAGCGATGTTAAGCAAGCCTTCACCTATGACAAGGAGAGTAGCGAGCTGGCTCAATCTCACGAAGCAGCAGTCGGACGAAGCAGCATCCGATTAGCCACAACAAGTGCAAACAAGGACGACCAGATCTCGGCGAAAAAAGTAGCCAAGTCTAGGACTTCAGCGGACTCAAAAACAAAGAAGATCCCCCTGGACCCTTCCAACCCCACCAAGACTGCGCTTGTCGAGACCGGACTCGACTCCAAATTGGAAGACGAGCTCGTCCCCTTCCTCCAGGCGAATAGGGACATATTTGCTTTGAAACCTTCTAACATGCCTGGTGTACCAAGGGAGGTGATCGAGCATTCTCTAAACGTCAAGCCGGATGCCAAACCAGTGAAGCAACGACTATGGCGCTTCGCACAAGATCGCAAAGATGCTATTCAGGACAAGATAACCAAGCTCCTAGCAGCCGGGTTCATCAAAGAGGTCTACCACCCAGATTGGCTAGCACACCTAGTTCTGGTCTGGAAGAATAACGGTAAATGGTGCATGTGTGTCGACTACACCGACTTAAACAAAGCATGTCCCAAAGATCCATTTGGTCTACCCAGAATAGATCAGGTGGTCGACTCAATTGCAGGACGTGAATTACTCAGTTTTCTCGACTGTTACTTGGGATACCATCAAATTGGTTTAAAAGAGGAGGATTGCCTGAAGACTTCTTTTATCACGCCATTCGGGGCATACTGCTATGTCACTATGCCGTTCGGGTTGAAAAACACTGGTGCAACATATCAACGTGCCATCCAACGGTGTCTTCACACTCAACTCGGGTGCAACGTGGAGGCATATGTTGATGACGTGGTAATCAAGACTAAACTCAAGGAAGACCTCATCGCCGACTTAGAAGAAACCTTCCAAAGACTTCAAAGATTTAAGATGAAGCTGAACCTAAAAAAGTGCATCTTCAGAGTACCTTTGGGAAAGCTACTCGGCTTCATCATTTCACGATGCGGCATCGAGGCAAATCTAGAGAAAATCAATGCAATAATGAACTTGGCACCCCCGACTAGCCAGAAGGATGTACAGAAGCTTACCGGCTGCTTGGCGGCACTCAGCCGATTCGTTTCTCGACTTGGCAAACAGGGTATGCCCTTTTTCAAACTACCGAAGAAAGTCGACAATTTTCAATGGATACCAGAAGCCCAACAAGCCTTCGAAGACATCAAAAAGTTCCTCACATCACCACCCGTGTTGGTGTCACCGATGCCCCAGGAACCACTCCTGCTGTATCTGGTGGCAACTACTAAGTTAGTCAGCACGGTGTTGGTAGTTGAGTGGGCAGAGCCAAGGCATATAGAATTAGTTCAAAGGCCAATTTACTTTGTTAACGAAGTCCTAGGTGAATCCAAGATGAGATATCCCCAAGTCCAGAAGCTGCTATATGGCTTGCTCATAACTGTCCAGAAGTTGGTGCACTACTTTCAGTCGCATCAAGTTACAATCGTCACATCGTATCCACTCGGGGACGTCCTACACAATCGTGAAGCCATTGGGAAAATTGCTAAATGGGTGCTCGAGTTGATGGCGTTTGATATTGTCTTTCTGCCACGGACAGCAATCAAGTCATAAGCAGTTGCTGACTTTTTGGCCGAGTGGACAGAAGTTTAGATGGCAACATCAACAGACAAGCTAGAATATTGGATGATGTACTTCGATGGTTCTCTACGGATCGGCAGAGCAAGGCCTGGCATTGTTCTGATGTCATCATCTAGAGAAAAACTTAAATATGTCCTTCAGATACATTTTCCAGCATCTCACAATGTCACCGAGTACGAGACACTTATCCACGGGCTTCGCATCGCCATATCACTTGGCATCCGCCGACTGGTAGTTCGCAGGGATTCTCAACTCATGGTAAACCAGGTTATGAAAGACTGGATGTGTATGGATGACAACATGGCGGCATATTGTCAGGAAGTACAAAAGCTAGAAACAAGTTTGACAAGCTGGAAATTACACATGTACTAGCCAATACAATGAAGCTACAGATGAATTAGCCAACATGGGATCCAAACGAGAAGTGGTCCTGACTGGAATTTTTGTCGAGCAATTCCTAGAGCCATCAGTCAAAAAAAAGCCTGTTCTAGGGCAGTCGGGGGCTAAACCTACCCTGGAGCGAAAGGAAGTGCTAATCATTTCTAAAGACTGGTGGACTCCATTCATTAGATTCCTCTTGGAAGACAAGCTCCTAGAAGACCACAGTGAAGCCGAGAGGATCAAATGTCAAAGCAAAAGTTTCCTGGTAGTCGGTGAAGACCTTAACAGTCGAAGCACATCTGGAGTTCTCATGCGCTGCATCACATCCGAGGAGGGCAAGCAGATCCTGCAGTCCATCCACTCGGGTATCTGTGGCACCCGTGCTGCATTAAGAATGTTAGTCGGAAAGGCTTACAAGCAAGGATTCTTTTGGCCAATTGCAGTTACTGACACCAAAGACATAGTTCAGACGTGCGAGGGATGCCAATTCTTTGCTCGGCAAACACATCTACCAGCTCAAGAACTTCAAACAATTCAAATATCTTAGCCCTTTGCAGTTTGGGGGCTTGACATGGTTGGGCTGTTCAAAAAAGCGCCAGGAGGGTTCACACACTTGTTCGTCGCAGTGGATAAATTCACAAAGTGGATTGAGGCAAAACCCGTTGCTACCATCACAGTGGCACGAGCAAAGGACTTTATCATGAGTATTTTATACCGATTTGGTGTTCCTAACCGCATCATAACAGACAACGGCACTCAGTTCACTAGCGGCATGTTTCAAGATTTCTGTGATGACTTCGGCATCAAGATCTGTTATGCCTTTGTAGCACACCCACGGAGTAATGGGCAGGTCGAGCGTGCTAATGGCATGGTCTTACAAGGCATCAAGTGTGGGCACCCCGGAAGTGCATTACGAAGAGTAACTATTACGGCAACGCGAACTATCTAGATGGATGGGGTCTCGAATAAAACCCGAAAAAATGCGGTAACCATCCATCCTCATCGTAGACTTGCCATAATCTTTACCCACTCACAATATAAATCCAAAAATGCCGAGAAGTGTACAAAGGAGATAATCATAAGGATAGCTTGCCAGTCCTCCCCGTCATACGCCCGTCTAACCACTCGATGGTGGCGACCAAACACGATACGTACCCCAGAGGACTCGAACCACAATAGCTATCCCCCAACCATCTCAATTATACACAACTCATACTCATGTTCAGCTAGTCCCCAGGAAAGCGACAAGCCTCACACTTTCATCGCAAGCAATTGATGAACATCACAAGTACTCTAAAAATAGATAGACGAGCAGCAGAGTTACAACTATTACATAGAGGGTTCACACCCTAATTCATCACAAAGTGGCACAAAAGCTTTGCAGCGGAAATAAACACAAAACAAAAACCAGTGGTGCCAAAACCCATACCACAGGGCAACCGACTGGGGATAGAACTTAACTACAACTACACATTATCCTCGCCACCCTCGGCGGGATAACAGTAGATCACACCATCTTCGTCGGTAACCTCACCTGAAAAGATGCAACGTGAGTACGAATGGTACTCCGCAAGACATACACAATAATAATAGTACAAAGGAAGCATGTTGGTTTCTACATCAAGAAAGAAGGCTATATTGACTTGATTTTGCACAAAGCTGATTTTATTGAGCAAGTAATACTTGAAACTATAAGCATTTTGTGAAATAACTCAATCTGAAATTTTAAGACAGCAAGTATATGGCTCTGAAAATGGAACATAAATGAGCATAAACCATGCTTTAAGCATCATCCATGGGCCACCCTTGCCCAAACAATTGTGCTACACTAGCACACCATTTTTCATGACTAAAGCCAAGTCATATTTAACATTAGAAATCCCTTATATAAACCCATCCATCCATGACTATCCTAAGTCATGGTATAACCACATAACCCAAGTTGGATGCTAACATGACTAACTAACACATCAAGCGTTTGTCCTGTGACCGTGGACACGGCTATTCGAATAGTTCTTACTCTGATCAGAGGTGTACATCTTTACCCACACGATGTGATAGAAGCCCAACGGCTACACTCTAGTTTGATACGTACATATCTGTACCCACACTCTACACATTGAGTGCGGACTAGAGGTCACAACAAAACCTTTCGCACGCTTAGCCCCAACCACCTAAACCACGTCTGGGCCCCCGACGACTTAGTCGTGCATGTGTGATGACTAAGGCGGGCTCACCATCGTGGGAGGCACCTCCGGCCACAGCCAGGCGCGCTCGAGGTCCTCCAACGGAAATCCCTCCTCATGACTGACGGACGGGAGTAGATGGCCACAGCCTCCCGTGCTACTGAGTTAAGCCGTCCCACTCCCGGCGTGTGGAAGTACGTAAGGTGCTTGATGACGGACGGGAGTAGATGGCCACAGCCTCCCGTGCTACTGAGTTAAGCCGTCCCACTCCCGGCGTGTGGAAGTACGTAAGGTGCTTGAATAGACGTCAACATATTCGGTCCTTAACGACCCAGACGGAGCTACGTGCATCGAGGAAACACCATCCCTTCATCGCCCTATCATCCGTCCAAGTCAACATATTTTCAATTATTATTCAGAGGTTATTCATGTCAGATTTTAACCCATCCATTCGTATTAAACTAGTTTTATACCGATAGCTCCATCTATCAGATTTTTTCTAAGTCTAGAAATAAGCATGGCTAAGCATTCGGTAAAATAAAAGTATCCCAAAGTCCTTAACCAGGGGTGACAATGTATAAACATGGCATCAATAACCAAGGAATGGAAATGCATACAATGGGTATATTGACTCTACCCGTTTTTCCCATTTTAAATAGACTGAAGCATGCATATAGATATTGTTTTCACAAACAAATCAATTTATTGAAAACATAGGTTCAATATGCTTAGACGCTTGCCTTGCTGCAGCGATAGGTCACTCTCAAGCTCTGGGTTAATCTCCACGTACTCCGTATCCTCAGAATCTATCGATAAGAAGCATTATGCAATTAACAAGCATTATGCAATTAAGAGATCGAAATAAACATGCATATGCATCGTGCTCTAAAAATTATGAGATAAATACAGTAGGTAGGGTATATCCTAATGAGATTTTTGGAGAATGAACCAAGTCATTTGCATCCCTGGATTGGGAGTTTAACAAAAGGAAAGGTAAGCAAATTAATTAGGCCTATTTTGGGAGGCATTTATATCAAATACAAATTTTCCACAGTAAGTTTACAATTTTCTGAGTTTAACAGAAGTGGTTTCACATTTTTAGCAAATAGGATCAATTTTATGGGAATATTTCAATTTATTAAGCCCAAAATAAGTCAATTTTGCTTCATATTATTTTATGGATATTTTATGTACAGAAGTTGTCCTATTTTATTTTACAGTAATAAGTTCACAAATTTACAGAGCTAACAAAATTGGTTTCACTCAATTTGGAGTCAAAATGGAGAAGTTATGGATTTGCAAAGTTTAGCCATTTTTCTGTTGTAAGATAAATCTTTTAATTACTTTTCCTATTTCTTTCTTCTTTCTTTTGTTCTGATTTCCCTTACAGCCCGGGCCCACAGGCCAGTGAGGCAAAGCAGAGCAGGGCACGAGGGCGCGGGAGCAGGGCGCGACGTGAGACCAAGGAAGCGGACTGTCCGGACTGGGAGTGGATGGTCCGGCGTGGCGAAACAGAGGAGGTTAGCTTCTTGGCGGCGGCGACGGCGATGGCGGCGTCGGCTGTAGTTAGGCCCAAGATAGAAAAGGTAGAGGAGTTCATGCCGGAGCTAAGGGTGGTCTTCTTGACACCTCGGGTGACCGGAATCTCGCCGGCGGCAATCTCCAGCGGCGGCTCTTTTCGGGTCGACAGGAGAAAACTTTCTACAAGCTCAAGCTGGCCATATTAATGCATGCATATGCGTCTACCAAGTATCTGGGTTCTCACCATGAGGTTTGACGAGGCCGGCGAGGTCCTGTCGGTGGTGGCGGTGCACCGATTGGTTCGGCGGCGGCAGAAATCCTCTAGACGACGGCGGCAGCTCTTTCTTCAGTCGGCCTGCGGCTAGGACACGGTGTCCACCAGGTTACAGACTTCCTGAGGACAGCTACGGTGCAAAGAATTGAAGCGAGGCTCACCACAGAGGACGAATCGGCGGTGGCAGAGCTCGGCCGGAGTTGGGGAAGACGGAGGCTGATCTCGGCGCTCAGGGCTTCGCGACTCGATTCCTTCGGGTAGCGGGCTTCTGGAGGCGAGGCGACATTGTTGGCGCAAGGGCTCGGTCAGACTCGCTCCGAGGTGGCCGAAACGGTGAGATGACGCCGGCGGCGGCGCTGCAGAGCAGAAAGTGAAGCACGGCGGCTTCGGCCGGTGATCCTAGGGCAACCAAGTGCAAAAATGGAATGGTTAGGAGTGGTGGATCGTGTTCCGGTGGTTGGGAAAGGATGGAGCTCACCGGAGTATGCACGGGCTCGATCGAACAGCTTCGGCAGTGAGGGAAAATGGCTCTGTCTCCGGTGATCTTTGTGGATACTGTCGTTTTCTCCGGTGGGAGCGTGAAGAGGATGAGGAGGAGGTTCTGTTGGCGAGATTAGAGGCGAAATGGTTGAGGTCTCCAAGGTTTGAGCTCATCTAGGTCTCTCTGTGTGCGCTGTGAGGGAGAAAGAAGGAGGCAGTGACACGTTGGCTCATGCAGTGCTGAGTTGCTCCATCTCCACAGTGTCCTTGGTGGGTCCCACACATCAGAGAATACTTTTCTACACATTTGTGGTTAGGCTTAGCCTATGACATGTGGGTCCTTGGAGTTAATTCCTATGGAGAGGAGAGAGAGGCATGGGTAGAAAATGGGGTGAAACTCACTGTCCCAAGACTGGCAGAGGCTTACAGGTGGGCCAGGATGTTGTGGGTCCCACTGGTCAGTGAGAGATGAGAGGAGAAATCTCTAGAGACTAAGTGTTGTGATCTGTATGGACAGCTGTCTTGCATCTGTGATTTCAGCAGATAAATAAGGGAGATAAATTATGGGAATATTACTGGAGATAGAGGAAGATGTGTTTAACATGCTGACCAAATTTCGTGGTTAGAAGTGGTCTGGTTTGCCTTTGGTGAAAATGCAAAGTAGGCACACAGACCCAGTTTTTCTGCAGTGTGGTTTATGTCCCTAGGGTTTTGCTCCTATTATTTCATGTGACTTCTTTGGGAATTAAATTAAACCAAAATTCCTGGTAGTAGGGTTCATGGTGTCACACTTGTTGGTAGAATTGCACTGTCTAATTAATCTTCACTCTTATTTGGTGAATTTTAGAAGTAAACTAATTTGTCTCAGCCAGCTTTCTAGTTTTGCTGATTTGAGGGACTTGGTTGAAGCATTTATTGAAGTGATAAAATTATGTAAAATTTACAGTGGGTTGATTTGGTGAGATAGTGCTTACAGGAATTTTTCCATGGTTTTATGTGCAACCTAACATCTTCAGAAAAATCCTTAGACTGTACCAATGCATATGACAAAGAGAAGGATCCAGGCTGAAACTTGTTTGGAATTTTTGAGGGGTCCTAAACTAATGAAATAAATTCTGGAAAATTATATTGATTCATGGTAAAATAATCTAGTATTTGAATAAATTATTTTCCATATATGTTTCTGTGAAGTTTGTTGCACTGTTAGGAGTTGGTCTATTTTTGCCGTTAGGGTTTTACTATTGAGAGTTTTGAAAATATTTGCAAACTTTAATTTCGCATGAAGCGACATTGAAAGGATTTTGTTTGTGCACTCTAGTGGCAGTAGGTTATAACCCTAATTACCTGAAATTAGATTTGGGGCTGTGACAGCTCTCCCCCCCTAAAAAGAATCTCGTCCCCGAGATTCCGACGGGTTGGAGACTTTGAGGCTTCTAGGTGAGGTTTTACGTACGATATTCTCTATAGGAGTTTGAGGGTGACAGGGACAGAGTTGGAGTCCATTCTCAGTCTTTGTTTGGTCATGTTGTTGTGTTACTACTGATCTATGGAAAGCTATCTACGGTTACATGATTGAGATTCCCTTTTTTTTCCTTCTTATTATCACACAAACTTCACCGGTAATGAAGAGAGAGCAGTTGATTTGCTAGTGAGCTTACTATATTTTTGCACTAAGTTTGGTCACTGTGGTCAGAACGTCTGGTAAAAGTGGACTTTATGGCATCCTTTCAAAAGTTTTATCTAATTGGGACAAGGATCATCGGGGATCAACCTAAACAACGTAGGTAAGGGTAAGATCCAAGGTTGGCATCCTAAAGATCACGTTGGATGGTCTACCAACGGCTTTCAGCACAAAGGATGGGAAGTGATTGGAGATCTAGCTGGCTTCCGTGTGCTAGTTCCATGCGAGTTTTATTTTTCTAGACAGCAAGCATTTAGGAGCGAAGATCCTAAATAACGTTACGTGATTAGGATCACGGTCCCTACGTAGGGTGACAAAAAAGGGGTTGGATTGCTTTACAGGGACTTAATTTAACCTATCTCCCTTTTCAAACAATTAGGTTCAATATTTCTATCCGACTTTACATAGAGTTGTCGAGGATGTTACCTAGGTGCTCTCGATCAATTGATCTACAGACTTGGCAACATGGCTTAGGAACTTCGAAACTAGACTTTTAGGTGTAAAGTGATGGCGAGGCTAGGCACTAATAAGAGCTAAAAGATAGTCCGTCATCACAAGGTAGTACTCGATGTAGAATCCATCCAGTATGTCGAGTGAGCTTTGTTGGCGGAAGCAGGGGATGCCATGGGTATGCTAAAGCTTTGGATTTATACATGGTACAGGCTGACCTGGTATGCTACCCCCCCTTAAAAATTTTAGGATGTAAACTGGTGAGCGGAGGATAGCTTATCTAATAGGTTATGTCTGCCATAAATTTTTCTTAGCAAAACTATTTCTATTAACCTGATGATACCATGATAACCAAATGGCAGGATACACTATACTATCACGGAAGGTACACTGATGTCTGGTGAAGCAATTGTAAATCCATGCACATGGTGTCTCATGTTAGATATCTTAAGATGGGAGCTACCTTAGGATAAGGGTTAGAAGAAACTGGATGTTTATTGGGATCCAGGTACGGGATCTTGGTAGCGTTGATGAGGAAGGTGGTGAAGTCTCTCGGTTCGGCTTGCTCTCTATCGCCTGAAACGGCAACGGCACTGGCAACCGTACTCCCAGTCTCGGCGACAAGATCAGCGAACCTTCAACTCCTCCGACCTACACGGTGAATGATGGAGCAAGCTAGAATGAGCTTAGGTCCTCGATATCCCAACCATAGGTTGACTAACCAACAGTAATGTTGTAACTAGATGGGGAATACGAAGTAGCGGTGCTAGAGATACTTGAGTTGGGTAACCTAGAATAGGAATGAGCTAAGCTGAAGTGTTTCTAGGTTGGGATGTATGGCTCCATGATGCAACTATAAATGATGAGATGTCCTGAGTAATCATGATGCAATTATAGATGATATGTTGAACAATGCAATGCAATTATGAATGACAAGATGCCATGCATACTGTGGTGCAATCATAATTTAGTGCAATGATGGGTCATATGGTGCAATGCTTTGGATAACACATCACTTCCATGCACAGGATGAAATGGTATGATGCAGATGCTCCATTGTATGACGCGAGTTATGACATGGTGCAGTGCTGCGGATGGTGCGTTGATGCTATGCACCAGATGGCATGATGCATAGATGGAATGGTGCTATGCAATTGCCTAATGGTATGATGCAACTCATGATATGGTGCAATTGCATATGGTTGCCATGATGCAGAATTGCTCGAATGTAGGGTGCATTACATGGCATGGTGCAGTGTAGGATCATGAAAGCATGGTGCAATGCATAGCATGGTGCAATGCATGGTTGCAATATGATGACGCTCCCATGTCATGGTGCAATGCTCTATGGTGGTGCACATGTATTATGGTGCGATATATTGACGACAAAGGGTGCAATGCACACTTGATCGATGAGAGGTTTATGCCTATGACATAAGGTTTCACTAATCTAGGGTTTGATCTTTGGGAAAAAAGGATTTTGGGTACCGAGGTGCTAATGGAGATTCAAAAAGGTCAGAAGTTGATTATCTTAACTCTTGTTAGTTTTGGCTTCAAAAGTCTCATTCCCCTCCCAAGTCTCCTACTTACTCAAATGGAACTTTCCTTGAAAGTTAAAATATATCTACTAGGAATTTTCTACTGCATTGTTGGTGGTCGGCTACATGGTACTATCGGGAATGCATCCTATTGGTTTCGGTTTGCAGCTAGGTGCAACGTTTGAATTTTCCTACTATGATAGACTCATCCTAAGGTTGCAAATGGTAGACCTACACGAGGTTTGTGTTTAGGATCCAATTGGAGACATTAGGTGAGGTTCCGAGATATAAACGTGGCGTAAAAATGTGGATGGGTTAGTTCTGTCCTGCGTTTGTATCAGACAAAACTAGGCCTTAAAGTCATCCTAGAGATATGATAAAATTACGAAATTTTATATTCAAGTTTCAGGTAGAGTTCTATTGGGTCTGGAGAAGAATTGGAATTTTTGTATAGGTAGATTTCTGTAAAGGAGACAAACAAGATGGGCAGTGCAGTGCTGTGGTAGTTTAACACGTGCAATTGTTCGAATTTTATCCCCTTAGCTCACTGGTCCAAAAATTCTCAGAAAATTCCCAAGGCTTCCTCACTAGGTTACTAAGTTACTGACCAAAAATGATTATTTTATCACTCATGGTTTGGGCTGTACAAAAGTATGAAGCAGGTAACCTACAGATTCCAGATTCTGAACATATCTAATGTGTGGATTATTTGATCATGATACGGTCATCTAAAAATTCCAAAGAAATTCATGAAGCTTACTGGAGAAGTCTACGAGCTACTGGTAAAAGATCAGGATTTTATCACCTATGGTTTAACTTACACAAAAATATGAAGTATGTCATTTACGGATTTCAGGACACGACCAGGTATTCTATTCGAATTTTTATTCAATGATGTATTGGTCTAAAAATTCCAGGTTAAGTCATGGTGCTACCCATGAGAGTCTAAAATCTACCGTCAAAATTACTGAACTACTATTGCGACTGAGATCGCCAAATGCGCTGAAATGGCGATATGGTTTGCCTAACATGCTATGATGCATTTCAATAAGATCCAAAGAAGAATCAAGAGAACACATACTACTCCTACAATCTGAACAACAACCTCAAAAATTAACAAGAACCAAATACGTTCCTGCGAGGGGATAATTAGGACCGTAAACTACCCGTTGAAATAAAAGAAAGATTGAAGGTCCAGATAAACCAACAATCAGATGGCCATAGAGGATATCTAAGTAATTCTATAGCGAGCGTCTCTCAGCTGGAAGTACCCTTTAATGATTTATTTGGTGTATTCTTTATGGTTACGTATTTTATTTTTCAGAAGACTAGAATCTGAAATTTTTAAGACTGCCAGACAGCAGCCAATTCATCAATTTTTAGAGGGGGCTACAGAAAAGATGAAATTTTGAAAATTTCTGTGATGCTTCCTGATATAGTTGGTAACCTCCAGAAAAATTGGCAAAGTAAGATAAGAAGTAGAACTCCCTGTAGAAAATCTTGAACAGCTGCTGGTCCAGAATTCCAGAACACGGGTCTTCGTATCATTGAGTTTGAGACTTGAGTGGTAGGCTTCCAAAATTTGTAGAAATTTTAGGGTAGGTTCAGAGGACAGTAAAACACCATTCAGTTCACTGGTTTACAAGATTTTACATTATTTTTAATAAAGTAAGAGTAATTTGCTTACACTCGACGTACCGGCTTCTTTTATCGAACTAACCTTTGAATGAGACAAGTATAGAATCGCTTTTAGAAATAAAATCACAGCAAGGTGAGGAGATAAAATGAGACTAAAATGAGGATGAATACTAGAATGGGATGAGAAGCAAAAAGGATCACACATCCTAATGGTTTTCCGAAAATAGTTCACTTTGAACCTTTCGCAAATATTTTTGCAATCACCAAGCTAAGCTCTAGCCTACAGTCAGTACTGCTCTGATACCAACCGCTGTGGGCACCCCGGAAGTGCATTATGAAGAGTAACTATTACGACAACGCGAACTATCTAGATGGATGGGGTCTCGAATAAAACCCGAATAAATGCGGTAACCATCCATCCTCATCGCAGACTTGCAATAATCTTTACCCACTCACAATACAAATCCAAAAATGCCGAGAAGTGTACAAAGGAGATAATCATAAGGATAGCTTGCCAGTCCTCCTCGTCATACGCCCGTCAAACCACTCGATGGTGGCGACCAAACACGATACGTACCCCAGAGGACTCGAACCACAATAGCTATCCCCAACCATCTCAATTATACACAACTCATACTCATGTTCAGCTAGTCCCCAGGAAAGCGACTAGCCTCACACTTTCATCGCAAGCAATTGATAAACATCACAAGTACTCTAAAAATGGATAGACGAGCAGCAGAGTTACAACTATTACATAGAGGGTTCACACCTTAATTCATCACAAAGTGGCACAAAAGCTTTGTAGCGGAAATAAACACAAAACAAAAACCAGTGGTGCCAAAACCCATACCGCAGGGCAACCGACTAGGGATAGAACTTAACTACAACTACACATTATCCTCGCCACCCTCGGCAGGATAACAGTAGAACACACCATCTTCGTCGGTAACCTCACCTGAAAAGATGCAACGTGAGTACGAATGGTACTCCGCAAGACTTACACAATAATAATAGTACAAAGGAAGCATGCTGGTTTCTACATCAAGGAAGAAGGCTATATTGACTTGTTTGCACAAAGCTGATTTTATTGAGCAAGTAATACTTGAAACTATAAGCATTCTGTGAAATAACTCAATCTGAAATTTTAAGACAGCAAGTATATGGTTCTGAAAATGGAACATAAATGAGCATAAACCATGCTTTAAGCATCATCCATGGGCCACCCTTGCCCAAACAATTGTGGTACACTAGCACACCATTTGTCATGACTAAAGCCAAGTCATATTTAACATTAAAAATCCCTTATATAAACCCATCCATCCATGACTATCCTAAGTCATGGTATAACCACATAACCCAAGTTGGATGCTAACATGACTAACTAACACATCAAGCGTTCGTCCTGTGACCGTGGACACGGCTATTCGAATAGTTCTTACTCTGATCAGAGGTGTACATCTTTACCCACACGATGTGATAGAAGCCCAACGGCTACACTCTAGTTTGATACGTACATATCTGTACCCATACTCTACACATTGAGTGTGGACTAGAGGTCACAACAAAACCTTTCGCACGCTTAGCCCCAACCACCTAAACCACGTCTGGGCCCCCGACGACTTAGTCGTGCATGTGTGATGACTAAGGCGGGCTCACCGTCGTGGGAGGCACCTCCGGCCACAGCCAGGCGCGCTCGAGGTCCTCCAACGGAAATCCCTCCTCACGACTGACGGACGGGCGTAGATGGCCACAGCCTCCCGTGCTACTGAGTTAAGCCGTCCCACTCCCGGCGTGTGGAAGTACGTAAGGTGCTTGAATAGACGTCAACATGTTCGGTCCTTAACGACCCAGACGGAGCTACGTGCATCGGGGAAACACCATCCCTTCATCGCCCTATCATCCGTCCAAGTCAACATATTTTCAATTATTATTCAGAGGTTATTCTTGTCAGATTTTAACCCATCCATTCGTATTAAACTAGTTTTATACTGATAGCTCCATCTATCGGATTTTTCTAAGTCTAGAAATAAGCATGGCTAAGCATTCGGTAAAATAAAAGTATCCCAAAGTCCTTAACCAGGGGTGACAATGTATAAACATGGCATCAATAACCAAGGAATGGAAATGCATACAATTGGGTAATATTGACTCTACCCGTTTTCCCATTTTAAATAGACTGAAGCATGCATATAGATATTGTTTTCACAAACAAATCAATTTATGGAAAACATAGGTTCAATATGCTTAGACGCTTGCCTTGCTGCAGCGATAGGTCACTCTCAAGCTCTGGGTTAATCTCCACGTACTCCGTATCCTCAGAATCTATCGATAAGAACCATTATGCAATTAACAAGCATTATGCAATTAAGAGATCAAAATAAACATGCATATGCATCGTGCTCTAAAAATTATGAGATAAATACAGTAGGTAGGGTATATCCTAATGAGATTTTTGGAGAAAGAACCAAGTCATTTGCATCCCTGGATTGGGAGATACAAAAATGACAAGGTAGAAGGGCTGAAAATGGCAAAAGCTGAAACTATCGGCAAAAGCTGCAAAGTTTAGCCATTTTTCTGTTGTAAGATAAATCTTTTAATTACTTTTCCTATTTCTTTCTTATTTCTTTTTTTCTGATTTCCCTTACAGCCCGGGCCCGCAGGCCAGCGAGGCAAAGTAGAGCAGGGCGCGACGTGAGACCAAGGAAGCGGACCGTCCGGACTGGGAGTGGATGGTCCGGCGTGGCGAAACAGAGGAGGTTAGCTTCTCGGCGGCGGCGACGGCGTTG
The DNA here is from genome assembly GCA_003991445.1 of Oryza meyeriana var. granulata. Lineage (NCBI taxonomy): Eukaryota > Viridiplantae > Streptophyta > Magnoliopsida > Poales > Poaceae > Oryza > Oryza meyeriana. The sequence goes on from RYFJ01001562.1 coordinate 38,333, forward strand.
GCGGCGTCGGCTGTAGTCGGGCCCAAGATAGAAAAGGTAGAGGAGTTCACGCCGGAGCTAAGGGTGGTCTTCTTGACACCTCGGGTGACCGGAATCTCGCCGGCGGCGATCTCCAGCGGCGGCTCTTTTCGGGTTGACAGGGGAAAACTTTCTACAAGCTCAAGCTGGCCATATTAATGCATGCATATGCGTCTACCAAGTATCTGGGTTCTCACCGTGAGGTTTGACGGGGCCGGCGAGGTCCTGTCGGCGGTGGCAGTGCACCGATTGGTTCGGCGGCGGCAGAAATCCTCTGGACGACGGCGGCAGCTCTTTCTTCCGTCGGCCTGCGGCTAGGACACGGTGTCCACTAGGTTATAGACTTCCTAAGGACAGCTACGGTGCAAAGAATTGAAGCGAGGCTCACCACAGAGGATGAATCAGCGGTGGCGGAGCTCGGCCGGAGTTGGGGAAGACGGAGGCCGATCTCGGCGCTCAGGGCTTCGCGACTTGATTCCTTCGGGTAGCGGGCTTCTGTAGGCGAGGCGACGTTGTTGGCGCAAGGGCTCGGTCAGACTCGCTCCGAGGCGGTCGGAACGGCAAGATGATGCCGGCGGCGGCGCTGCAGAGCAGAAAGCGAAGCATGGCGGCTTCGGCTGGTGATCCTAGGGCAACCAAGTGAAAAAATGGAATGGTTAGGAGTGGTGGATCGTGTTCCGGTGGTTGGGAAAGGATGGAGCTCACCAGAGTAAGCACGGGCTCGATCGAACAGCTTCGGCAGTGAGGGAAAATGGCTCTGTCTCCGGTGATCTTTGTGTATACTGTCGTTTTCTCCGGTGGGAGCGTGAAGAGGATGAGGAGGAGGTTCTGCTGGCGAGATTAGAGGAGAAATGGTCGAGGTCTCCAAGGTTTGAGCTCATTTAGGTCTCTCTATGTGCGCTGTGAGGGAGAAAGAAGGAGGCAGTGACACGTTGGCTCATGCAGTGTTGAGTTGCTCCATCTCCACAGTGTTGTGAGCTGTATGGACAGCTGTCTTGCATCTGTGATTTCAGCAGATAAATAAGGGAGATAAATTATGGGAAAATTACTGGAGATAGAGGAAGATGTGTTCAACATGCTGACCAAATTTCGTGGTTAGAAGTTGTCGATGTTTTACACCAGCAATAAATATATGGGGCTAGTCGGCGGATGGAAACTCGGTGGATTGCAAAGGAACACAAGGAGATTTTATACTGGTTCAGGCCCTCAATTTGAGGTAATACCCTACGTCCAGTTTGGGGTGTATTCCTTTGAGGAATTATGGTGGTGATTCTGGTGAACCAACTCAACCTGCCCTCATGGGGCGCCCTGCCTCCCCTTATATACTGGGGGACAGGGTTACAAGGTAGGAGTTCCAACTGGATACGGCCAAGGGATCTCCTCTTAGAGATATAACGCACCCGACTCGGACTGTATATTCCTTTCTATACAAGGCAAAGTCTGCCGAATCTAGCTATATCTCTAATTACAAGGCCAGGCCCATCCTCTATCCGAGTGGCCCATATGCTTGTCATGAGGTACCCGGGGCCCATGGCACCCACAATAGCCCCTGAGACCTTCATAGTTGAGTCACAGCTGATGCCGAGTGCTCATCCTCCACGGTGAAGTCTTCCCGAGTGCATTGTTCCCGAGTACTCTTTGTCTGAGTGCTGCTTCTCCCGAGTCCTGCTTCATGTCAGCTGGCAGCGAGGCTATGAAGGGCTTCATGTAGATGTATGAATAGTGTGCGCCGAATAGGCGCACCTATTAGGTGTAGACCCCGACTTTGTGCTTAATTGTGAAGACAATTAAACATAAAGTCAAAGATCTTTAACCTGGAAGTCTTTCCCGAGTAGATTACTACTGGTATATGAGACTCTTCGGTATCATGTCAACCGGAATATGATTTATAGTCTTGCCGAGCAGGGAACTACTCGTATGTAGGACTCTTCGACTTCATGTCAGTCGGAATATATGTTTATAGTCTTGCCGAGTAGGATGCTACTCGTATATGGGACTCTTCAGCGTCATGTCAGCTGGAAAGGGGGTGTTTATAGTCTTTCCCGAGTAGTATATTACTCGAAAATCAGACTCGTCGGCATCATGTCAGCCGGGATGATTATTTATAGTCTTTCCCAAGTAATATATTACTCAAAAATTAGACTCGTCAGCTTCATGTCAGCTGGAAAAGGTGTTTATAGTCTTTCCCGAGCGGCGTCCCTTTCGGAAGTTAGACTCTTCAGCTCGTCAGCTGGAAGAATGTTTATAGTCTTTCCCGAGTAGAATACTACTCGAAAGTTAGACTCCTCCGCATCATGTCAGCGGGAATGAGAAATTTATAGTCTCTCCCGAGTAGTGCACTACTCGAAAGTTAGACTCTTCCACATCATGTCAGTGGGAATAATGTTGCTCATGGCAACTGATGGCCACGCATGTAGGCCAAGTACCACTTTATGAAAATAAATCCACGGCGTGGTCAGGTGTACCCGAGAAATATACCTGCATCCCCAATTTTAATGAAGACTAGCTTGTGATCCTTGGAAGGATATATCCTCGAGACCTGGTGGATAAAACAGATACCCAAACATATATGTTTAGCAATAAGGCTCTCATGAAGCATGTCTGTTTACCTCATCGGCTCCTGTTGGTAGCACCAGCGCTATAATTTCAACTCAGCCTGCGGGCAGCCCACATGGAGCATGCTACTGTAGGAACTCATATCTTGGTAGCCCGTTACCGAGTACGCCGGTCTAAACCGACCCACCCAATGTAGGCTCTATAAAATCACCATCCCTCGCATGTCAGGATGAGTTTTTTGGTGTCGATAACCGCAATCAGCCAGAGAAATCCTTATCCGCAAGCCTTTCTGACTTATGTTCTGGATGCAGCCTGGTTGCCACATGTGCCCGAGCAGGTATGTTGTAGGATCTGCTTGCCCTCCTTAGGTGTGACGCAGTGCATGAGAACTCCGGATGCGCTTTGACGATGTAAGTCTTCTCTGACTTCAGGAGAGCCGAGCAGGGTACCCAAACCTTGCATTAGCATAGAATTCGGCTAGTGACCCTCATGGGGCATACCCTACCCAACAGAGTTATAGCCAAGCGAGGTACCCGAACCTTGCATTAGCATAGGATTCGGCTGACGACCCTCATGGGGCGTACCTCACCCAACTGAGTGATATACGACCCCCGACTAGTGCCGAAAGTCGGTTGTCAGCTCACATGGTGCATAGCCGGGGAAGATGACGTCCCGACTGGCGCAAGTACTCGGTAAGTAGCCCTCATGGAGCATCCCGAGTGTATTTCGGCAGACTTTGTCCAGCCCCCGAGCGTAGGAGATAGGCTCGTAGCCCTGAGTTCCTGTCACGCGTATCCGGAGCTGGGCCTGCAATATAAAGATATCGGATGAGTAGCATCTGATGATGGAAATAATCACCTGAATAAAATGTATTTTACAATACATGTAAATACGAGTTTTTCCTCTTTTTGATATTAATTTCCCCGAGTAGTTGACCCCTTACGTTTAAACACTCTGCCCGACTAGTCATAGCCCCCTAGCGTCGAGAGTTGGCTCATGGCTCTTTCCCAGACACGCGTTTTGGGTGACTTGAGTTCGTCTTTCATGGAGCAAAGTTTCACGGATCAGGGTTTATGCTACTCAAGTACTTTTGCAATCATTTAAGAGCAAAAACAGAGAAGAGTGCAGCTTGTGCACCTATTAGGTGTAAGCGGCATTGGCAAGGCCGAGTGAAGAAATATTTATCAGGAAGCGACTTAGCTGTTTGGTATTTCGGAGTGGGGATGCCATCCTTGCGTTTGAGCTTGTGAGCCCCCGAGCATGTGACTTGTTGTTCTGATAATCTTCAGTTGTTGAAAGTCGAAGACGATTGTGACCGACTGCCACAATGAAGCCGTCTGACTTGTGTTTGCGATTCCCGGCTTTAGTCGGGACCGCGTCGTTGGTGCCCTCGCGCTTCCTCTGTCAGGATGCCTTTTTATCTTCAAGGGCCTCAGCAACAGCGTGGGCTGAGTCGGCGTATTTGTTTGCCATGTTGAATAGAGCCTTGACAGAGTTGGGGGGCTTCCGAGTGAATCTGTCGATGAACGAGGTGTCTTTGACTCCTTTTCGAAAGGCGGTGATGACGACCTCGTCCTTGATGTTTGGGATTGAATTTTTCTTCTCAGAGAACCTCTTGATGAAGTCACGAAGAGACTCGTTCTTCCTTTGATGCAACTGATATAAGTCGTACTCGGAAGATGGCCTCTCGTATGTTCCCTGGAAGTTGGCGATGAAGCTTTCTCGGAGTTCTCCCCAGGAGCTGATTGATTGCTTGGGAAGTCCTGTTAGCCATATCCTCACTGAGTCGGCTAAAGCGACTGGGAGGTAGTTAGCCATGACTTTGTGATTTCCTCCAGCTACTCGGATCGCCAGAGTGTAGACCGTGAGCCAGGACTCGGGATTGGTCTTGCCGTCGTATTTGTCGATGCCTGTAGGCTTGAAACCCGACGGCCAGTCGACCTGTTGTAGCTCCTGGGTGAAGGCCGGTACTCCATCTTCATGAGGACTCCGACCCCGACTACGGCGGCGAAACTGCCCGTGGTGGAAGCCGAAGCACTCGTTCCTGTCTTCCAATCAGTGTTGCTCGTCATCTTCTTGTTCGCGGTGTCGAGCGTTGGTGTCTTGCTGAAGGTTATGCCGTGGTTGGCCTCGGAGCCGCCAATTTTTGTTGGGGGTCCTGAGTAACGTTTGGCGCGACCCCGTGTGCAGCCGACTAGAGCCGGCCGCTCGGCGTCGCTTTGAGGTGGACGAGACTGCCGCTGGGGAAGCCGACCGACTGGTCGGTATGAGTGTGTTGCCCGACTGTTGGTGCTGCTGGCATGCAGTAGCGGTAAGCATGGCTTTTATCCTTGCGATCGTCGGGGTGGCCTGGTGATCAGGCCCAAGTTGGACCGTGTCCAGTAGGGTTGCGGCGGCCACGATGTTCTGTTGTGGTGTGACGAAGACGTCGTGGTCGCCGACTTTTGTTTGGAGGGTTTGTTGCTGAGCGGTTCGCCCAGCCCTGCATAGGCCGTCGTTGCGGGCGTGCAGGCGTCTTGGTTCTTCCTCCTATTGTTCTTGCAGTCGGCAGGCTTCCTCCTCTTATTGCTCATGTAGTCGGCGTGATTCCTGAGTAGGAGTAGAGCCTTTGGATGCCATGAAGATTTCTCGTGGTGGGAAGAAGCTTGCCGAATTGCTGTCCGACTTAGAGTCGGAATCCGACTGGGAGTCGTAGTCCGACTGAGAGTCGTAGTCGGAATAGTTGATGGGGGTGATTACAACTCCGACCTCCCTAGATCCGATCTCGAGAGGCTCGGGGCCGTATCCGAGTCGAACTCTAGAGGATCGGGTTTGCCGCGTCGGATGTAGATTGTAGATATCCGCGGCGTCGCCGAGTCCGAACGGGAAATTGACGATCTCTTCCTTTTTTGGCCCGATCTCGGCCGGCTCAAAACCGAGTCCGAGTCGAACACTGAAAGAAAGAGTTGTCCCTGGACTTGGGTGTATTGGAGATCGCCGCAGCATGTCGTGAAAGATTGCTGCAGCATCGTGTAGGCCGACTGGCGCGGAGTCGGCTGGTTCCCTGGCAGATCGGATCGAGTCCGAGTCGGCCAAGGTGAGATTGCCGATCTGGTCGGTGACGAAGTCGAGGCTTCTGAATGCGATTGTATCTCTGGGGAAGAGTTTGCCGCCGTCGACTTCGGTTGCTGGATCCATCGAGCTTGTAGATGTAGATCGCGCCGAAGCCCCTACCTGGCGCGCCAACTGTCGATGTTTTACACCGGCAATAAATATATGGGGCTAGTCGGCGGATGGAAACTCGGTGGATTGCAAAGGAACACAAGGAGATTTTATACTGGTTCAGGCCCTCAATATGAGGTAATACCCTACATCCAGTTTGGGGTGTATTCCTTTGAGGAATTATGGTGGTGATTCTGGTGAACCAACTCAACCTGCCCTCATTGGGCGCCCTGCCTCCCCTTATATACTGGGGGACAGGGTTACAAGGTAGGAGTCCCAACCGGATACGGCCAAGGGATCTCCTCTTAGAGCTATAACGCACCCGACTAGGACTGTATATTCCTTTCTATACAAGGCAAAGTCTGCCGAATCTAGCTATATCTCTAATTACAAGGCCAGGCCCATCCTCTATCCGAGTGGCCCATATGCTTGTCATGAGGTACCCGGGGCCCATGGCACCCACAGAAGTGGTCTGGTTTGCCTTTGGTGAAAAATGCAAAGTAGGCACACAGACCCAGTTTTTCTGCAGTGTGGTTTATGTCCCTAGGGTTTTGCTCCTATTATTTCATGTGACTTCTTTGGGAATTAAATTAAACCAAATTTCCTGGTAGTAGGGTTCATGGTGTCACACCTGTTGGTAGAATTGCACTGTCTAATTAATCTTCACTCTTATTTGGTGAATTTTAGAAGTAAACTAATCTTCACTCTTATTAGGGGTCTAAACTAATGAAATAAATTCTGGAAAAATTATATTGATTCATGGTAAATAATCTAGTATTTGAATAAATTATTTTCCATATATGTTTCTATGAAGTTTGTTGCACTGTTAGGAGTTGGTCCATTTTTGCCGTTAGGGTTTTACTATTGAGAGTTTTGAAAATATTTGCAAACTTTAATTTCGCATGAAGCGACATTGAAAGGATTTTGTTTGTGCACTCTAGTGGCAGTAGGTTATAACCCTAATTACCTGAAATTAGATTTGGGGCTGTGACATCAAGGCTTGGGTGTTTGACCGACTACAACCATATGTAGGGCGGTGGGTACAAGAACTCCCATCCGTTCTCTGGTCTCTAAGAACCACAGTTAGTCGAGCAACAGGGCAATCCCCTTTCTTCCTAGTCTATGGTGCTAAGGCCATGTTACCAACCGAGTTAGAGTTCGACTCTCCACTAGTTCGGGCCTACTCAGAAGACAAATCCCACGAAGATCAACTGGTCAAACTCGCTCAGTTGGAGGAAGCAAGGGACATCGCAACTATCCAGTCGGCAAGGTATCTTCAAGACCTACATCATTATCACAACCGAAATGTTCGTGGCCGTGCCTTTTTGGTGGTGATCTCGTCTTGAGAAAAATACAAACCACCAAAGACAGGTATAAGCTATCCCCTTTATGGGAAGAGCCGTTCATTATCGCTAAGGTGACACGTCCGGGCGCCTACCGACTAAAGACTGAAGATGTTGCCCTAGTAAGCAACTCATGGAAAATAGAACAGCTACGTCCTTTCTATACCTGAGTCTTGTATTTCCTCTATACATATGTCTATAGTTTTTTCATTGACTCACTACATCGCTTGTCCCAACCGAGTAGTGAGTCGGGGGCTGCATGTATTGTGTCTTGTTAATAAAATCTGAGCTTGTTTTATCTAAGTCAAGAAGTTCTACAATGATTATATTACGTTTGCCCGAGTATAGCTCGTAGAAGTGAACGACTTTTCTTAAGTTCCTTTCGAATCTACTCGGCACAGACTACATAGTTGGGTAAAGCTAATGACGACTGAGAAAAAACAAGTACTCGGTAGCATTGTATAGATATTTACAGTTGTCTTTACAAAAGTTATATACATCGACAACATAATTGTTTTGCTCTTACATATCCAAGTCCTTGGTTATTGCCTCCACAGTCAGCCTCGCCTAGCTAATCAGCTCCAGTGCCTCTTCAGGAGTTGTCCCCTCGGGAAAACCCTCACCGATGGCCTCAACGTCTACCCTAGGGTATATTGACTTGGTCATGGCAAGAGTTTGGGCGACACCGACAGCTACACGCTCATCCGAGTACTTCTTCAAGAGACTCGGGGCTTCACTTAGGCGTGCCTGCACTTGGGTGACGGTACTAGAGCTAGTCCCAGGGTGGTGAGGTTCCATGATGTCCTGGAGCCCTTTCATGGATCCAACGAGGATTTCCCGTGACTCCTTGACAATCTTGATCTCTTCTGCAAAGGCGTTAAACTGGATATGGGCATTAGCTTTCGAAGCTGTTCAGATGCATCAACAAGAATACTTGTTAGCCGAGGCACATAGTCGGAGCAACAAGCAGTCAAGTCAAGATGATTGTCAAGCAGGAGACTTACTGGCATAGTCGGCCTCCACCTTGGCTTTGGCCTTCTCCACTTCGGCTTTGGCCTTTTCTACTTCCTTTAGCTTGCTATCTTGTTGTTTCTTCTCCTCTGCTTGGGCCTTCAGCTCGGCTTCGAGGGCTGCAAATCAGAACAGCCAAGAACTTAAGATTGTAGTCAAAACTCTGCAAGGCAGTCGAGAATCAACAAAGCTGGAGAAATCTACTCGGGATTCACTCGGGAGGATAACACAGAAGACTTACTTCTGATCTTTTTGGCTAGTGCCCAGTTTTCGTCCCTGAGCTTATCAGCCGATCCCCTTAGCCATGTTTCCCTCTCTTGGCTGGTCTGCTCCAGGTCGTCCTTGAAGGAGTACGTGCACGCTACGATAACAGAAAACAAACTTTTCTACCGCGCACACCAGGACATCATGCGAGAGAGAAATCATGAATCATTACCACTAGACGCGCAGTGCAGCGGAAGAAGGATTGGAGAAGCCGGTCCAACCACATGCACGTCGAGGTAGTAGTGGAAGTAGTCGATCTCCGCAGATCTAATCAGCGTCGATGCCGATCAACGTCGCAACGAGCAGCGCCTCCACCGGTACCCACACGTCCGGGGATGGTATATATAACATCTCCATGTTGCCTCTAGGGCATATCACTAACAGTCCTTGGCTACCTAGAGCTGGCCCAGTCGTTGAAGATGGGGGACAAGCTCGGTCAGGACCATATTTATCTTCTTCGAGCGATCGACCATCTTTTGCTTAGAACAAAACAGAGGAAAACAAAGTCAAATGGCAGAGTACCAAATCCATGGAAACTGTCCAGAACTCAACATGGCAAGATTCGCTACAGACCTGGACTCCCCTGGACGCGGCAATTGCAGCACGAAGAAGATTTTCGTGTTCCCTCGATGCGGCCTGCTCGTCGTGCTCGTAGCTCTCCTAAACTCCCTCAAGGGTGACCCATTGAAAAGTTCTTGGAAAATTGCACAGAGGGGCTTCGAGCCGGGGGAGGTCTCCTTCTTCAGAAGACGACAACGATATTGTTGGTAATGGGGTCCTGACTCCAAACTTGGCAGCTGCAGGGGCTTCAGTGATCTGCTCGGGGGCTAGAGCAGCAACTTTAGCACTTGCTCCCTGGTTGTTTGGCACTAGTGATCCTGCTGTCTGGACTACTTCTGCTTTGCAACTGGGGCAGCCTCTAGCTCAGCAGATGAAATTGTTGGTGCTAGCTCGGCTGGGATGGGCTCGATGGCAGGAACAGCTGGCGTAGTCCCCTTGGGGTCTATGTTAACTCACTTCCTGCACAATATGTCAAGTGTCAAGACACTACCACATCATTCAAGATTCTTAGGAAATTCTAGATTGCTTACCTCTTGGAAGTCTTGAACTTCCACGAGGAAGCTCCAGAAGTTGTCGGTGAGGGATTCGATGGCTTGTTCAGCGGTGGAGAGCTGCTGGCTATTAGGCCAGTCAGTGTAGAAGTCAGTGGTGGTGATTTGGCTCCAGATGGCTCTGTTCTTGGCACAGAAGACTGGGGTGTCGAGGTACTCAGCGGTGCTGCCCTTAGGCTCGATGTTGCTGATCTTGAGCTCGATGGTGCTGGCCTTGGGCTCAATGTTGCTGGCCTTGGGCTTGGTGGCCTGGGAGCTAAACTGGCGGGTTCCTTCATCTTCAGGCTCCCTGGCGCAGCACTCGGCATGCTTGTCTTCTTCTTGATTGGGTCTTCAAATGGTTTCTTCCTAGCCCTCTTGGAGCAGGGTTGGGCAGCAGAAGGACTAGCTGGCTGTTTCTTCATTTTGGTGGCCGGCTGGTTTTGGGAGTCATCATCGAACTCCACATAGTCCTGCAAGTATTTCGATGATATACATCATACATTGCAGAATAATCCAAGACAGAAGCTAACAGGCATTCACCACAGATGGATAACAATTCACTATCAGTTTCTCAAGATTACCTATGGCCGAGGCCTGCTCTAGTTGTAGGGCATGGGAGCACGTCCAGCATCCTTTGTCTCCACTACCCTGTTGACAAAAAAGCCGAGCAAGGTATCGGTGACCTTGTTCTTGTTGGCTAAGTGAGGGTATTCTCGGCTGGGATCATCCTTGCCCTGGTAATCCCAACCAAAGTGGCTCCTAGCCTTCAGAGGCCTAGTACGGCGGTTCAAGAAACACCTCACCACCCAAGGATGAGTCAGCCCTGAGCTCTTCAGAAGTCAATCTTCTCCATCAACTGGTATACTTGGGCCATCTCTTCATAGCTTGGAATTGAAGACCAGCTAGGCAGAACCACAGGTGGAGAACCAGTCAAAGGGGGCAGAGAAGGTTCGAGATTGGAACAGTAGAACCATTCTCTATGCCAGTCCTTGAGAGAGGTTCTCAAAAGAGTGTGGAGATAGATTTTCTTCATTTCATTCCTAAGTTGGAGACCGGCTCCCCCAATGACCTAGATTTTATTTTTGGATTGCTGGGGCTTGATATGGAAAAGATATCAGAAGAGATTGAAATGGGGCTTAACCCCCAGAAAAGCTTCACACAAAGTGGTGAAGATGGAGATATGCAGGATGGAGTTGGGATTTAGATTCACCAACTCTATTTGATAGAAGGACAGAAGTTGGCGAAGAAAATCCGAAGAAGGACGGGCAAGGCGATGGTTAAAGAAAGAGGTGAAGACGACGGTCTCACCGGATTGGGGCGCCGGCATTGATTCCCCTTGTGCGGTGCGCCAATGGATGACGTCTTGACGCTGTAGCATCAGCTTCTTCTCCAAGAACTTCAGCTTCAATGAACCGCAATCCGACATCGGCCAAGCTCCAACGAACATCTCCAGGATTTCAAATGGGGCTCTCGGCATTGCTGGGAGTGAGAAGATTTGGGGGAAATGCTTGTGGAGGCTTGGAATGGAAGCAGTGAAGCCGAATCACGCGAGTCTCGAGTGGGGGTGCATGCTACAGCGAACCCTAGCGAGGCGAAGCGCAAAAGTTGGGCGCGGAAGTTGGAAGACAAAATGATTGGCGGATTGGAGAAGATGAGGGAATCTTTTCTCTCTCTCCCTACTTTTATAGAGCCTGTGCTGATAAATGGGCTTGGGCCGACAAATTCAGTATTGGGCCATATGAATTTTTAAATGGCATGCTCTATTGGACCGACTGCTGGCTATGTTAAAATCACAGTGCAGATGCTATTTACAAAACCCGATTAAATAATCATATATGCTTCATGAAAGCCTAATTGCTGGACACATGTGTTCAGATATCTGCATTATTTACCAGGTATTGAGGATACATCCTTATAAGGATCGACAGTTGGTCTCCATTAAAATTGGGGATGTAGGTATCTCTCAAGTACACCTGACCACATATTGGGTTAAAATCCATAAAGTGGTACTCGGCTTAATGCTTAGCCAACAATTGCCTTGAGCAAAAATTCTTTTAGCTGACATGATGTTGAAGAGTCTAAATACCGTGTAGTATACTACTCTGGAAAGACTAAAAGGTTAAAGATCTATGATTTTATGTTTAATTGTTTCACAATTAAGCACATAGTCGGGGGCTACACCTAATAGGTGCGTCTATTCGGCGCACACTATTCATATTTTTAAATGAAGCCCTTCATAGCCTCATTGCCAGCTGACATGAAGCAGGACTCGGGGGAAGAAGCACTCGGACAAAGAGTACTTGGGAGCAATGCACTCGGGAATTCTTCACCATGGAGGATGAGCACTCGGCATCAGCTGTGACTCAACTATGAAGGTCTCAGGGGCTGCTGTGGAGGCCATGGGCCCCGGGTACCTCATGAGAAGCATATGGGCCACTTGGACAGAGGATGGGCCTAACCTTGTAATTAGGGATACAATAGGACTCGACATACATTACCTTCCACGACAAGGAAAGGATATAGTCCTAGTCGGGCACATTGTATTCCTAGAAGGAAATCCCTTGGTCGGAGTCTGACTGGGATTCCTACTTTGTAACCCTGTCCCCTGGTATATAAGGGGAGGCAGGGCGCCCCTTGAGGGCACATCGAAATCTCACCTGAGAATCAGAGCGCATACAATCTTAAAGGCAATACACCACAACTGGATGTTGGGTATTACCTCATCTCAAGGGCCTGAACTAGTATAAATTGTTTCGTGTTCCTTTGCAGTCCATCAAGTTTAGGTCTCACGAGTAGCCCCATATTATTATTGCCGATACAAAACATCGACACATGTCTTATTGGAGCAATGGTTGTCTATGTTAATAGATACTATTTTATAGGAACCGATAAAAATAATCAAATATGCTTCATGTTAAGCCAAATTTTTGGACACGTGTGTTCAGGTATCTGATAGGATGCTGAAGTGTCCAAGTTCTGAGAAATATACCACTCAGGAAAGATTTAAAGGTTAAAGATCTTTGATTTTATGTTTAATTGTTTCACAATTAAGCACACACTATTAAAGGTCTTTGACTAATAGGTGCGATTATTTGGTGCACACTATTCATATTTTTCTATGAAGCCCTTCATAGCCTCGTTGCTAGCTGATATGAAGCAGGACTTGGAGAAGAGGTACTTGGACAATGAGTACTCAGGAGCAAGGCACTCGGGAAATCTTCACCAAGGAGAATGAGCACTTAGTGCCAGCTGTGACTCAACTATGAAGATCTCAGGGGCTACTGTGGAGGCCATGGGCTCCAGGTACCTCATGGGAAGCTTTGTGGCCACTCGGATAGAGGATGGGCCTGATCCTGTAATTAGGGATACAACAGGACTTGGTGCATATTACCTTGTATAATAAGGAAAGGAATATAGTCCTAGTTCGGTACGTTGTATTCCTAGAAAGAGATCACTTGGTTGGAGTCCGACTGGGATCCCTATCAAGTAACCTCTCCTCTCCAGTATATAAGGAGCGGTAGGGAGCCCCTCTGGGCAATATAGAATCTCACCAGAGCAACCTCAAAAACAATACACCACAGCTGGAAATAGGGCATTACCTCACCTCGAGGGCCTAAACCAGGATAAATTGTTTTGTGTTCCTTCGCAATCCATCAAGTTTAGGTCTCATGAATAGCCCCATATTATTATTGACAATACAAAGCATGGATAGTTGGCACGCCAGGTAGGGGCTTCGGTGAGATCATCTTCAACAATCCTGATGGATTCAACAACTGGAGTCGATGGCGTCAAGATTTTCCTCAAGAAAACAATCAGCTTCGGGAGCCTCAACTTGGTCGCCGACAAGTTTGGTAACCTCACCCTGACTGACTCGGATTCAACTCAATCGGCCAGAAACCAAGACGACTTCACGCCAGTCGGCCTACTCAACGCTATGGTTATCTTCGGCAACATGCTGCGGCGATCCCCAAGATCTGCAAGTCCAAGGACAACTCTTTCGTTCAGTGTTCGACTTGGACTCGGCCTTGAGCTGCGGATGTTGGGCTAAGGGAGGAAGAGATCATCAATCTCCCGTTTGGACTTAGCAATGCCACGGACAATTTCAATCTTACTCCGATGTGGTAGATCCAAACCCCTAGAGTTTGACTCGGATACAGCCCAGAGCCGCTCGAGATCGGATCTAGGGAGGTTGGAGTTGTAATCACCCCCCTAAACTACTCCGACTTTGACTCACAGTCAGACAACAGCTCGGCAAGCTTTTCTCCACCACGCGAAGTCTTCATGGCGTCCAAGGGCTCAACTCCCACTCAAGATGCACGCCGACTATGTGATCCGCAAGAGGAGGAGGCTCGCTGACTGCGTGAGCAACAGGAGGAAGACGCATGACGCTTGCAAGCCGAGTGCGATGCTCGCAACAACAACCTACGCAAGGATGGGCGGACTGCTCAACAAGAGAACATCCAAACCAGAGTAGGCGACCATGACGTCTTCGTGACCCCACAGCAGAACATCGTGGCTGCTACCGCATTGCTAGACACCTTGCAGTTTGGGCCCAACCACCAGGCCACCCCGAGTATTGCGAGGATCAAGGCAATGATTACCGCTATGGCATGTCAGCAGCAACAACAATCTGGAGATACTCTTATACCGTCAAACAAGATGGCTTTAGACATGGCAGTATCATCTGCCTTAGCACGGTGTCGTGCAGTTGGCTCTAGTCAGCATCGGTTAGAGTCACGTCATATGTCACTCGACAATCAGAACAACGATCGACGGCGGCACCATCATGATGTCCGCTGTGACAACCAGGATGCCTGAGGAAAACTGTGGAGACCATGGGCCCTGGATACCTCAAGGAGGGGAATTACGGCCACTCGGACAGAGGGTAGGCCGGTCCCTACAATTGGATATAGAGTAGGACTCAGCTTCATATTACCTTGCATGATAAGGAAAGGGATATAGTCCAAACTGGATACTGTATGTATTGATAAGAAAAGCCCTTGGTCGTATCCGACTGGGTTTCCTACCCTATAATCCTCATCCCTCCAGTATATAAGGAGGGGTAGGGAGCCCCCAAGGCATATGACAATCTCACCAGAGAATACGGCGAATGCAATACACCACAACTGGAAGTAGGGTATTACCTCACACCGAAGGCCTGAACCAGTATAAATCTCGTGTGTCCTTTTGAATCCATCAAGTTTAGGTCCGAGGAATAGCCCCATATAATTATTGCCGATACAAAACATCGACAGCTAGCGCGCTAGGTAGGGGCTTCGTCAAGATCATCTTCATCAAGCATGATGGATCCAATCACCGGAGTCTACAACGTCAAGTTCTTCCCCAGGCAAACAATCAGCTTCGGGAGCCTTGACTTCAGGCAAACAAACTTGGCGACCTCACCTTGTCTGACTTGGTTTCAACCCGATCGGCCAGGGACCAAGCCAACTCAGCACCGGTTGGCCTACTCAACTCCATAGTAGTTTTCAACATCCTGCTTCGGCAACACCCAAGATCTATGAGTTCTGGGACAACTCTCTTTCCTGATATTCGACTCGGATTCGGCTCCGAGCTAATCAAGATCGGGTCCAGGGGAGACGAGATCATCAATTTCCCACTTAGACTCAACAACGCCGCAACAATCTTCAATTCCAATCTGATGCGGCAGACTCAATCATCTGGAATTTGACTCGGATACTGCCCAGAACCACTCGAGATCAAGTCCAGGGAGGTTGTGGTCATCATCACACCGCTAAACTACTCCGAATCCGACTCCTAGTCGGACAGCAACTCGGGAAGCTTTTCTCCACTACGCGAGGTCTTCGTGGCATCAAAGGGATCAAGTCCAACACAAGATGCATGCCGACTACACGATCAGCAGCAGGAGGAGGAGGCTCGCTGACTGCATGAGCAACAGGAGGAGGACACGCAACGCCTGCAAGCTGAGTGCGACACTTGCAATGACAATTTGCACAAGGCTGGGCGGACTGCTCAACAAGAGATCCTCCAAACCTGAGTAGGCAACGACGACATCTTTGTGACCCCACAAGAAACGTCATGGCTGCTGCCATGCTGTTAGACACCTTGCAGTTCAGGCCCGACCATCAGGCTATCCTTACTATCACAAAAATCAAAGTAATGATAACTGCTGTAGCCTGTCAACAACAACAAAGATCTGGAGATACGTTTATACCGTCTAATAAAATAGCTTCGGGTGCTGTGACTTCATCCCTTTCTGTGCGATGCCGAGCAGCCAGCTCTAGTCGGCACCACTCGGAGTCCCATCATACGTCAGTCGGCAATCCAAGTAACGATTGACAGCAGCATCATCATAATGACTGCCACGATAACTAGGACACCTGAGGACGACTACGGCGGGATCTCCGCCATGATATTAATGCTCGACGCCAAGAACACGAGGAGGATGAGCTCCGCCGACTAGAAGATGATCATGAAAGCTTCGGCCGCCACCACGAGCGGTTCCATCACCACAGTCGGAACTGGAGCCCTGACCTAGATGAAGGAGTTTCAGTGTTCACCCATGAGCTACAACAAGTCGACTGGCCATCTGGTTTCAAGCCAACTGCTATAGAGAAGTACGACGACAAGACCAACCCCGAGTCCTAGCTCACCGTGTATACTTTGGTGCTACGAGCAGCTGGAGGTGATCACAAGGCCATGGCTAACTACCTGCTGGTTGCCCTAGCCGGTTTGGCAAGAACATGGTTGACGGGGCTTTCCAGGCAGTCAGGTGGCTCCTAGGGGGAACTCCGTGAACGTTTTGTCACGAACTTCCAAGGAACTTACAAAAGGCCATCCTCCAAGTATGATATGTACCAGTGCCATCAAAGAAAGAACGAGTCCCTCCGCGACTCCATCAAACGGTTCTCCGAGAAGAGGAACTCAATACCTAAAATCAAGGACGAGGTCATCATTGCTGCCTTCCGCAAATGAGTAAAAGATAGCCCGTTCATCACTAAGTTCACTCGGAAGCCACCAAGCTCTGTCAAGACTTTATTCGACATGGAAAACAAATATGCCAACTCGGCCAATGCTGTCACCGAGGCGCTCGATGACAAAAGGCACCCTGACGAAAGGAGCAGAAGGACACCGACGACGCGGCCCCGACTAAGGTTGGGAACCGCAAACACAAGTCGGACGACCTCATTGCGGCAGTCGATCGCAACCATCCTCGACTTCCTAGAACCGAAGATTATCAGAATAACAAGTGACATGCTCAGGGGCTCAAAAGCTCAAATGCAAGTATGGCATCCTCACTCCCAACTCCTGCAATACCGAACAGCTAAGTCGCTTTCTGATAAATATTTTCTCCATTATATGATATTCTCATCTAAATGGGCCAGGAGGCAACTCACTTCCTGATGGTTTGACTTGGATATGGCTTAGTGCCAGTTGGGATCGGATCTTGGGGGATGAGATCGTCAATTCCTCACTCAGCCTCGCCAATGCTATAGCCGCTTACACCTAATAGCTATACATACTGTGCATTTTTTGTTTTTGCTCTTAATGATTGCAAAAGTACTCGAGTAGCATAAATTCTGATTCGTGAACTTTGCTCCATGATAGGCGAACTCAAGTCACCCAAAATGCGTGTCTGGGAAAGAGCCTTGAGCCGACTCCCGACGCTCGGGGGCTATGAGTAGTCGGGCAGAGTGTTTAAACGTAAGGGGTCAACTACTTAGGAAATTAATATCAATAAGAGGAGGAAAACATATTTACATCGATTGTAAAATACATAAATGCTCTTTGGGTGATTGTTTTCTTCATCAGATGCTACTCATCCGATACGTTTATAATGCAGGGCCAGTTCTAGATACGCGTAACATGAACTCATGGCTACGAGCCTATCTCCTACGCTCGGGGGCTAAACTAGTCTGCCATGATACACTTGGAGTGCGACGCTTCAGGAATCTATTGATGTTTTATACCAGCAATGAATATATGGGGCTACTCGGCAGATGGAAACTTGATGGATTGCAAAGGAACACAAAAGATTTTATACTGGTTCAGGCCCTCGATGTGAGGTAATACCCTATGTCCAGTTGTGGTGTTATTCCTTTGAGGATTTGTGGTGGTGATTCTGGTGAACAAACTCAACCTGCCCTCAGGGGGCGCCCTGCCTCCCCTTATATACTGGGGGACAGGGTTGCAAGGTAGGAGTCCCAACCGGATTACGGCCAAGGGATCTCCCCTTAGAGATATCACACACCCAACTAGGACTGTGTTTTCCTTATCATACAAGGCAAAGTCCGCTAGGGATTACTATATCTCTAATTACAAGGCCAGGCCCATCCTCTATCCGAGTGGCCCATATGCTTGTCATGAGGTACCGGGGCCCATGGCACCCATAGTAGCCCCTGAGACCTTCATAGTTGGGTCACAGCTGATGCTGAGTGCTCATCCTCCATGGTGAAGTCTTCCCAAGTGCATTGCTCCCGAGTACTCTTTGTCCGAGTGCTTCTTCTCCTGAGTCCTGCTTCATGTCAGCTGGTAGCGAGGCTATGAAGGGCTCCATGTAGAAGTATGAATAGTGTGCCCCGAATAGGCGCACCTATTAGGTGTAGCCCCCGACTTTGTGCTTAATTGTGAAGACAATTAAACATAAAGTCAAAGATCTTTAACCTGGAAGTCTTTTCCCGAGTAGATTACTACTGGTATATGAGACTCTTCGGTATCATGTCAACCAGAATATGATTTATAGTCTTGCCGAATAGGGAACTACTCGTATGTAGGACTCTTCGACTTCATGTCAACCGGAATGGGTGTTTATAGTCTTGCCGAGTAGGATGCTACACGTATATGGGACTCTTCAGCGTCATGTCAGCTGGAAAGGGGGGTTTATAGTCTTTCCTGAGTGGCGTCCCACCCAACGGTTAGACTCCTCTGCATCATGTCAGCGGGAATATGTTTATAGTCTCTCCCGACTAGTGCACTACTCGAAAGTTAGACTCTTCAGCGTCATGTCGGCTGGAATAATGTTGCTCATGGCAACTGTTGGTCAAGCGTGTAGGCCGAGTACCACTTTTATGAAAATAAATCCACGGCATAGTCAGGTGTACTAGAGAAAGATACCTGCATCCCCAATTTTAAAGAAGACCAGCTTGTGATCTTTGTAAGGATATATCCTCGAGACCTGGTGGATAAAACAGATACCCAAACATATATGTTTAGCAATAAGGCTCTCATGAAGCATATCTGTTTACCTCATTGGCTCCTGTTAGTAGCACCAGCGCTATAATTTCATCTCAGCCTGCGAGCAGCCCACATGGAGCATGCTACTGTAGGAACTCATATCTTGGTGGCTGCTACCAAATAAGCTGACCTGAACCGACCTACCCAGCATAGCTCTATAGAAGTAGCATCCATCGCATGTCAGGACGAGTACTCCATCATTGGTAATTGCAATCAGCTAGAAGAATCCTTGTCTGCAAGCCTTTCCGACTTATGTTCTGGATGCAGCCTGGTTGCCACAGGTGCCTGAGTAGGTATGTTGCAGAATCTGCTTGCCCTCCTTAGGTGTGACGTGGTAATGAGAACTCCGGATGCGCTTTGACAATGTAAGTCTTCTCTGACTTGGGTAAAACCGAATAAGGTACCCGAACCTTGCGTTAACAGAGGGTTCGGCTGGCGACCCTCATGGGGCGTACCATATCCAACAGAGCCATAACCAAATAAGGTACCCGAACCTTGCATTAGCATAGGATTCGGCTGGCGACCCTCATTAGGTGTACCCTACTCAGCCTAGTTGCGACCAAATAAGGTACCCAAACCTAGCGTTAGCGTAGGATTCGGCTGGCGACCCTCATGGGGCGTACCTCACCCAATCGAGTAGTATACGACCCCCAACTAGCGCCGGAGGTCGGTTGTCGGCTCACATGGAGCATAGCCAGGGAAGATGACGTCCCGACTGGCGCAGTACTCGGTCAGTAGCCCTCATGGAGCATTGCGAGTGATTCTTGGCAGACTTATTCAGCCCCCGAGCGTAGAAGATAGGCTCGCAGCCCTGAGTTCCTGTCACGCGTATCCGAAACGGGCCCTGCATTATAAACATATTGGATGAGTAGCATCTGATGACGAAAACGATCACCCGAATAAAATGCATTTTACAATATATGTAAATACGAGTTCTTCCTCTTATTGATATTAATTTTTCCAAGTAGTTGACCCCTTACATTTAAGCACTCTGCCCGACTAATCATAGCCCCCTAGCATTAGGAGTTGGCTCATGGCTCTTTCCCAGACACGCGTTTTGGGTGACTTGAGTTCGTCTTTCATGGAGCAAAGTTTCACGGATCAGGATTTATGCTACTCGAATACTTTTGCAATCATTTAAGAGAAAAAACAGAAAAAAGTGCAGCTTGTACACCTATTAGGTGTAAGCGGCTGTGGCATTGGCAAGGCCAAGTGAAGAAATATTTATCAGGAAGTGATTTAGCTGTTCGGTATGTTGGAGTGGGGATGCCATCCTTGCGTTTGGGCTTTTGTGCCCCCGAGCATGTCACTTGTTGTTATGATAATCTTCAGTTGTTGAAGGTCGAAGACGGTTGTGACCGACTGCCACAATGAAGCCGTCTGACTTGCGTTTGCAACTCCCAACTTTAGTTGGGACTGCGTCATCGGTGCCCTCCCGCTTCTTTTGTCAGGGTGCCTTCTTGTCATCGAGGGCCTCAGCAACAGCGTCGACCGAGTCGGCGTACTTGTTCACCATGTCGAATAAAGCCTTGACAGAGTTGAGAGGCTTCCGAGTGAATTTGGCGATGAACGAGGTGTCTTTGACTCCTTTTTGAAAGGCGGCGATGACGACCTTGTCCTTGATCTTCGGGATTGAATTCTTCTTTTCAGAGAACCTCTTGATGAAGTCACGAAGAGACTCGTTCTTGCTTTGATGCAACTGATATAAGTCATACTCGGAAGATGGCCTCTCGTATGTTCCCTGGAAGTTGGCGATGAAGCGTTCCCAGAGTTTTCCCCAGGAGCCGATTGATTGCTTGGGAAGTCTTGTTAGCCATGTCCTCGCCGAGTCGGCTAAAGCGACTGAGAGGTAGTTAGCCATGACTTTGTGATTTCCTCTAGCTGCTCGGATTGCCAGAGTGTAGACCGTGAGCCAAGACTCGGGATTGGTCTTGCCGTCATATTTTTCGATGCCTGTAGACTTGAAACCCCATGGCCAGTCGACCTGTTGTAGCTCTTGGGTGAAGGCCGGTACTCCATCTTTATGAGGGCTTCGGCTCCGCCTACGATGGCAAAACCGCTGGTGGTGGAGGCCGACGCGCTCATTCTGGTCTTCCGATCAGCGATGCTTGTCTTCCTCTTGTTCGTGGCACCGAGCGTTGATGTCCTCCCGAAGGTCACACCGTAGTTGGCCTCGGAGATCCTGAATGTCCCGACGGTCGCTTCGACGCTGCTAGTTGTTGTTGGGGTTGCCAAGTGACGTTTAGTGTGACTCCATTTGCTACCGACTAGAGCCGGCCGCTCAGCGTCGCTTTGAGGTGGACAAGACTGCCGTTGGGGATGCCGACCAGTTGGTCAGTTTGAGCGTATCGCCCGATTGTTGGTGCTGCTGACATGCAGCAGCAATAAGCATGGCTTTTATCCTTGCGATCATCGGAGTGGCCTGGTGATCAAGCCCTAACTGGAGTGTATCCAGTAGAATTGTAGCGGCCACGATGTTCTGTTGAGGAGTAATGAAGACGTTGTGGTCGCTGACTCGGGTTTGGAGGATTTGTTGCTGGGCATTTCACCCAGCCCTGCGTAGATCGTCGTTGTGGCCATGCAGGCGTCTTGCTTCTTCCTCCTGTTGTTCTTGCAATCGGCAGGCCTCCTCTTCTTGTTGCTCCTATAGTCAGTGTGATTCCTGAGTAGGAGTAGAGCCTTTGGATGCCATGAAGATTTCTCGTGGCCAAGAGAAGCTTGCTGAGCTGCTGTCCGACTGAGAGTCGGAGTCCGACTGAGAGTCGAAGTCAGAATAATTGATGGGGGTGATTATAACTCTAACCTCCCTAAATCCGATCTCGAGCAGCTCTGTGCCGTATCCGAGTCGAACTCCAAAGGGCCGGGTTTGCCGCGTTAGATGTTGTTTGAAGATATCCACGGCGTTGCCGAGTCCGAACGGGAGATTGACAATCTCTTCCTTCCTTAGCCCGATCTCGGCCGGCTCAAGACTAAGTCCGAGTCGAACACTGAAAGGAAGAGTTGTCCCAAGACCCGGGCAACTGGAAGATTGCCGCAGCAAGTCGATGATGGTCACTGCAGCGTCATGTGGACCGACTGGTGCGGAGTCGGCTGATTCCTCGGCCGGTTGGATCGAGTCCAAGTCGGCCAAGGTGAGGTTGCCGAATTCGTCGGCGATGAAGTCGAGGCTGCCGAACGTGATTGTCTCTCTAGGGGAGATCTTGCTACCGTCGACTCCGATTGCTGGATCCATCGAGCTTGTAGATGTAGATTTCGTCGAAGCCCCTACCTGGCGCACCAACTATCGATGTTTTACACCGGTAATGAATATATGGGGCTACTCGGCGGATGGAAACTTGATGGATTGCAAAGGAACATAGAAGATTTTATACTGGTTCAGGCCCTCGATGCGAGGGAATACCCTACGTCCAGTTGTGGTGTTATTCCTTTGAGGATTTGTGGTGGTGATTCTGGTAAACCAACTCACCTACCCTCAGGGGGCGCCCTGCCTCCTCTTATATACTGGGGGATAGGGTTACAAGGTAGGAGTCCCAACCGGATTACGGCCAAGGGATCTCCCCTTAGAGATATAACGCACCCAACTAGGACTGTGTTTTCCTTATTATACAAGGCAAAATCTGCTAGGGATTACTATATCTCTAATTACAAGGCCAGGCCCATCCTCTATCCGAGTGGCCCATATGCTTGTCATGAGGTACCCGGGGCCCATGGCACCCATAGAATGACTCGGAATGCTCCATGAGGGCTACAGACTCAGTACTCGCGCCAGTCGGGACATGGACGTCACCTTTACCTTGGTACGCCCCATGTGGGCTAATAATCGACCTTCGGCACTAGTCAGGGCTCGGGTATCACTCTGCTAGGTAGGGTACGCCCCATGAGGGTCGCCAGCCGAACCCTATGCTAATACGAGGTTCGGGTACCTTATTTGGTCACAACTCTGCTGGGTAGGGTATGCCCTATGAGGGTCACTAGCTGAATCCTATGCTAATGCGAGGTTCGGGTACCTTATTCAGCTACCATTTTGCTAGGTTGGGTACGCCCCAAGAGAGTCACTAGCCAAATCCTGCGCTAGCATAGCATTCGGGAACCTATTTGGCCAAAACAGGAAAACAAGCCACTACTGGAACTTTCAGTCAGAGGTAGCACCAAACAAGGAACCTACGGAGATGCTCATTATTATTCAAGACTGGAAGACCCCAATCATTCGATTCCTACAGGGAGACAAATTTCCTAAAGATCGCAACGAAGCTGAGTAAGTCAAACGATGGAGCAAAAGCTTTATCATAGTCGGAGAAGACCTATATTGTCAACACGCATCCGGAGTTCTCATGCACTACGTCACACCTGAGGAGGGCAAGCAGATCCTGTAATCTATCCACTCGGGCATCTGTGGCAACCATGCTGCATCCAGAACGTAAGTTGAAAAGGCTTGCAGACAAGGATTCCTTTGGCTGACTGTGGTTACCGATGCCAATGACATTGTTCAGACATGCAAGGGATGCCAATTTTGTGGGCTGCACTGGGTATGTCGGTTTGGGCTGGCTTATTCGGTAGAAGGCTATAGATATGGGTTCTTAAATAGCATGCCCTATTGGATCACCTGCTGGTCGCGTTAAAATCGTGATGCAGGTGATATTTTATAAGAACCGATTAAATAATCTGTCGATGTTTTATATCAGCAACAATAATATGGGCTACTCGTGAGACCTAAACATGATGGATTGTAAAGGAACACAAAACAATTTATACTGGTTCAAGCCCTCGAGATGAGGTAATACCCTACGTCCAGTTGTGATGTATTGCCTTTAAGGTTTCTCTAGTGAGATTTCGACATGCCCTCAGGGGGTGCCCTGCCTCCCCTTATATACCGGGGGACAAGGTTACAGAGTAGGAATCCCAGTCAGACTCCAACCAAGGGATTTCCTTCTAGGAGTACAACATTCCCGACTAGGACTATATCCTTTCCTTGTCATACAAGGTTATGTATGCTGAGTCCTATTGTATCACTAATTACAAAGTTAGGCCCATCCTCTGTCCGAGTGGCCCATATGCTTCCCATGAGGTACCTAGGGTCCATGGCCTCCATAGCAGCCCCTGAGACCTTCATAGTTGAGTCACAGCTGATGCCGAGTGCTCATCCTCCACGGTGAAGAATTCCCGAGTGCATTGCTCCCGAGTACTCTTTGTCCGAGTGCTTCTTTTCCCAAGTCCTGCTTCATGTCAGCTGGCAACAAGGCTATGAAGGGTTTCATGTAAAAATACAAATAGTGTGCGCCGAATAGGGACACCTATTATGTGTAGCCCCCGACTTTGTGCTTAATTGTGAAACAATTAAACATAAAGTCAAAGATCTTTAACATTGTAGTCTTTCCCGAGTAGTATACCACACGGTATGTTGACTCTTCAGCATCATGTCAGCTGGAATAATTTTTGCTCAGGACAATTGTTAGCTAAGCATGTAAGCCAAGTACCACCTTATGGATTTTAACCCAATATTTGGTCAGGTGTACTTGAGAGATACCTGCATCCCCAATTTTAATGGAGACTAGTTGTCGATCCTTATAAGGATGTATCCTCAATACCTGGTAAATAATACAGATACCTGAACACATGTGTCCAGCAATCAAGCTATCATGAGGCATATCTGATTATTCAATCGGTTTATGTAAATAGCATCTGCACTGTGATTTTAACACAACCAGCGAGCAATCCAATAGAGCGTGCTATTTAGAAACTCATATCTTGTGGCCCAGTACTGAATTAGTCGGCCCAAGCCCACTTATCAGCATAGGCTCTATAAAAGCGGGGAGAGAGAAAAGATTCCCTCATCTTCTCCAATCTGCCAATCTTTTCGTCTTCCAGCCTCCGCACCCAACTTTTCATTCTCCTGCTTGCTAGGGTTTGCAATAGCTCGCGCCCCCGCTTGAGACCCACATGATTCCGCTCTGCCGAATCCATTCCAAACCTCCACAAGCATTTCCCCCAAATCTCCTCACTCCCAGCAATGCCAAGAGCCCCGTTTGAGATCCCAGAGATGTCCACCGGGGCTTGGCCAATTTTGGATTGTGTTTCGTTCAAACTGAAGTACTTGGAGAAAAAGCTAAGATTGCAGCGTCATGATTTCATCCATTGGCGCCCCGCCGAAGGGGAATTGATGCCGGCGCCCCAATCTAGTGAGACTGTTGTCTTCACCTCTTTCTTTGATCGTGGTCTTACCCTTCCCTCTTCAGATTTTCTTCGCCAACTTCTTTCTTTTTATCAAATCTCTATCTTAACCACCTTGTGTGAAGCTTTTTTGGGGGTTTGTCGATGTTTTACACCGGCAATATGAATATAGGGCTTTTCGTCAGATTGAAACTTGGTGGACTGCAAAGGAACACAAAGAGTTTATACTAGTTCAAGCCCTCGAGATGAGGTAATACCCTACGTCCAGTTGTGGTGTATTTCCTTTAAGGATGTATGATGGTGATTCTGATGAACCTCCTGATCTTCTATGCCCTCAGGGGGCGCCCTGTCTCCCCTTATATACTGGGGGACAAGGTTACAAAGTAGGAGTCCTAGTCGGACTACGACCAAGGGATCTCCTCCTAGAGATATAATGTTCTCGACTAGGACTGTATTTTCCCTGTCGTACAAGGCTAAGTCTGCCAAGTTCTCTCATATTCCTAATTACAAGGCTAGGCCCATCCTCTGTCCGAGTGGCCCATATGCCTGTCATGAGGTACCCGGGGCCCATGGCCTCCACAGCAGCCCCTGAGACCTTCATAGTTGAGTCACAGCTGATGCTGAGTTCTCATCCTCCACGGTGAAGTATTCCCGAGTGCATTACTCTCGAGTACTCTGTGGAGGTCAAGGGCCCCGGGTACCTCATGCCAAGCATATGAGCCACTCGGATAGAGGATGGGCCTGGCCTTGTAATTAGAGATATGATAGAGCTCGGCAGACTTAACCTTGTATGATAAGGAATATACAATCCTAGTCGGGCAGGACATATCTCTAAGAGGAGATCCCTTGGCCGTAGTCTGGCTGGGACTCCTACTTTGTAACCCTATCCCCCAGTATATAAGGGGAGGCAGGGCGCCCCCTAATGGCATGCATACAAAGACATAGAGGTTCACCAGAATCTCCACAACTATAATTCCTTAAAGGAATACACCACAACTAGACGTAGGGTATTACCTCACATCGAGGGCCTGAACCAATATAAACTCCTAGTGTTCCTTTGCAGTCCATCAAGTTTCGATCCGACGAGTAGCCCTATATTCATATTGCCGGTGTAAAACATAGACAGTTGGCGCGCTAGGTAGGGGCTTCGGCAAGATCAACCTCAAGCTCGATGGATTCGACAACCGGAGTCGACGGCACCGGCTTCTCCCCCAGAGACACGATTACATTTGGAAACCTTGACTTCATCATCGACCAGCTCAGCAACCTCACCTTGGCTGACCCAGGCCAGATCCAATCGGCCGAGGAACCGGTTGACTCCATGCTAGTCGGCCCACCCAGCACCGCAGCAACCCTCATCGATTTGCTGTGGCAATCTTCTACTTTCCCGGGTCTCAGGACAACTCTCTCCTTTGGCATTCGGCTCGGACTCGGCCTTGAGTCAGCCCGGGCTGGGCTAGGAAGGGGAGAGATCGTCAATCTCCCGTGCAGACTTGGCGACGCCTGTGGGCACCCCGGAAGTGCATTATGAAGAGTAACTATTACGGTAACGCGAACTATCTAGATGGATGGGGTCTCGAATAAAACCCGAATAAATGCGGTAACCATCCATCCTCATCACAGACTTGCCATAATCTTTACCCACTCACAATACAAATCCAAAAATGCCGAGAAGTGTACAAAAGAGATAATCATAAGGATAGCTTGCCAGTCCTCCCCGTCATACGCCCATCAAACCACTCGATGGTGGCGACCAAACACGATACGTACCCCAGAGGACTCAAACCAGAATAGCTATCCCCCAACCATCTCAATTATACACAACTCATACTCATGTTCAGCTAGTCCCCAGGAAAGCGACTAGCCTCACACTTTCATCGCAAGCAATTGATAAACATCACAAGTACTCTAAATATGGATAAACGAGTAGTAGAGTTATAAATATTACATATAGGGTTCACACCCTAATTCATCACAAAGTGACACAAAAGATTTGCAGTGGAAATAAACACAAAACAAAAACCAGTGGTGCCAAAACCCATACCACAGGGCAACCAACTGGGGATAGAGCTCAACTTCAACTACACATTATCCTCGCCACCCTCGGCGGGATAACAGTAGATCACACCATCTTCGTCGGTAACCTCACCTGAAAAGATGCAACGTGAGTACGAATGGTACTCCGCAAGACTTACACAATAATAGTAGTACAAAGGAAGCATGCTGGTTTCTACATCAAGGAAGAAGGCTATATTGACTTGATTTTGCACAAAGCTGATTTTATTGAGCAATTAATACTTGAAACTATAAGCATTTTGAGAAATAACACAATCTGAATTTTTAAGACAGCAAGCTTATAGTTCTGAAAATGAAATATAAATGAGCACCAACCGTGCTCTAAACATTACCCACGGGTCACCATTGCCCAAACAATTATGCTACCCAAGCATATTCTTTCTCATGACTAAACCAAGTCATAATCATCATCTATGGGCTACCATTGCCCAAAAAATTATGCTACACAGGCATATTCTTTCTCATGACTAAACCAAGTTATATTTAATATCCAAAAATCCCTTATATAAACCCATCCATCCATGACTATCCTAAGTCATGGTAACCACATAACTCGAGTTGGATGCTAACATGAGTAACTAACACATCAAGCGGTCATCCTGTAACCGTGGACACGGCTATTCGAATAGTTCTTACTCTGATCAGAGGTGTACATCTTTACCCACACGATGTGATAGAAGCCAAATGGCTACACTCTAGTTTGATCCGTACCCGTCGGTACCCACACTCTACACGTTGAGTGCGGACTAGAGGTCACAACAGAACCTTTTGCACGCTTAGCCCCGACCACCTAAACCACGTCTGGGCCCCCGACGACTTAGCCGCGTGCGTGCGTGGCAGCTAAGGCGGGCTCACTGTCGCGGGAGGCACCTCTGGCCATATGGATTCACCAAGTGCAGGCCCGCTCTACGTACTCGCACTGAGGTCCTCCAAAGGTCTCCCCTCACGACTGACGGACGGGCGTAGATGGTCACAGCCTCCCGTGCTACTGAGTTAAGCCATCCCATGACCGGCGTGTGGAAGTACGTAGGGTGCTTGAATAGATGTCAACATGTTCGGTCCTTAACGACCCAGACGGAGCTACGTGCATCGGGGAAACACCATCCCTTCATCGCCCTATCATCCGTCCAAGTCAAACATATTCTCAATTATTATTCAGAGGTTATTCTTTTCAGGTTGGAACCCATTTATTCGCTTTAAACTAGTTTTGAACCGATAGCTCCATCTATCGGATTTTGCTAAGTCTAGAATAAGCATGGCTAGGCATTCGGTAAAATAAAAGTATCCCAAAGTCCTTAACCAGTGGTGACAAGGTATAAACATGCGATCAATAACCAAGGAATGGAAATGCATACAATTGGGTAATATTGACTCTACCCGTTTTCCCCATTTTAAACAGACTGAAGCATGCATATAGATATTGTTTTCACAAACAAATCCATTTATTGAAAACATAGGTTCAATATGCTTAGACGCTTGCCTTGCTGCAGCGATAAGTCACACTCAAGCTCTGGGTTAATCTCCACGTACTCCGTATCCTCAGAATCTATCGATAAGAAGCAATATGCAAATAAGAAGCAATTAAACATGTCTATGCAACATGATCAATTAATTATGAGATAATTACAGAAGGTAGGGCATGTCCTAATAAGATTTTAGGAGAAAGAACCAAGTCATTTGCATCTCTGGATTGGGAGATACAAAAATGACAAGGTGGAAGGGCTGAAAACGGCAAAAGCCAAAACTATAGGAAAACTCTAAGTGGAAAATATGTGCTTGCCTTCTCTGGTAGGATTTTATGAGTGTGAGCATTTTTATGTGAAAATACATATCTTCCTGATTCCGACAAAATTTGGTTTACTGAAATCCGATTTAAAATGATTTAGATATGAATTTTACAAGTTTAACAAAAAGAAAGGTTAGAAAATTACTTAGGCCTATTTTGGGAGGTATTTTTATCAAATACAACTTTTCTACAGTAAGTTTACAATTTTCTGAGTTTAACAGAAGTGGTTTCACATTTTTAGCAAATAGGATGAATTTTATGGGAATATTTCAAGTTATTAAGCCAAAAATAAGTCAATTTTGTTTCATATTATTTTATGGATATTTTCTGTACAGACGTTGTCATATTTTATTTTACAGTAATAAAGTTTCACAAATTTACAGAGCTAACAAAATTGGTTTCACTCAATTTGGAGTCAAAATGGAGAAGTTATGGATTTGCAAAGTTTAGCCATTTTTCTGTTGTAAGATAAACCTTTTAATTACTTTTACTATTTCTTTCTTCTTTCTTCTTTTCTGATTTCCCTTACAGCCTGGGCCCGCAGGCCAGTGAGACAAAGTGCGCGAGAGCAGGGCGCGGGCACGAGGGCGCGAGGGCGCGACGCGGGACAAAGGAAGTGGACCGTCCGTTCCGGGAGTGTATGGTCCGGCCTGGCGAACAGAGGAGGGCGCAGGCAGACCGAGCCGGCGAGCTTCTCGGCGGCGGCGACGGTGAACGGCTGCTCGGCTGTGGTCGGGCCCAAAACAGAAAAGGTAGAGGAGTTTACGGCGGAGCTAAGGGTGGTCTTCTTGACACCTCGGGTGACTAGAATATCGCCGGCGGCGAGCTCCAGCGGCGGAGTGTTTCGGGTCGACGATGCGTATCCTATTTTGGACTCGACCTAGCTGTGTACATGCAGGCGGGAGTTACTGCTAGGTGCCAGGATGCTCACCGAGGCTCGTGCGGGTCTGGGCGAAGTTGGAACAATAATGGCGACGGAGCAAATTGTCCGGCGGCGGCGAACTCCTTCGGTTTCACATCGGCGGCCTTCTCCCGGGGTTCTGCAGTCGGGGTGAGGTGTCTAACAGGTTAGAGACTTCCTAGTGATGGCTCCTGTGCAATGAATGGAACTGAGGACTACCAGAGAGAAAGAAATCGACGGCGGCGGCAGTTGGCCGGACTTGGGGAAGATGACCTCGATCTCAAACTTCACTACATCCTTTCCTGATTCCTTTTGCCGGTGGTCTTCTGGAAGTAAGGCGATGAGGTTGGCGCAAGGGCTCGGTCGGTGGTGTACTGTATCGGCCAGAACGACCGTGATGTCCTGGCAGCGGCGCTGCAGAGCAGAGAGCGAAACACGGCGGCCTCGACCGGCGGTCCTAGGGCGACCAAAGACAAAATGGAACGATCAGAAGATGGAGATCATGTTCCCGAGGCTTAGAAGGGATGGAGCTCATCGGAGCTAGCTGGGTTTCTGTCGAACACTGACGGCGCCGGGGAAGATGAAGTTGCCGACGGTGATTCTTGGGAGTTCCATGGGTTTTTCTCGGTGGGAACGTGGAGAGGATGAGGAGGAGGTTCTGATGGCGAGATTAGAGATGGAGTGGTCGATGCTCTCCAAGCTAAGCTGTCCAGGGCTCTGTAAACTGAGAGGAGGGAAGGAAGAAGGAGGCAGTGACACGTTGGCTCATGCAATGCTGAGTTGCTCCATCTCCACTGTGCCTCTGGTGGGTCCCACATGTCAGGCAACAATGTTCTACACATCTTTGGCTAGATTCACTCTATGGCTTGTGGGCCCTTGTAGTTAAAACCTATGGAGAAGAGAGGAGTATGGGTGAAATTCCTGGTGCATCACACTGTCACATGCTGCTATGAGGCTGACAAGTGGGCCAGGTCTTGTGGGGTCCACCTGGAAGTGAGAAATGAGAGAAGAAAGCTCTAGAGACTAAGTGTTGTGAGCTGTAGGGACAGCTGTCTTGCATCTGTGATTTCAGCAGGTTAATAAGGGATATAAATTATGGGAAAAATACTGGAGGTAGAGAAAGATGTGTGTAACCTGCTGACCAAAATTCGTGGTTAGAAGAGGTCTGGTTCATCTCTGGTGAAAAAGCAAAGTAGGCACACTGATCCAGTTTTGCTGCAGTTTCACTTGTTTCTCCAGTGCCTTGATCTTATCATTTTATGTGTTTTCTTTGGGAGATAAATTAAACCAAAATTCCTGGTAGTGGGGTTCATGTTGGCTCCCACTTTGGCAAAAGGGCTCTGTCTAATTAGTCTTCATTTTCATTTGGTGAATTTCAGAAGTGAACAAATTTATTTCAGCTAGCTTCCTAGCTTTGCTGATTTGAGGGATTTTGTTGAAGCTTTTATTGAAGTGATAAAATTATGAAATTTTTACAGGGGCTTACTCACATCACTTGACATGTTTAGGAATTTTTTCTAGGATTTTTAGATATACAGAACTTGGAAAGCAACAACTAGCACAAGGCAAAGGATTAGCTAGGGCTTGACACTAACTACCTTAATTTAGATTTTGGGGCTGTGACAACGCCGTGGGCACCAACAATCTACATCCCACACGGCAGACCCAATCCTCTACGATTTAGTTTGGACATGGCCCAGACCCGTTCAAGATTGGATCTAGGGAGGTCGGAGTCGTCATCACCCCGATGAATCAGCTCCATGTAGAAGTATGAATAGTGTGCGCCGAATAGGCGCACCTATTAGGTGTAGCCCCCGACTATATGCTTAATTGTGAAACAATTAAACATAAAGTCAAAGATCTTTAACCTTGTAGTCTTTCCCGAGTAGTATACTACTGGTATATGAGACTCTTCAGCATCATATCAGCTGGAAATAATTTATAGTCTTTCCCGAGTAGTATGTCACTCGGAAATGAGACTCTTCAGCATCATGTTGGATGGGAAAGGTGTTTATAGTCTTTCATGAGTGGCGTCTCACTCGGAAGTTAGACTCTTCAACTTCATGTCAGCTGGAAGAAATATTTATAGTCTTTCCAGAGTAGTGCACTACTCGGAAGTTAGACTCCTCAGCGTCATGTTGGCTGGAAGAATATTTGCTCATGGCAAATGTTGGGTAAGCTTGTAAGCTGTAACGCCCCGATTTCCGGGCGTTAAGAACTATTTTCGTAAAACCCTAATTTCAAAAAAATTTGGCTCTTTGTGTGTGCTTAAGGATTAAGTGCCGTAGATCTTAGATCATAGCCTCCCTTGAAAACCTAAATCCTCAGCCCCAAACTTCCTCCTATAATCCAAGACTCGAATTTTGTAATTCGACTGTCTCTCTCAAAATTCTTGGAAAATTCAACATCGAAATACCTCCTGAAAATTCTCTGTACATGGGTTTGAATTTTGCAATTCGAAGCCATCCAATAAAACTCTTCGAAAGTCGTCCTTGAAACCTTTCAGCAAAATCTCCTCATTTTGATCCCCTCGAAAAACTCTGAATTCCATCAAGAACTCCTTTCCCGAAATTTGCCAAATCTATATATATTTCTGAAACTCTCAAATCCCAAGAATTAAATTCAAGTCCTAATAATCCCTCGAGGTACTCCAATTCTATTCCATTACAAAATTCCCAAAATATCCCTGAGTATCAAGTCCCAATTTAAACCAAAGTTCCGATTCAAAGTCGCCTGATGAATCTCCACTTTTCTCTTCCCAAATACCATCAGAAATCAATCTATAAATAATTGTGCTCAAATCCCATCCACAGAAACCCCTCTCAAAATTTTCAGAAGTCCAAATATCAAATCCAAAAATAAATCTCCAATTTATCCTTCAAAAATTCTCTCTCAAGACCTTCCCTTCAAATATAAATATGTATATATATATATACATATATATAAATCTACATTAGAGTCTCTCCTCAAAATCCCCTTGATTTAATTCCCGAGAAAATCAAAATGCCAAATTCCAAATACAACACCCTTCCAACCCTCAAAAATTCTCTTCAAAGATCTGCTCCAGAGCCTCTACAAATTTCCCTGAATTTTTACAAAGATCCAAAATCCCATTTGAATCAATTTCAAATCCATCCAAAACCTAGTTAAACAAATCCTGGAAAAAGGTGAAACCGCACTATGCAAGCCGGGCTTTCTCCTTCCCTTTCTCGGCCTGCTTCCTCACCATCACTACGCGGCCCAGTCGGCCTAGCCGAGCGCGCGTGGGAGTTAATCCCCGCGGGGCCCACGCGCCAGCCACCCCGCCCCGGCCTCGATCTCGGCCGCCCGCCGCTCGCGCACGGACGGACGTGATCGTCTCTGCCAGGCGGCCCCCGCATGTCAGCCCGTCGTCGTCGTCTTCTTCCTCCTCTCGTCACCCACTCTCTCTTTCTCTCTCATCCCTCCCAAATACTCTCGAGCCCTCTCCGAGAGGAACTCGCCCATCCCTCCTTGTCTCCCCGCCATTATAGAGCGGAGCTCATCATCGTCAACCCCGCCATCCTGTCGCTCGGCGCAAAATGCGCTCTGCCACTCGCCATGGGCACCCTAGTCAAAAGCCGACGAGCTCGGGATTTGCCGTCGCCCGCAAGCACCGAAGCCAAGGGCATGCGCCATAAATCCCCGACTCGTCTTATCGCCATCCCCTCTACCCCCTATCTCCTCCCTGGCGACAGCGCGGCTCGACGATGACGCCAGCCACAGTTGCGCCATCGCGTGACGTCGGCTACAGAAGCCTACGCCATTGATGGCCGGCCGAGCTCGAGCTTATCCTCTTCCACCACCTCTCTTCCTTGTCTCCTAGCGCCACTCACCACCAATAAATTCCCTGCTCCGCCGCACCATTGACCCAAGCTAAGCCGAGCTCCCTCTATTTCTCTTTCCGCCGCCATTAGAGCCTCTCTGTACCCCTCCAATCCGGTAGCCCTGAAGCACAATCGTCCAAACCGCCACCACCACTAAGTTCCTCGCCACCTCACGAACTCAACCAAGCCCCCAATTTCGCCTGAGAGCCTCGGAGACTGAAACGCCCAAATCGGGCACCGCCGCCGCCCGCCATTGCTGTGCTTTGGACCTCGCTGTTGCGCATGGTAAGAGCTCAATTCCTTCCTCCGTCCTCCTTCCCGTGGGACACCGCATCCATCCGAGCCCATCCCGAGCCCTCCTCCACTCCCTGGGTCACCGCCGGCCCTCGCCGCCGCCCCCTGTCTATCGTCGCCGGAAGCCGTCGACGACCATCCAAGAAATCCGAGCCGTTCACCTTCTTCACCACTTTCCCCTTGTTCCATTCCCGCCTTCCCTTTCCTTCGGCGAACCGCTGTTCGCCGGCGAGCCCTGACCACTGCTAGTCGTCGATCCATCTGCCCGGCCAGCTCCTGTTCCCCGTCTGGCACTACCCTGTCTGACCGGTGGGCCCCGTCCTCCCCCCCATTCGCCGACCAGTGGGTCCCAACCCATTAAGTGCACAGTGGTATTAAAACTCCCTCCTCTTCTCTCTGACAAATGGGCCTGTACCAAATAGTGCACAGTATTTCACCCATCTCACTGCATCTGGGGCCAACCCAATTATATAATTCATTCCCATCCATTTTGTCTCACTTCCATGTGGGACACCCCATCCTCTCTCATCCCTTTTCTATCTATGACATGTGGGCCATACACAGTGAAATACTCCATCATTTCTCCTCTCCTATGACATGTGGGCCCCTACCTCATCCTCTCTCCCTGTGTCATAGACATATGGGCCCCATTTAAAACCAAGCCTATGCCATGTGGGCCCCATTCAATTAAACCCATTTAATTCCCTCAATGACATGTGTCCTCCCTCCTCTCTCCTATGACAAGTGGGCCACCACCATCAGCCCTCTCTCCCTCTAGCCACTGACACTGGGTCCCCTCTGTCAGCCCAAGAATATTCCAAGGAATATTCCATTCTAAATTCAAATAATCCTTTTCCTTTTTCCAAGAAAATCCCCAAAACTTCTAAAATCTATATGTTTCCAACCGTAACTCCGATCGAGCCCGTTTAAGTCTCTAAATTTTTTAAAAATGAGATCTACCTCATGGCACTATTAGTTATTAATAATAGTATATTATTTCTAGGGTTTTGTGTGCTTTTCTCTCGTTTCGCGCGTAGTCAACACTTCGGAAATTCGTTGGACGTCGGATTCTCGCGAAGATTGAAGACGAAGTCTAAGGCAAGTCACTCCTTGACCATATTGCTCCTAAATTTAAAATGTTTTGTTTGCAAAATTGAATGGCTAGTACACACGATAAATTGATTGGCCTCGGTTTGTGTGTCGAACCGATGGACCTGCCCGGTAGTTGCATAAACCCTGTAGGTCTTTGATACCCTATTCCTTGTCGCTCCACCCCATGGTACCTCGGTAACCGTGCTCTCTGAGCATGGATTCCGATGGTTCTACCCACAACACAATTGCTTGAAGATTTGGGAAAATTTGGGTTTCCAAAGATTTAAAAACCCGACATGCGATGTCGGCTAGTTTGTGAAACAAAATTTATTTGCGAAAATTCCGAGGTGCAAAGTGATCGCCTGTGTGGTGGCACTTTGTATTCGCATATAAGACCGATTCCTTGGGGAATTCCATCCGAGCATCTCACAGTGCGACCACACGGGTGGAATGGGACATCCCTGGCTGAGTAATTAGTGTTCCCAGGATGGTTTTCGGTTGCTAATAAATGTGGGACTGGCTAGGTGCCGAGAGGGCGATATACCCCCATCCCTGAGTACAGGAAGTGAGTTCCTGGTACTTGGTTAAGAGTGAGCACCCATTTATAGGGCAATGTGCTATCCTGGGAAGGCTTTGAAAAGGCTTTGTCGCGAACCTCCCCACCTGATCGGTGTGGGAGTAAGCTCGCGTCATGTGGGTAAAGCGTGCACCCTTTGCAAAGGTATACCAAACTGTTCGAACAGCCGCGCCCATGGTTACGGGCAATGTGAGGTGATTCCTCTAGCGTAGATTTGTTTGCAAGTGTTTGCGAAAGTGATTTGTGGTATGGGAATCGTTACCAGAATCGGCCTCAGTGGCTGATGGATGACCTGAGTGGTCTGAAACGGGACTGTGTGACCCGGGATGTCGATTGGCATCATAGTTAGGGCCCCCTGAGTGGGAGCCGTATATGTTATGAGATGAGTTATGTATGGCTCGAGGAGCCGCTGAGATGAGAATGAGATAATGTCCTAGATAGGACAAAAGTGAAAGATGAGAATACATCCTGGTGTGGACGAAATTGAAAATAAAGTAATAAATGTTGATACAGTGGGAAGCTGCTTGAGGGCAGATCCACTGAACCGCTGTCGTGATCCGACAGGAAGTATAAGAATACTTAAGATCAATTAAAATTTGTTTCGTCCACTCGAGTTGTTGCAAAGCAATTCGCGGACAGGATCGAGGCGAGAGCCTCCTTCCGGTCACATTGAGACAACCCACACTTTGGTTTTCGAAAATGTTTTCAAATGAAAAAGGTTTGCGAAATAAACCCTAGCCTCTCTTTGATAGCCTGCATGATTCATGTTTTCCGTGACTTGCTGAGTACGTAAGTACTCAATCTATTTCTTTTCCCCTCATTTAGGAAGAGTGAAGTTGAAGTGAAGATTAGGGTTTCTTTCCAAGTCCCAAGCCGTTGCTTGTGGATTGGGTTCTCGCTGCGCTGTCATTCCGCTGCTGTGGTTATGTTTGCTGGTTGCTGCTCAGGGCTTGCCCAAGGCCACAACCTATAAAGGTATATATATATATATATGTATTTATGTATTTAGTTATTTGCTAGGGTACATATCCGTTGACCGTGGGTACCAGCAAGGATTCCTGGGACTGGTACCAGCATCGCGGTTCCGTGGGAGTTGGTTTACGCCAATCTTCTGCAGCGCTTCCTCTCTGGTGTCACCGTACGGGGGTACCGGGAAGGGAGGCGTTACATAAGCTGAGTACCACTTTATGAAATTTAATCCATTATGTGGTCAGGTGTACTTGAGAGATATCTGCATCCCCATTTTTAATGAAGACCAACTCATGATCCTTATAAGGATATATCCCTAATACCTGGTGAATAACACAGATATCTGAACACATGTATTCAGCAGTCGGCTTTCATGAAGCATATCTGATTACTCAATCGGTCTCTGTTGGTAGCACAGTGTTGTGTTTTTAATACAGCCCGCGAGCTGCCCAAATTGAGCGTGCTACTGTAGAAACTCATATCTTGGTGGCTCAGTACCGAATTTGTAGACCCAAGCCCACTTATCAGTACAGGCTCTATAAAGGCGGGGAGAGAGAGAAAAGATTCCCTCATCTTCTCCATTCCACCAATCGCTTCGACTTCCAGCTTCTACACTGAAATTTTGCACCTCGCGTCACTAGGGTTCACCATTGTTAGCTCTTCCCTCGTGAGACTCGGACGATCCTGCTTCTCCGCGTCCATTCCAAGCCCCTAGTGACTTTTTCCCCAAATCTTTTTACCCTCAACTATGCCGTGGACTTCAGATTTCTTGGAGGCGTCGGATGAGGTTTGGCCGACTTCAGATTGCAGTCTGTCCGAGCTGAAGCATCTGGAGACGTTGCTGCGACTACAAAGCCGCGATGTTGTCCATTGGCGTCCAACTGAAGGTGAATCAGTTTAGGAGCCCAAGGTGGGTGAAACTGTTGTTTTTGCCTCCTTTTTTGACTGGGGTCTTTTTTCTTCCATCTTCCGACTTTCTTCGCCAACTTCTTGCCTTCTATGAACTTGAGTTGGTGAATCTGAATCCCAACTCGATTTTGCAAATATCTATATTCGCAACTGTTTGTGAGTGTTTCCTAGGTGTGGAACCCCATTTGAATCTGTTTAGACATCGGTTCCACATCAAGCCCCAGCCTACAAGAGCAAAATCCAGGTGATTGAGGGAACCGGCATCCAACTTCGGAGCGATATGAAGAAAATCTATATCCACATGCCCCTGAAATCTTCTCTCAAAGGCTGGCATAGGGAGTGGTTTTATTGTTCTGATCTTGAACCCTCCCTACCTCCATTTACTGGTCTGCCTCCAGCGATTGTGCCCAACTGGTTATTTGTGCCCAGCTTTGAAGAAATGGGCCAAGTCTATATATTGATTGATAGGATTGACAAGCTGACTGGTCCATGGGTGGCCAGACGTTTCTTGACTCATCGCATTAGGCCACTGAAGTTGAGGTGTCACTTCGGCTAGGACTATAAGGGCAAAGGTGATCCCAGCCGGGAGTATCCCGACCTGATGGACAAGCACAAGGTGACCGACATCCTGCTGGATTACTTTGCCAGCCGGGTGGTCAAAACTAAAGACTTGGAGCGGTCTGTGGTGGCTTACAACCAGAAGAGGCCGCATCTAGAGGTAAAACTTGCTGATGCAGATCTGCCATCCTTCTGTGATGAATGCTTGCATACTTGTATTCTTGATTGCTTCTGCGATGTGTGATGTATATTGTTAATCCACTTGCAGGCATGTAAGGAGTTTGATGAGGACTCCCAAACGCTGTCGGCCGTGAAGTCAAAAAAGAGGCTGTTAAGTCCCTCTGCTGCCTTGCCCGACTCCAAGAGAGCGGGGAAGAAACCTGTTGAAGATCCGGGCAAGAAGAGGATCAGTAGGCCGAGTGTAGAACCCGGGAGCCTGAAGATCAAAGACACCGCTAGTGCAGCTCCCAGGCCGCCGAGTCCAAGGCTCAGACTAGCACCGCACGGCTCAACAACATCGAGCCCAAGGGCAACGCCAGTGAGTACAAGGTCATTGATGAGCCATAAGGCAGTGTTGTTGAGTATCCCAACGTCCCAGCCGGCCACACCAGAAATCGGGCCGACTTGGATTAGGACACCACCACCGACTGCCGCGCCATCTAGCCCGACAGCCAGCGGCCCTCCACTGCCAACAACCGAAACCCCCGAGTGGAAGTTCAAAAAATCCAAGAGGTAAATAACTTCAGATCTTCTATAAATCTTGGTCATCATAGTAGTGTCTTGGCGTCTGACTCATCGTGCAGGAAGCACGCCAACATCGATCTCAAGGAGTCCACGCCGGCTGCTCCTGTTGTAGAGCCAGCCCTAGTCGAACCATCACCAACAAGCGCATCTGCCAAGCCGATGACCACCCCAGCCGCTGAGAACGAGGCTGTCCTGACTGCAGGGCTGCTAACACCGGCTGACCCAAGGGCAGATATTGAAGCTGTTGCCCCAGCCCCCGAGCAGATCCTTGAAGCCCCAGTAGCCATCGAGTTGGGGGCTAGGACCTTGTCGCCGTCCGTGTCATCGTCATCTTCAGAGGAAGCGGACCTCCCCATGCTTGAAGCTCCTCCCCGTAAGTTCCCGAGAACCTTCCACTGGGTGACTCCCGAGGGAACTGCGAAGAGCTATGAGCATGACGAAGTGGTGGTAGAGAGGGAGCGCGAGGTGCTTCTTTGTGCTGCAATTGCCGCGTCCCGGGGGGTCCAGGTATGTAGCGAGTCTTGCAATGCTGAGTCCCCGATGATTTCCTTTATCTCTGGTGTTTCGCTGACTGACTCTGCTTTGCTCTATTTTTCCCCGAGCAGAAAATTGTAGACCGCTCTGAGAGGATGAACGAGGTCCGAACCCAGCTTGCCCCCCAATTCTAGCGATTGGGCCAGCTCCATGCAACTGGGCTCTAGCCAAGAAGAGTGAAAGTAAATCTCCCGTACTTGTCTTCCCGACTAAATCCCATGCATATTTCTCCAACTTTGTTGTTTCCTGACTGCCCAGTTGTGTCTTGGCTGTAATCTCGAGCTCTTTGCT
Organism: Oryza meyeriana var. granulata; assembly: GCA_003991445.1. Lineage (NCBI taxonomy): Eukaryota > Viridiplantae > Streptophyta > Magnoliopsida > Poales > Poaceae > Oryza > Oryza meyeriana. Next base: position 77,777 of record RYFJ01001562.1, read on the forward strand.
ATCTTGATATACAGCCCTCGAAGCTAAGTTGAAGACCCGAATAGAGGGAGAATCCAAGCTGAACGAGGCCGAGAAGGCCAAAGCCGAACTCGAGAAAGACAAGGGCGAGCTGGAAAGGGCCCAGGTCAAACTCGAGAAGGAAAAGACCAAACTGGAGAAGGCCAAAGCCAAGGTGGAGGCCGACTACGAAAGTAAGTCCTCACTCTGACAAAGACCTTGCCCAATCCTTTGATAACTCCGACTGCTGTTTTGGCTGACAAGTTTACTTGCCAATGAATCTGAGCAGCTGCAAGAGCCAACACCCAAACCCAGTTTAGAGCCTTTGTAGAGGAGATCAAGGTCGTCAAGGAGTCACGAGAGATTCTTGCCGAGTCCATGAAAGGGCTCCTTGACCTAATGGATCCTAATTATGTGGGAACCAGTTCCAACACGGTCTCCCAAGTGCAGGCGTGCCTTAATGAAGCACCGAGTATCCTGAAGAGGTACTCGGATGAGCTTGTTGTTGTTAGCGTGGCCGAGACCCTCGCGATGACCAAGTCAATCTACCCTAGAGCAGATCTTGAGGCCATCGGTGAAGGGTTTGCCAAAGAGACAACACCTGAGGAGGCATTGGAGTTGATAACCCAAGCGAGGCCGACTGCCGAGACGATCGCCAGGGACCTGGGAATGTAAGAACAATCCATCGTGCAGTCGGTGTATATAAAGTCTTTTGTAAGAACATGTGTAAATATATGTGCAATGCCACCAAGCTCTTGAGTTTTACTCAATTATCATTAGCTCTACTCGACTGTATGGTCTACACCAAGTTAGTCTATATGAACTTAATAAAAATCGTTCACTGCAGAAAGCTATACTCAGGCAAACATGACAAAGTCGTTGCAGAACTTCATAACTTAAGTAAAACAGGCTCGTATATTATTAATAGAGCACATATAATACATGCAGCCCCCGACTCACTACTCGGTTGAAACAAGTGGCGTAGTGAGTCAGAGAAAAACTGTACACATGGGAAAAATATAAAACTTAGGTATAGAAAGGACGTAGCTGTTCTATATTCCATGAGTTGCTGACGAGGGCACCGTCTTCGGTCTTCAGTCGGTAGGCACCTAGCCATGTAACCTCAGTGATAATGAACAGCCCTTCCCATATTGGGGATAGTTTATGCCTATCTTTGGTGGTTTGTATTCATCTCAAGACGAGATCCCCAACCAAAAAGGCACGGCCACGGACATTGTGATTGTGATAACGACGCAGGCCTTGAAGATACCTTGCCGACTGGATTATTGTGATGTCCCTCGCTTCTTCCAACTGATCTAGTTCGACCAATCGGGTATTGTTGGATATGTCTTTTGAGTAAGCCCGAACTCGCAGAGAGCCGAACTCTAACTCGGTTTGTAACACAGCCTCAGCACCATAGACCAGAAAGAAAGGGGATTGCCCTGTTGCCCGACTAACCATGGTTCTTAAAGACCAGAGAACAGATGGGAGTTCTTGTACCCACCGCACTGCATATGGCTGTAGTCGGTCGAATATCCTAGCCTTGATACCTTGTAAGACCATGCCATTGGCACGTTCGACCTACCCATTGCTCCGCGGGTGTGCCACAGACACATAATAGATCTTGATGCCAAAGTCGTCACAAAAATCTTGAAATGTGCCGCCCGTGAACTGAGTACCGTTGTCTGTGATGATGCGGTTAGGGACCCCGAATCGGTATATTATACTCATGATGAAGTCCTTTGCTCGTGCCACTATTATGGTAGCAACGGGTTTTGCCTCAATCCACTTCGTGAATTTATCCACTGCGACGAACAAGTGTGTAAACCCTCCTACATGATATAATGTTTTTACATACCCAGGTCCCGGGTGATAATCTCTGCAGTCGGCCTCGCCTTATCTATCAGCTCCAGCGCTACCTCAGGAGTCGTCTCCTCGGCAAACCCCTCCCCGATGGCTTCAACATCTGCCCTTTGGTAGATGGACTTGGTCATTGCCAGGGTCTGGGCCACGCCGGCAATAACATGCTCATCCGAGTACCTCTTTAGGGCACTCGGTGCATCTTTAAGGCGCTCCTCCAGTTGGAAGGTTGTGCTGGAGCTGGTTCCCACAAGACGAGGGTCCATCAGGTCAAGGAGCCCTTTCACGGACTCAGCAAGGGTTTCCCATGACTCCTTGACTACCCTGATCTCCTCTACGAAGGCCTGAAACTGGATCTGGGAATTGGCTCTAGCAGCTACCCGGGTTCACCGACAAATAAATTTGTTAAGCAAGGCTGCAGATGGAGTAATTAATGGATTGGGTAAGGTTATTGTCAGGGCGGAGACTCACTTTTGTAGTCGGCCTCCCACTTGGCTATGGCTTTCTCCAGTTCGACTTTTTCTTTCTCGAGCTTGGTATTGTCCTTTTTCAACTCGGCCTTCTCTTGCTCAAGCTCGGTTTTGGCCTTTGTCAGGTTGGCCTTGTCCTTTCTATGTTCGGCCCTGGCTCTCTGGGCCTTGTTTAGCCGTTCTTCTCCCTTCGTTCGGGTCTTCAACTCAGCTTCGAGGGCTACATGACAGATTAGTCAGGAACTCAATGTTACAGTCAAGACACAACTGGGCAGTCGGGAAATAACACAGCTGGAGAAATATACTAAGGATTTGGTCAGGAAGAAGATTCTAGAGGTTTACCTCTCATCTTCTTGGCTTGGTCCCAATTCTCACTCCTGAGCTAGGTGACAACCTCCCTCAGCCAAGATTCCCTCTCCTGGCTGCGCCCTTCTACTTCGGCTTTCAAGGCCCGGAGCTGTTCCAATTCTTGGAGCTGGGGGGCAACTCGGGTCAGCACCTCGTGCATCTTCTCTGAGCGATCGACAAGCTTCTGCTCGGGCAGTAACAAGTGAAAGCAGAGTCAAGCATCAAGAAATACTACCAAGATTCCAATACAATAGAAATCATACTTGAAACAAGTCTTCGCACTCCTTTTCCGCTGCTGGCTCATCATGCTTGTAGCTCCACGCAGTTCCATCGGGCGCTGTCCAGCGGAACGTCCTCAGGGACCTGCGTGGAGAGGCTTTGATCCTGGGGAGGTCTGGTCTGTCCGAAGGAAGGGACAGTGATGACGACGACGACGACAGTGACCAGGATGGCGACGGGGTCCTGGCCCCTGATTCGGTGGCCTCTGGGGCTTCGGGGGCTGGCTCAGGAGCCGCGGCGATGGCTTCGACAATGGGCGCTGGCTCAGGGACTGGAACAACGGCTTCAACAACTGCCCCTTGGTCGGCCGGGGTCGGCGGCCCTGTAGTCAGGGTGGTCTCAGTTTCTACAACTGGGGCCATTGCTGGCTCAGCAGGTGTGCTCGCCGGCACTGGATCAGCTAGGGCAGGCTTGACAGCAGGGGTAGTCGGCATGGTCTCCTTAAGACTAATGTCGGCCCGCTTCCTACGTAACGAGTCAGACATCAACACGCTACAATGCCGAACAAAATCTTCAAAAGATGCAAAGCAACCTACCTCTTGGAGAACTTGAGTTTCTGTCCGGGAGATCTACAAGTCGACGCTGGAGGGCCGCTGGCTGTCAGGCCTGATGGCGCGGTAGTCGGTGGCTTCACTTCCATCCTAGTCGGCCCCGCTTGTGGAGTGGCCAGCTAGGGTGACTGCGAACTCGGAGGCGCCATCCTTGGCCTCGATGTCACTGGGCCTGGCTGTGCTGAGCTTGACTTCTTACTCGGTGGTGCGCTTTTTGGGCTCGATGTTGCTGAGCCCGACTGCGCTGGTCCCGATTCGGGGCTTGAAGGCCTAGCGGCTGCGCTGGTGGTGTCTCTGATCTTGAGGCTCCCAGCTGCGACACTCGGCCTGATGACCTTCTTCTTGCCCTCGTCTACGACAGGCTTCTTCCCCGCTCTCTTGGAGTCGGGTTGGGCAACGGAAGGACTTCTCGGCCTCTTCTTTGATTTTGTGGCCGACAGCGGATGGGAGTCATCATCAAACTCCTTGCACCACTAGAAACGATTCAACAATATGCATCATGTGATGCTGAGCAACTATAGATACATGTCTACAGGCATTCATCACAGGAGAAAAGCAAGGGTTACCTCGGGACGAGGTCGGTTTTGGCTATAAGCTGTGACGGAGTGCTCTGCGTCCTCGGTTTCGACCACCCCACTGGAGAAATAACTGAACAATGTTTTGGTCACTTTTTGCTGGTCCACCACCTCTCAGCTTTCTCGGTCAGGGTCATTTTTCCCTTGGTAATCCCAGCAGAATTCGCTCCTCAGCTTCAATGGCTGGACGCGCCGGGTCAGGAAACGCTTGGTCACCCAGGGGCCAGTCAGGCCGGCTCTCTTAAATTTGTCCAATCTTGCTAGCAACTGATGCACTTGGCCCATCTCTTTGAAAGTTGGATCCGATGTCCAATTGGGCGAGACCGCCGAAGGCGAGCCGGTGAATGGAGGCAGGGAGGGTTCCAGATCAGAACAGTAGAACCACTCCTTATGCCAACCTTTCAAGGAGGATTTCAAAGGAAGATTGATATATATTTTCTTCATTTCACTCCTCAACTGAAGGCCAGCCCCCCCAATCACCTCGACCCTATTCTTGGAGGGTTGGGGCTTGATGTGGAATAAGTGCCTAAAGAAATTGAAGTGGGGTTCTACACCCAAGAAGCACTCACGAAGAGTCACGAATATAGAGATTTGCAAGATTGAGTTGGGATTCAGATTCACCAACTCCAATCCGTAGAAGTTAAGAAGACGGCGGAGGAACTCAAAAGTGGAAAGAAATAAACCCCGGTCGAAAAAAGAGGCAAAAACAACAATCTCGCCGGCTTGGGGATTTGGAACCGACTCACCCTTAGCTAGGCGCCAGCGGATGATTTCACGGCTTTGCAGCCGCAGCGACTTCTCTAGCCTTTCTAGCTTCGACCAGCTTCAATCCGAGGTCGGCCACGCTTCGTCCAACGCCCCAACGAAATCTGGAACCCTCGGCATGGTTGGGGGGACAAGAAATTTGGGGGAAATGTGGTTGGGGGCTGGGAATGGAAAAGGAAAGCGGAATCTCTCGGGCTTCAATGGGGAGGAGCAAGCAATGGCGAACCCTAGCAGAGCGGGAGGCGAAATTTCAGAGCGGAGCTGGGAAGACGAAACAATTGGTCGCTTGGGGAAGATGAGGAATCTTTTCTCTCTCCCCAGCCTTTATAGAGCCTGTGCTGTCTTATGGGTTTGGGCTTACATAGTCGGTACTGGGCCGCCAAAGATATGAGTTTCTATAGTAGCACGCTCAATATGGGCTGTTCTTTGGCTGTGTTAAAATTGCAGTACAAGTGCTACCAACCGGAACCGATGAGGTAAACAAATATGCTTCATGAAGGCCTAATTGCTAAACACATGTGTTTGGATATCTATTTTATCCACAGGTATTGAGGACATATCCTTATGAGGATCACAAGCTGGTCTTCATCAACATTGGGGATGCAGGTATCACTCAAGTACACCTGACCACACAATGGATCTATTTTCATAAAGTGGTACTCAGCCTACATGCTTGGCCAACAGTTGCCATGACCGACATTATTCTAGCCGACATGACACTGAAGAGTCTAACTTCCGAGTAGTGCACTACTCGGGAGAGACTATAAATATCCTTTCCAGCTGACATGATGCTGAGGAGTCTAACTTCCGAGTGGGTAGCCACCCGAGAAAGACTATAAACCCCCTTTTCTAGCTGACATGAAGCTGAAGAGTCCCATATCCGAGTGGCATGCTACTCGGCAAGACTATAAATTATATTCTAGTTGACATGATACCGAAGAGTCTCATATACCAGTAGTATACTACTCGGGAAAGACTACAAGGTTAAAGATCTTTGACTTTATGTTTAATTGTTTTCACAATTAAGCACAAAGTCGGGGGCTACACCTCATAGGTGCGCCTATTCGGCACACACTATTCATACATCTATATGAAGCCCTTCATATCCTCGCTGCAAGCTGACATGAAGCAGGACTCGGGAAGAAGACGCACTTGGACAATGAGTACTCAGGAGCAATGCACTTGGGCAATCTTCACCATGGAGGATGAGCACTCGGCATCAGCTGTGACTCAACTATGAAGGTCTTAGGGGCTACTGTGGAGGCCATGGGCCCTAGGTACCTCATCACAAGCATATGGGCTCCTAGGACAGAGGATGGGCCAAGACTTGTAATTAGAGATATAGTAGCACCCGGCAGACTTTGCCTTGTACAAAAAGGAATATACAGTCCTAGTCAGGTAAGATGTATCTCTAAGAAGGAAATCCCTTGGCCGTGTCCGGCTGGGATTCCTACCTTGTACCCCTGTCCCCCGGTATATAAGGGGAGGCACGGCGCCCCATGAGGGCAGGTCATCAAGAGTTCGTCAGAACCACCATCATAATCCTCAAAGAAATACATCCCAACTGGACGTAGGGTATTACCTCGCATCGAGGGCCTAAACCAGTATAAAATCTCTCCGTGTTCCTTTGCAATCCACCGAGTTTCCATCCGCCGAGTAGCCCCATATTCATATTGCCAGTGTAAAACATCAACACTCGACCACAAAGTCAGCTAGAGCTTGTGATTTGATTGCAGTCCGTGGCTGAAAGGTGATGTCGAATGCCATCAAATCGAGCGCCCATTTAGCGATTCAGCCGATGGCCTCGTCGTTGTGCAGGATGTCCCCGAGTGGATACGATATGACCACTGTGACTTGATGTGACTGGAAATAGTGCACCAGCATCCGGACAGTGATGAGTAGGCCATAGAGCAGCTTCTGGACCTACGGATATCTCATCTTTGATTCGGCTAGGACCTCGCTGACAAAGTAGACTGGCCGTTGGACTTTCTGTATGCGACCCAATTTGGATGGCACGACCACCAACACTGTGCTGACTACCTGAGTGGTTGCTGCCAGATACAACATTAATGGCTCTTGGGGCATAGGTGATGCCAACACGGGTGGTGATGTGAGAAATTTCTTGAAGTCTTCGAAGGCTTGCTGGGCTTCGGGAGTCCATTGAAAATTATCTGCTTTCTTCAGTAGCTTGAAGAAGGGCATGCCCCACTCACCTAGTTTGGAAACAAATTGGCTGAGTGCCGCCATGCATCCTGTTAGCTTCTGGACGTCCTTCTGGCTAGTTGGGGGTGCCATGTTCATGATTGCGTTGATTTTCTCTGGATTGGCCTCGATGCCACGATGCGATATGATGAAGCCGAGTAGCTTGCCAGATGGTACACCGAAGGCACATTTTCCGGGTTCAATTTCATCTTGAATCTTCGAAGATTTTGGAAGGTTTCCTCTAAGTCGGCGATGAGGTCTTCTTTGGACTTTGTCTTGATCACCACGTCATCAACATATGCCTCCACGTTGCACCCGATCTGAGTGTGTAGACACCACTGAATTGCTCATTGATACGTTGCTCCAGCGTTTTTCAAACCAAACGGCATAGTGGTGTAGCATTATGCGCCAAACGGTGTGATGAGAGACGTCTTTAGGCAGTCCTCCTTCAGGCTGATTTGGTGGTATCCCGAATAACAGTGGAAAAAACTGAGAAGTTCGCACCCCGCAATTGAATCCACCACCTGATCTATTCTGGGTAGACTAAATGGATCTTTGGGGCACGCTTTGTTCAAGTCGGTGTAGTCGACGCACATGCACCATTTACCGTTCTTCTTCCGGACTAGGACTCGGTTAGCTCTTTTTGTCGCAGGTGAAGGCTTGCTTGACGTCGTTGTGAAGGGAGAGAACTCCGGCTGGCCTAGGCATCTTGAGCACCATGTAGGTATAGTGCGGTATCACCAAGAATTTGGTGAGCGCCGATCGTCTGAGTATTGCGTGGTACGAAGTCTTGAAGTCGGCGACCTCGAAGTAAATATTTTCTGTGCAGAAGTTATTCCACATGCCGAAAGTGACCGACAAAGTTATCTGCCCGAGGGGTGTTGAAGACAGGCCAGGAATTATCCCATGGAAGGGCGCTGTACTCGGCCGCAATTCTGAACGAGGGATTTTCATCTCATCTAGAGTCTTGGCGAAGAGGATATTGAGGGCGCTGCCTCCATTGATGAGAACCTTCTTCAACATGATGTTTTTGATGACCGGGTCCAGGACGAGTGGATAGCACCCCGGGTGTGAAACCCGATCTGGGTGATCTACGCGGTTGAATGTGATGGGCATCTCTGACCAGTGCAAATACTAGAGGGCATCTGTCGTAGAGACCGCATTGACATCGCGTGCTGTTAGCTTCTGCTTCCTCTTGGACTCATATGCAGACGGCCCACTGAAGATGTGGTTGAGCTCGGCCTGGGGATCTTGATAATCGTCGGCCGGGCCCGAATCTGGCTTGTCCTTGTCCTTGTCGATGCCAGATGATGAAGCCTACTTGGAAGCAAACTTCTTGAGCATGAAGCAATCCTTGGCCACGTGCTTGCCCTTGGGATGGAAGGGGCAAGGCCCATTTTACTTTTTGGTATTCGTTGTTCGTTGGGGGCCGCAACCGATTGCGCTCCACGTTGGCCACCACGTTGTCTAACTTCCGCTTGTGGCTGCCGGACTTGTTCTGTGATGGCTCGTTGTCGGCTTTAGCCTTCTGGTCCTTTTGCCAGGGCTTTTTCTTCTCGTCGAGGGCCTCGGTGACCACCTCAGCCGAGTCAGCATATTTATTCGCCATATCAAAGAGAGCCCGGACAGAGGTTGGTGGCTTCCAAGTGAACTTCGCGATGAACGGGGCGTCCTTGACTCCCTTGCGGAAGGCGGCGATGACGACCTCGTCCTTGATCATTGGGATCGAGTTGCGCTTCTCAGAAAACCTTTTGATGAACTCATAGAGAGACTCGTTCTTCCTTTGGTGTAGTTGATAAAGATCATGCTCGGAAGACGGCTGCTCGTAAGTCCCCTGGAAGTTGGCTATGAAGCGTTCCCAGAGTTCCCCCCAGGAGCCGATTGATCGCCTCGGAAGCCCTGTCAGCCATGTCCTCACTGAGTCGGCCAAGGCGACTAGGAGGTAATTAGCCATGGCTTTATGGTCACCTCCAGCGGCTCGGATCGCTAGAGTGTATATGTTGAGCCAGGACTCAAGGTTAGTCTTGCCATCGTATTTCTCGATTCCTGTAGGCTTGAAGCCCGATGGCCAGTCGTCGTCTTGTAGCTCCTGGGTGAAGGCCGGTACGCCTTCATCTTCATGAGGGCTCCGACTACGGCGGTTAAACCGCTCGTGGTGGAGACCGAAATGCTCGTACTCATCCTCTAGTCGGCGGCGCTCATCGTCTTTGCGTTGGCGGCACCGAGCGTTAATATCTTGGTGGAGATCACGTTGCAGACAGACTCGGAGGTCTTGGTTGAACCAGTGATTGTTCTGGTGACACCACCGATTGTTGTTGTTGGTGTTGCCGAGGGATGTTTGCCGTGACTCCGCGTGCAGCTGACTTGAGCCAGCCGCCCGGCGTCGTGCTGATGCAAACGAGATTGCCGCTGGAGAACCCAACTGACGTGTTGATGCCATGAAGATTTCTCAGGGCAGAAGGAAACTCGCCAGACTGGTGTCCGAACTGGTGTTCGAACCGTTGTCCGACTTGGAGTCAGAATCCAAGTAATTGATCGGGGTGAGGACGACTCCGACCTCCCTAGATCCAATCTGGAACGGCTCTGGGCGGTGTCCAAACTAAACCGTACGGGGTCGGGTCTGCCGCGTGGGATGTAGATCCGCAGTGTTGCCAAGTCTGTAAGGGAGATTGATGATCTCTCCGCCTCCTAGCCCGACCCGGGCCGGCTTGAGGCCAAGCACGAGTCGGACACCGAAGGAGAGAGTTGTCCTGAGACCCGGGCAGGTGGTAGATTGCCACAGGAAATCAACGAGGGTGGCTGCAGCGTCTTGTAGGCCGACTGGCGCAGAGTCAGTTGGTTCCTCGGCCAGTTGGATCAGGTCTGTGTCGGCCAAGGTGAGATTGCCAAACATGTCGGCGACGAATGTAATCATGTCTCTAGGGGAGAATCCACTGCCGTCGACTCCAGATGTTGAATCCATCGAGCTTATGGTTGACCTCGCCGAATCCCCTACCTGGCGCGCCAACTGTCGATGTTTTACACTGGCAATGAGAATATAGGGCAACTCATCGAATCGAAACTCGGTGGACTGCAAAGGAACACGGGAAGGTTTATACTGGTTCGGGCCCTCGATGTGAGGTAATACCCTACATCCAGTTGTGGTGTATTCCTTTGAGGATGTATGTTAGCTTCTATCAGCTTATACCCTCAGGGGGCGCCCTACCTCCCCTTATATACTGGGGGACAGGGGTACAAGGTAGGAGTCCCAGTCAGATTACAGCCAAGGGATCTCCTCTTAGAGATATAACTTGCCCGACTAGGATTGTATATTCCTTATCGTACAAGGCAAAGTCTGCCGGGTTCTATCATATCTCTAATTACACGGCTAGGCCCATCCTCTGTCCGAGTGGCCCATATGCTTGCGATGAGGTACCCAGGGCCCATGGCCTCCACACCCTTCATAGCCTCGCTGCCAGCTGACATGAAGCAAGACTCGGGAAGAAGCACTTGGACAATGCACTCGGGAAATCTTCACTGTGGAGGATAAGCACTTGGCATCAGCTATGACTCAACTATGAAGGTCTTAGGGGCTGCTGTGGAGGCCATGGGCCCCGAGTACCTCATGACAAGCATATGGGCCACTCGGATAAAGTATGGGCCTGGCCTTGTAATTAGAGATATGATATAGCTCGGCAGACTTAGCCTTGTACGATAAGGAATATACAGTCCTTGTCGGGCAGGACATATCTCTAAGAGGAGATCCCTTGGCCGTAGTCCAGCTGGGACTCCTACATTGTATGTGGGCACCCCGGAAGTGCATTATGGAGAGTAATTATTATGACAACACGAAATATCTAGATGGATGGGATCTCGAATAAAACTCAATTAAGTACGGTAACCATCCATCCTCATCGCAGCCTTGCTGTAATATTTACCCATTCATAATACAAATCCAAAATGCCGAGAAGTGTACAAAAGAGATAATCATAAGGATAGCTTGCTAGTCCTCCCCGTCATACGCCCGTCAAACCACTCGATGGTGGCGACCAAACACGATACGTACCCTAGAGGACTCGAACCACAATAGCTATCCCCCAACCATCTCAATTCTACACAACTCATACTCATGTTCAGCTAGTCCCCAGGAAAGCGACTAACTTCACACTTTCATCGCAAGCAATTGATAAACATCACAAGTACTCTAAATATGGATAAACGAGCAACAGAGTTATATATATATATTACATAGAGGGTTCACACCCTAATTCATCACAAAGTGACATGAAAGATAGCAGCGGAAAATATAAACATAGAAGATAAAACCAGTGGTGCCATACCCAAACTACAGGGCAACCGACTGGGGATAGAACTTAACTTCGACTACATATTATCCTCGCCACCCTCGGTGGAATAATAGTAGACCACATCAGTGTCGTCGTTGTCCTCACCTAAAAGATGCAGCGTGAGTACACAAGTACTCAGCTAGACTTATACAATAATAATAGAACAAAGGAGTAATGCTAGTCTCTACATCAAGGAGTATGGCTATATCAATCTGATTTTGCATAAAGCTGATTTTATTGAGCAAGTAATACATTTAAAACATAAGCATTTGTAAAATAGCTCAATCTGAAAATTTAGGACAGCAAGCTTATAGTTCTGAAATGTAAATAAGAATGAGCACAAACCATGCTCTAATCATCATCCATGGGCCACCATTGCCCAAACCATTATGCTACACAAGCATATCATCTTTTATGACTAAACCAAGTCATATTTAACATCAAAGATTTTTATATAAACCCATCCATCCATGACTATCCTAAGTCATGATATAACCACATAATCCCATAATCACATATCCCAAGTTTGATGCTAACATGACTGAGGAACACATCAAGCGGTCGTCCGTAACCATGGACACGGCTATTCGAATAGTTCTTACTCTGATCAGAGGTGTACATCTTTACCCACACGATGTGATAGAAGCCAAACGGCTACACTCTAGTTTGATCCGTACATATCTATACCCACACTCGACACATTGAGTGCGGACTAGAGGTCACAACAAAACCTTTTGCACGCTTAGCCCCAACCACCTAAATCACGTCTGGGCCCCCGACGACTTAGTCGTGCGTGTGTGGTGACTAAGGCGGGCCCACCGTCACGGGAGGCACCTTCAGCCAAAGCTAGGCATGCTCGAGGTCCTCCAAAGGAAATCCCTCCTCACGACTGACGGACGGGCGTAGATAGCCACAGCTTCCCGTGCTACTTAGTTATGCCGTCCCATACCGGCGTGTGGAAGTACGTAGGGTGCTTTAATAGACGTCAACATGTTCGGTCCTTAACGACCTAGACGGAGCTACGTGCATCAGGGAAACACCATCCCGTCATCGCCCTATCCATTCGCTTTAAACTAGTTTTGAACCGATAGCTCGATCTATCAGATTTCTCTAAGTCTAGAAATAAGCATGGCTAAGCATTCGGTAAAATAAAAGTATCCCAAAGTCCTTAACCAGGGGTGACAAGGTAAAAGTTTGGGATCAACAATCAAGAAAAGGAAATGCATACAATTGGGTAATATTGACTCTACCAGTTTTCCTATTTTAACTAGACCGAAACATGCATATAGATATTGCTTTCGCAAACAAAACAATTTATTGAAAATATAGGTTCAATATACTTAGATGCTTGCTCTAGATGCTTGCCTTGCTGCAGAGAAGGTTCTCTCTCAACCTCTGGATTAGTTTCCTCGTACTCCGAAATCACCGAATCTACCGAGAAAAGGCGAATATGCAAATAAGAATCAATTAAAGATGCTTATGTAAAAATGATCAATAAATGCTGAGATAAATACAGTAGGTAGGCCACATTTTAAAGTGAATTTTAGTGAAAGAATCACCTCAAAATCTTTTACGGTTTATGAGTTACAAAAATAACAAGATGAAAATGCTGAAAATGGCAGTTTGGTAATTATTTATATTGTAACCTCAAGTTACTGACATTTTCTATTAAAATTTCAAGAAGGCATGTATTTTTCTATAAAAGGGCATAACCTACTGGTTCTAACAAAATTGAGTTTACTTAAATTTGATTTAAAAAGATTTAGATATGAATTTTACAAGTTTATCAAAAAGAAAGGTTAGAAAATACTTAGTCCTATTTTGGGAGGTCGTTTTGTCCAATACAAATTATCCACAGAAAGGTTACAATTTTATGAGTTAACCAAAAGTGGTTTTACATCTTTAGCAATTTGGATGAATTTTCTAGAATTTATAAATTTCTAGGTTATAAAGAGGTATATAAAAAGATATCTCCATTTTTAGAGAAAAATCCTACACAGAAGTTGTCACTTTTTATTTTACAAAATTAAAGAGGACATTTTTATGGATCCAGAGAAATTTGGTTCACCTCAAAAAGGAGTTATAATGGATTTTATAGAAATATTTCAAATTCCTAGGCACAAAATAAGTTATTATTGCTTCTTTAATTTCTACAGAAGTGGTATTATTTTATTTGACAGTATTAAAGTTCACAAATTTATAGAGTTAACAAAATTGGTTTCACTCAAAAATGAGTTGAGATGAGAAAGTTATGGATTTACAAAGTTTACATATTTTTCTGTTGGAAATTAAACCAGTTAATTATTTTTCTAATTCTCTCTCCTTTTCTTATTTCTCTTCCAGTCCGGGCCCATCTGTCAGCGGCGCAAAACAGAGGAGGCCGAGGCTGGCTGGGGTCGCCGGCTCTGTTCACCGGCGCCGGCGGCGAACGGCAGCGCGGCTGGGGTCGCGTCCAAAAGATAAAAGAAAGAGGGAGGTGAGGCGAACACGTCGGTGGTGGTCTTGTGACCGACGGTGGCCAGAACCTCGCCGGCGACGAGCTCCAGCGGCGGATGCTCTCGGGCTTATGGTGCATATAGCCTTGCGGCTATTATTTCGAGAGAGTGAGGTATGCAGAAGTGCCTAGGGGTTCCTAGGAAGCTCACCAAGCGATTACTCGAGGCGGAGGAACACTGGACAGTGGCGGCGATGGTGGAAATAATCCGGCGGCAGCGGAAACCTTTGGGCTCACGTCGGCAGCTCGCTCCCGTGTATCTGAGACCAAGATAAGGCGTCTATGACGTTAGGGACCTCCTAGGGATGGTGATAGAGTGAGGAATCGGCCTGAGGCTCACCGGAGAGGACGAATCAGCGGTGGCGGAGCTCGGCCGGAGACAAGGAAGACGACGGCCAATCTCTACGCTCGGTTGATGACTCTTGCGATTTCTTGGGGCGTCCTGCTCCTGGTACTGAGGCGACGACGCTAGCGAGCTGGCTCGGTCGGGCTTGCTCCGAGGCGGCCGGAACAGCGGCAGTGGCACGGCGCGGTCCTACGGGACAGAGGCAGTGCACGGCGGCGACGCGGCTGCTTCGGCCGACGGTTCCTAGGGCAAGGTAACACGAAAATGGAACGATTAGAAGTTGCAGATCACCGGCGTTGGCTCGGGACCGAACGAGCACTGCCGGTAGAGGAGCAGATGGGCTTGCCGGTGGCGATCCTTGGTGTCTCAGTCGATTTTCTCGGTGGGAACGTGGAGAGGAAGAAGAGAGGAGTTCTCTGGTGAATTTTGGAGTGAAATGGTCGAGGTCTCCAAGGGTGTGCTATCCAGGGCTTGCTCTGTGAGCTGGGAAGGAGGAAGAAGGAGGCAGTGACACGTTTGCAAGGAAGCTGCTGAGTTGTATCCATTTCACAGCAGTCAAGGTGGGTCCCACATGTAAGACAATATTTTTCCACACATTTTTGGCTAACTTTAGTCTATGAGTTGTGGGCCCTTGTAGTGATGTTCTATGTGCAAGAGAGAAGTATGGCTAGGACTTTGGGTGAAACACACTGTCCCATGTTGTGCTATGGTTGACAAGTGGGCCAGGTCTTGTGGGTCCCACTAGTCAGTGACTTGAGAGAGTAGAAATCTCTAGAGATTAAGTGTTGTGAGCTGTATGGACAGCTGTTTTGCATCTGTGATTTCAGTAGGTTAATAAGGGATATAAATTATGGGAAAATTATTGGAGATAGAGAAAGAGGTGTTTAACCTTCTGGCCAAATTTCGTGGTTAGAAGAGGTCTGGTTAATCTGTGGTGAAATTGCAAAGTAGGCAGGCTGGTCCAGTTTTTCTGCAGTACATTTTATATCCCTAGGGCTTTGCTCTTATTATTTTATGTAGTTTCTTTGGGAATTAAATTGTGCCAAAATTACTGGTGGTAGGGTTTATGTTGGCATACACTTTGGAAAAAGGGCTCTGTCTAATTAGTCCCCATTTCCATTTGGTGAATTTTAGAAGTATACCCATTCATTTTCAGCTAGCTCCCTAGTCTAGCTGATTTGAGAGATTTTATTGAGGTATTTATTGAAGTGATAAAATCATGTAAAATTTACAGTGGATTAATTATGTGATATAATGTTTACAGGAATTTTTCCATGATTTTATGTGCAACCAAACATCTTTAGAAAATCCTCAGACTACACAAATGCATAGGTCAAGGAAAAGGATCCAGGCTGAAACCTGTTTGAATTTTTAAGAGGTCTAAACTAATGAAATAAATTCTGGAAATATTATATTAATCCATGATGAATAAACTAGTATTTGAATGAATTATTTCCCATATACACTTCTGTTCAACTTGATGTACTTTTTGGTGATGTTTGGTTTTTGCCGATTAGGGTTTTATTATTGAGAGTTTGAAAATATTTGCAAACTTTAATTTCGCATGAAGTGACAATGCAAGAATTTAATTTGTGCACTCTAATGGCAGTAGGACATAACCCCAATTACCTGAAATTAGATTTAGGGCTATGACATTGTAACCCTGTCCCCCAGTATATAAGGGGAGGCAGGGCGCCCCCTGAGGGTATGCATACAAAGACAGAGAGGTTCATCAAAATCTCCACAACTATAATTCCTCAAAGGAATACACCACAACTGGACGTAGGGTATTACCTCATATCGAGGGCCTAAACCAGTATAAACTCCCCGTGTTCCTTTGCAGTCCATCAAGTTTCGATCCGACGAGTAGCCCTATATTCATATTGCCGGTGTAAAACATCGACATACTCTTTGTCCGAGTGCTTCTTCTCTCGAGTCCTGCTTCATGTCAGCTGGCAGTGAGGCTATGAAGGGCTCCATGTAGAAATATGAATAGTGTGCACCGAATAGGCACACCTATTAGGTGTAGCCCCCGACTTTGTGCTTAATTGTGAAATAATTAAACATGAAGTCAAAGATCTTTAACCATGTAGTCTTTCCCGAGTAGTGTACTACTGGTATATGAGACTTTTCAGCATCATGTCAAGTGGAATGATTTTTTATAGTCTTTCCCGAGTAGTATATCACTCGGAAGTTAGACTCTTCAGCTTCATGTCAGCTGGAAGAATTTTTGCTGATGGCAATTGTTGGCCAAGCATGTAGGCCGAGTACCACTTTATGGATTTTAACCAAGTACGTGGTCCGGTGTACTTGAGAGATTCCTGCATCGCCAATTTTAATGGAGACCAGCCGTCGATTCTTATAAGGATATATCCTCAATATCTATTAAATAATGCAGATACCTGAATGTATACACCCGGCTATAGGTTTAGCATGAAGCATATCTGATTATTTGATCAGTTTCTGTGAGTAGCACTAGCACTGTGATTTCAACACAGCCAGCGAGCGGCCCAAATAGAGCATGCTACTATAAAAACTCATATCTTGTGGCCCAGTACCGAATTCGCAAGCCCAAGCCCACTTATTAGCATAGGCTCTATAAGGCGGGGAGAGAGAGAAAAGATTTCCTCATCTTCTCCAATCCACCAATCGCTTTGTCTTCCAACTTCCGCACTGAAATTTCGCACCTTGCCTCACTAGGGTTCACCATTGCTAGCTCTTCCCTCTCGAAACTCGGGCGATCTAGCTCCTCCGCATCCATTCCAAGCCCCTAATAGCATTTCCCCCAAATCTCCTCGCCTCCAGCCATGCCGAGAGCTTTGGAAATCATGGAGGTGTCTGCTGAGACCTAGCCGAGGTCGGATTGTGGCTCGACTAAGTTGAAGTATCTGGAGAAACTGCTGAGATTGCAGAGTCATGAAGTCATCCATTGGCGTCCGGCTGAAGGGGAATCGATCCCGGTGCCCCAATCTGATGAGACTGTAGTCTTCGCCTCTTTCTTTGACCGGGGTCTTGCTCCTCCTTCTTCGGATTTTCTGCACCAACTTCTTTCCTTCTATCAGCTAGAGTTGGTGAATCTAAATCCCAACTCCATCTTGCAAATCTCTATCTTTGCAACTCTATTTGAATGCTTTCTGGGTGTGCAGCCCCATTTCAATCTATTTAGATATCTGTTCCATATCAAACCTCAACCCTCCAAAAACAAAGTTCATGTGATAGGGGGAGCTGGTCTTCAACTTAGGAACGAAATGAAAAAGATTTATCTTCATGTTCCTCTAAAAACTTCCCTTAAGGTCTGGCATAACGAATGGTTCTATTTCTCTGATCTTGAACCTCATCTGCCCCTCTTTACTAGTTTGTCTCCGGAGGTCTTGCCCAGCTGGTCGTCTGTGCCAAGTTTTGAGGAGATGGGCCAAGTGTATCTATTGATTGATAAAATCGACAAGCTAAAAAGCTCTGGATTGACTGGTCCTTGGGTGGCCAGATGTTTCTTGAATCACCACATTAGGCCATTGAAGCTAAGAAGCCACTTCGGCTGGGATTACCAGGGCAAAAATGATCCCAGCCGAGAATACCCAGATGTAACTAACAAGCACAAGGTAACTGATATCTTGCTTAGCTATTTCGCCAACGGGGTGATTGAGACTGAAGACGCAGAGCACACCACTGTGGCTTACAGTGAAAAAAGGCCTTGTCCAGAGGTAATATTGCAATGTTGGTTGTTGAATCGCTGTCCATCTGTGATGAGTGTTTGTGGATGCATATCCTTGATTGCTCTGCAATGTATGATGTATGTTGCTTGAATCACTTGCAGGAATGTGAGGAGTTCAATGATGACTCCCAAAATTTGCTGGCCACCAAGTCGAAGAAGAGGCCATTGAGTCCTTCTGCTGCCCAGCCCAGCTCCAAGAGAGCCGGGAAGAAACCTGTCGAAGACCCGGGCAAGAAGAGAACTAGCAAGCCGAGTACTGCAGCCGGGAGCCTGAAGATAAAAGATACCACCAGCATAGCTCCCAGGCCAGTGGAGGCCATGGGCCCCGGGTACCTCATCACAAGCATATGGGCCACTCGGATAGAGGATGGGCCGAGTCTTGTAGTTAGAGATATAGTAGCACCCGGTAGATTTTGCCTTGTACAAAAAGGAATATACAATCTTAGCCGGGTAAGATGTATCTCTAAGAAGGAAATCTCTTGGCTGTATCCGGCTGGGATTCCTATCTTGTATCCCTGCCCCCTAGTATATAAGGGGAGGTAGGGCGCCCCTTGAGGGCAGTGAACAACACACGAGATCATTGATCCGCATATATCCTCAAAGATATACCATCACAACTGGACGTAGGGTATTACCTCACATCGAGGGCCTGAACCAGTATAAAATTCCCTTGTGTTCCTTTGCCGTCCATCGAGTTTCCCCTTGCCGAGTAGCCCTATAATTATATTGCCGGTGTAAAACATCGACAGTTGGCACGCCAGGTAGGGGCTTCGGCGAGATCTACACCAGCAATCTCGATGGATTCCACTTCTGGAGTCGATGGCGGCAAATTCTTCCCGGGAGACACAATATCCTTCGGAAGCCTTGACTTCATCGCCGACCAGATTGGCAACCTCACCTTGGCCGAAGCAGATCCAACCGGCCGAGGAACCAGCAGACGTTGCCCCAGTCGGCCCACAGGACGCCGCAATCTCCTTCATCGATCTACTGTGGCAATCCTTCACTTCGCCGAGCATGGGGACAACTCTCTCCTTCAGCATCCGACTCGCGCTAGGCCTCAAGCCAGCCCGGGTTAGGCTAGGAGGGGGAGAGATCGTCAATCTCCCAAACGGACTCGGCAAAGCCACGAATTTACATCTCTCGCGGCAGACCCGATCTCCCACGGTTCAGTTTGGACAAGGCTCAGAGCTGTTTCAGATTGGATCTAGGGAGGTCGGAGTCGTTCTTACTCCGATAAACTACTCAGATTCCGACTCCAAGTCGAACAACAGTTCGAACACCAGTTCGGACTCTAGTCTGGCGATTTTTCTCCTCCCCTGCGAGATCTTCATGGCTTCAACACCACCACCCGAGGTGGGCCGACTACAAGAAGAGCAACAGGAGGAGGCGCGCCGACTGCAACAACAGGAGGAGGCTGACCGCGAGGCTCACAACGACGGGCTACACAAGGCTGGGCGAGCCGCTCAGCAGCAGATTCTCCAGACTAAAGTCGGCGACCACGACGTCTTCATCATGCCACAACAAAACGTCATGGCCGTTGCAACCCTGCTGGACACGCTTCAACACGGGCCTGATCACCAGGCCACCCCAACTATCACCAAGATCAAGGCGATGATTACAGCTGCTGCCTGTCAGCAACAACAACAGCAGTCGGGCGACACGCTTGTACCGACCAACCGGTCAGGATCTCCAGCGGCAGGTTCATCTACATCAGCACGGTGCCGGGCGGCCGGCTCAAGTCGGCCACACGAGGAATCCCGACAAATGTCACTCGGCAACACCAACAACGATAACCAGCGGCATCACCAGTATGACCGCCGGCCCAACCAAGATCTCCAAGTACGCCTACAACACGACCTCCGTCACACCATCAATGCCCAGCACCACGAACGAGAAGAAGACGAGCGGCGCCGACTGGAGGATGAAAACGAGCATTTCGGTCTCCACCACGAGCGGCTCAACCGCCGTAATCAGAGCCGGAGCCCTCACGAAGACGAAGGCGTTCCAGCTTTCACTCATGAGCTTCAGGACGTCGACTGGCCGTCAAGCTTCAAGCCTACGGGGATTGAGAAATACGACGACAAAACCAACCCCGAGTCCTAGCTCACCATATACACCCTAGCAATACGAGCTGCCGGGGGTGACCACAAAGCCATGGCTAACTACCTCTCAGTCGCATTGGCCGACTCGGCGAGGACATGGCTGACAGGACTTCCGAGGCGGTCGATCGGTTCTTGGGGAGAACTCAGGGAGCGGTTCATCGCTAACTTTCAGGGAACCTATGAGAGGCCGTCTTCTGAGCATGATTTATATCAACTACACCAGAAGAAGAACGAGTCTTTAGGCGACTTTATCAAGAGATTCCCCGAGAAGCGCAACAAGATCCCAATGATCAGAGACGAGGCCGTCATCGGCGCCTTCCGCAAGGGAGTAAAGGACGCCCCGTTCATCACGAAGTTCACTCGGAAACCACCATCTTCTGTCCGAGCTCTCTTCGACATGGCGAACAAATATGCCGACTCGGCTGAAGTGGTCGCAGAGGCCCTCGACAAGAAGAAGGAGTCCCGACAGAAAGAACAAAAGGCGAAAGCTGACGAGCCATCTCAAAACAAGACCGGCGGCCGCAAGCGGAAGTCAGATAATGAGGTGGCCAACATGGAGCGAACTCGGTCGCGGACCCAACGCAACAACAACTACCAGAAAGTCATGAATGGGCCTTGCCCCTTCCACCCCAAGGGCAAGCACGCGGCGAAAGACTGCTTCATGCTTAAGAAGTTTGCTTCCGAGCAGACTTCATCATCTGGCGCCGACAAGGACAAAGACAAGCCAGATCAGGGCCGGGCTGACAATTTTCAAGATCCCCAAGCCGAGCTTAACCACATCTTCAGAGGGCCGTCTGCCTATGAGTCCAAGCGGAAGCAGAAGCTTACAACGCGCAACATCAACTCAATTTCTACCGCAGACACCCCCCCAATATCTGCGCTGGTCAGAGAAGTCCATCACGTTCACCCACGTAGATCACCCAGATCGGGTTTCACACCTGGGACGATACCCACTTGTCCTAGACCCAGTCGTGAAGAACATCAAGTTGAAGAAGGTTCTCATAGACAGAGGCAGTGCGCTCAATATCCTCTTCGCCAAGACCCTGGACGAGATGAAGATTCCTCGTTCAGATCTGCGGCCGAGTACGAGACCCTTCCACGAGATAATCCCTGGCCTGTCTTCAACACCACTCGGGCAGATTACCTTGCCAGTCACCTTCGGCACGCGGGATAACTTCCGCACAGAAAACATCTGCTTCGAGGTCACCGACTTCAAGACTGCATACCATGCGATACTCGGACGACCGGCGCTCGCTAGATTCATGGCGATACTGCACTATACATATATGGTGCTCAAGATGCCAAGGCTAGTAGGAGTCCTCTCCCTCCACGGTGATGTCAAGCAAGCCTTCACATGCGACAAGGAGAGCTGCGAGTTGGCTCAATCACAAGAAGCGACAGTTGGGCGCAGTAGCATCCAGCAAGCCATCACAACTGAAGTCGAGGAAGACCCAGTTCTGGCCAAAAAAGCAGTGAAGTCGGGAATTTCAGCGGACTCTGACACGAAGAAGATCCCCCTGGACCCTTCCGACACCTCCAAGACTGCTCTAGTCGGGACCGGACTCGACCCTAAATAGGAAGACGCGCTTGTCACCTTCCTCCAAGACAACAAGGATATCTTCGCGTGGAAACCGTCTGACATGCCGGGCGTACCAAGGGAGGTGATCGAGCATGCTCTCAATGTGAAGACAGACGCCAAGCCAGTCAAGCAACGGCTGTGGCGCTTCACTCAAGACTGTAAAGATGCTATTCGGGAGGAGATAACCAAGCTTCTCACAGCCGGGTTCATCAAAGGGGTCTACCACCGGGATTGGCTGGCAAACCCAGTTCTGGTCCGGAAGAAAAACGGTAAATGGCGCATGTGCATCGACTACACCGATCTCAACAAGGCATGCCCCAAAGACCCATTTGGTTTACCAAGGATAGACCACGTGGTGGATTCAACTGCGGGGTGCGAACTTCTCAGCTTTCTCAACTGCTACTCGGGATACCATCAAATCAGTTTGAAGGAGGAGGGCTGCCTAAAAACGTCTTTTATCACGCCGTTTGGTGCGGACTGCTACATCACTATGCCGTTCAGTTTGAAAAACGCTGGAGCAACGTATCAATGCGCAATTCAACGGTGTCTACACACACAGATCAGGCGCAATGTGGAAGCCTATATCGACAATGTGGTGATCAAGACCAAGTCCAAAGAAGACCTCATCGCTGACCTGGAAGAAACCTTCCAAAATCTTCGAAGATTCAAGATGAAGTTGAACCCGGAAAAGTGTGCCTTCGGTGTGCCATCCGGCAAGCTACTCGGCTTCATCGTCTCGCATCGCAGCATCGAGGCCAACCCGGAAAAGTCAACGCAATAATGAACATGGCCCCCCCAACCAACCAGAAGGACGTCCAGAAGCTGATAGGCTACATGGTGGCACTAAGCCGATTTATTTCCTGACTGGGTGAACGGGGTATGCCCTTTTTCAAGCTACTGAAGAAAGCAGACAACTTCCAATGGACTCCCGAAGCCCAGCAAGCCTTTGAAGACTTCAAGCAATTTCTCACATCACCCCCTATGTTAGCGTCACCAATGCCCGAAGAACCGCTAATGCTATATCTGGCGACAACTACTCAGGTAGTCAGCACAGTGCTGGTGGTCGAGCGATCCGAATAGGGTCACATCCAAAAAGTCCAACGGCCAATTTACTTTGTCAGCGAGGTGCTTGCCGACTCGAAGACGAGATATCCGCAGGTCCAGAAGCTGCTCTATGGCTTACTTATCACTGTCCAGAAGCTGGTGTACTACTTCCAAGCACATCAAGTCACGGTGGTTACATCGTTTCCACTCGGGGACGTCCTGCATAACCATGAGGCCACTAGTTGAATCGCTAAATGGGCACTCGAGTTCATGGCATTCGACATCACCTTTCAGCCGCGGATAGCAATTAAATCACAAGCTCTAGCCGACTTCGTTGCCGAGTGGACAGAAGTTCACATGCCTGCATCAACAGCGAAGCTAGAGTACTGGATAATGTACTTCAACGGTTCTCTATGGATCGGAGCCGCCGGGGCTAGAGTCATACTGACCTCCTCCACCGGCGAAAAACTAAAGTACGTCCTACAAATCCACTTTCCGGCTTCCCACAACGTCGCCGAGTACGAGGCACTCATCCATGGGCTCCGCATCGCCATATCACTCAGCATCCGTCGACTGGTTGTCCGAGGAGACTCCCAATTTGTGGTAAACCAAGTCATGAAGGACTGCACATGCCTCAACGACACCATGGCGGCATACTGTCAAGAGGTCCGCAAGATGGAAAACAAGTTCGACGGGCTGGAGATAACACATGTCCTACGACAATACAATGACGCTGCAGACGAGCTGGCAAACTTGGGATCCAAGCGAGAGGCGGTCCCGACAGGGATCTTCATTGAGCAACTCATGGAGCCATCAATCAGGAAGAAACTAGCGCCGGAGCAGTCGGGAGGCGAACCTACCCTGGCAACAGACGAGACGCTGTACATATGTTAAGATTGGTAGATTCCTGTTCTCAAATTCCTCCTGGATGATGAACTCCCAGAAGATCACAGTGAAGCTGAACGAATTAAACATCGAAGCAAGACTTTCTTAGTCGTTGGAGAAGACCTGTACCAAAGAAGTGCATCCGGTGTCCTCATGTGTTGCGTCACCACCGAGGAGGGCAAGCAAATCCTGCAGTCAATCCACTCAGGCGTATGTGGCAATCATGCTGCATCTAGGACGTTAGTCGAAAAGGCTTACCGGCAGGGATTTTTCTGGCCAACAGCAGTCATAGATGCCAAAGTCATCGTTCGCACGTGCGAGGGTTGCCAGTTCTACGCAAAACAAACCAATCTCCCAGCCCAAGAGCTCCAAACAATCCCAATCTCTTGGCCCTTTGCAGTATGGGGGCTTGACATGGTCGGGCCTTTCAAGAAAGTGCCAGGAGGGTTCACACACTTGTTCATCGCAGTGGATAAATTCACCAAGTGGATCGAGGCCAAACCCGTTGCAATCATAACAGCGGCATGAGCAAAGGACTTCATCATGAGTATACTCTACCGATTCAGGGTCCCCAACCGCATCATCACCGACAACGGTACTCAGTTCACGGGTAGTGTATTTCAAGATTTCTGTGACGACTTCGGCATCAAGATCTGCTACATGTCTGTGGCACACCCGCGGAGCAACGGGCAGGCTGAACGAGCCAACGGTATGGTCTTACAAGGTATCAAGACCAAAATATTCAACCAACTACAACCATACGCGGGCCGGTGGGTCCAAGAACTCCCATCTATTCTCTAGTCTCTCAGAACCATGGTTAATCGGGCAATAGGGCAATCCCCTTTCTTTTTGGTCTACGGTGCCGAGGCTGTGCTACCAACCGAGTTAGAGTTCGGCTCTCCACGAGTTCGGGCTTACTCAGAAGACATCTCAAATAATACCCAATTGGTCGAATTAGACCAGTTGGAAGAAGCAAGGGATATCGCAACAATCTAGTCGGCAAGGTATCTTCAAGGCTTGTGTTGCTACCACAATCGCAATGTTCGTGGCCGCGCCTTTTTGGTCAGAGATCTCGTCTTGAGGAAAATACAAACCACCAAAGACAGGCACAAACTATCCCCAATCTGGGAAGGGCCGTTCATTATAGCCGAGGTCATGCGGCCAGGTGACGGTGCCCTCATCAGCAACTCATGGAACATAGAACAACTACGTCCTTTCTATACCTGAGTTTCTTATTTCTTCCATGTGTACAGTTCCACTCGGACTCACTACACCGCTTGTTTCAACCGAGTAGTGAGTCGGGGGCTGCATGTATCTTATATGCTATGACAATAATATACGAGCTTATTTTACTTAAGTTACAAAGCTTCACTACGACTTTATTATGTTTGCCCGAGTGTAGCTTTTTGCGGTGAACGATTTTATTAAGTTCCTACAGACTAACTCGGTGCAGACCATATAATCGAGTAAAGCTAATGACAACTGAGTAATAAAGCTTGACGGCACTGCATATATATTTACCAATGTCTTTACAAAAAACACAATACACTGATTGCATGACGTACTGTTTTTACAGATCCAGATCCCTGGTGATAATCTCTGCAGTCGGCCTCGCCTTGGCTATCAGCTCTAGCGCCTCCTCAGGAGTTGTCTCCTCAGCAAACCGCTCCCCGATGGCTTCAACATCTGCCCTTGGGTAGATGGACTTGGTCATAGCCAGGGTTCGGGCCACGCCGGTAATGACATGCTCATCCAAGTACCTTTTTAGGGCAATCGGTGCAACCTCCAGGTGCGCCTCCACTTGGGCGATCAAGAAGCAGCTGGTTCCCATGGGGCGAGGATCCATGATGTCAAGGAGCCCTCTCACGGATCCAAGGAGAACCTCCCGTGACTCCTTGACCACCTTTATCTCCTCTTCGTAAGCCTGAAATTGGGCCCGGGAGTTGGCTCTAGCAACTACCCGGGTTCACCGACAAGTAAACTTGTCAGGTAAGGCTGCAGATGGGATAATCAATGGATTGGTTAAGATCAGTGTCAAAAGGGAGACTTACTGTCGTAGTTGGCCTCCCACCTGGCTATGGTCCTCTCCAGTTCGACTTTTTCCTTACCGAGCTTGTCGTTGGCCTCTTTCAACTCGGCCCTCTCCTGCTCAAGCTCGGTCTTGGCCTTTGTCAGGTCGGCCTTGTCTTTTTCAAGCTCAGCCCTGGCTTTCTCGGCCTCCTTCAGCTGGATTTCCCTCTCTGCTTGGCCCTTCAACTCGGCTTCGAGGGCTGCAAGACAGATTAGTCAAGGACTCGACATTGCAGTCAAGGTACAACTGGGCAGTCGGGAACAACGCAGCTGAAGAAATATGCTATGGATCTAGTCAGAAAGATACATCTTGGAGGCTCACCTCTAATCTTACTGGCTTGGTCCCAATTCTCAGCCCTGAGCTGAGTAACGGAGTCCCTCAGCCAAGACTCCCTCTCCTGGCAGCAACCTTCTACCTCGGCCTTCAAGGCCCGGAGTTGGTCTAACTCTTGGAGTTGGGGGGCAACCCGCATCAAGACTTTGCTCATCATCTCCGAGCGATCAACGAGCTTCTACTCGGGGAAAAACAGAGCAAAACAGAGTCAGTCGTCAGATAACTCATACAAGCAAGAAAACCAAGACCACGAATACGATGAAGGTCATGCCTGGATCCCCTGGGACGCGGCGAGTGTGGCGCGTAGTAAGCTTTCGCTCTCCCTTACCGTCGCAGCCTCGTCATGTCTATAACTCTTCACGGTTCCGTCGGGCGCCGTCCAATGGAACGTCCGCGGGAACTCGCAAGGAGGAGCTTCGAGCTTGGGGAGGTCCGGCTTATCCAAAGGAGTAGACAACGATGACGACGACGACGATGACTAGGACGGCGACGGGCTCCTGGCCCCCCACTCGGTGGCCTCCGGGGCCTCAGGGCTAGACTCAGGGGCTGCAGCCATGGCGTCAACAGCCAGCATTGGCTTAGGTGCTGCCGCGTTGTCTTTGAAAACAGGCGCTGGCTCAAGAGCTGGGGCAGCGGCTCTGGCAACCATCGCCTGGTCAACCGGTGTCGGCGGCTCCGCAGTCGGGGCTGTCCCAGTTTCTGCAACTGGGAACGCCACCGGCTCAGTAGGTGTGCTCGCTGGCGCTGACTCGGTTGGGGCAGGATCAGCAACGGGAGTGGCCGGCGTGGCCCTCTTGAGGTCAATATTGACCCGCCTCCTGCGCAACGAATCCAACATCAAGACAACACAATCATAAACATGATTCTCAGAAGACCCAGAACCACCCACCTCTTGGAAAACTTGAGATTTTGTCCAGGAGATCCAGAGGCCGATACTGGAGGGCTGCTGGCTGTCGGGCCAGAAGGCGTGGTAGTCAGCAGCGGCACTTCAGCCCTGGTTGGCCCCGTCCGCGGTGTGACCAGCTGGGGCACTCGAGTACTCGGCGGCACTCTCGTTGGGCTCGACGAAGTGGGGCTCGACAGCGTGGGTCCTGGCCTAGGACTCGATGGCCTAGGTACCGCACCGGCAGTGTCCTTTATCTTTAGACTCCCAGCGGCGGAGCTCGACTTCACAACCTTCCCCTTGCCCCGATCTGCAATGGGTTTCTTCCCCGCTCTCTCGGAGTCGGGCTAGGTGGGTGAAGGACTTCTCGGCCTTTTCTTTGATTTCGTGGCTGACAATGGACGAGAGTCGTCATCAAACTCCTTGCACCACTACATGCAATTCAATAACATACATAACACAATGCTGGGCAATTATAGATATATGTCTATAGGTATTCATTACAGAAGAGAAGCAAATGTTACCTCGGGGCAGGGCCGGTTCCGGTTATAGGCCGCGATGCAATGCTCCGCATCCTCGGTCTCGATCACCCCATTGGAGAAATAGGTGAACAAGATCTCAGTCACTTCTTGCTGATCGATCACCTCTCGGCTTTCTCGGTCGGGGTCATCCTTCCCTTGATAGTCCTAGCAGAACTCGCTTCTCAACTTCAGTAGCTAAACGCGCCGGGTCAGGAACCGCTTGGCCACCCAAGGGCCAGTCAGGCCGGCTTCCTTGAACTTCTCCAATCTGGCCAGCAACTGATGTACCTGGCCCATCTCTTCGAAGGTTGGGTCTGATGACCAATTTGGCGAGATCGTCGGGGGCTTCCCAATGAATGCAGGCAGGGAGGGCACCAGATCGGAACAATAAAACCACTCCCTGTGCCAGCCTTTCAAGGAAGACTTCAAGGGAAGACTGATATATATCTTTTTCATCTCACTTCTTAACTGAAGGCCAGCCCCCCCAATCACCTGAATCTTGTTCTTGGAGGGTTGGGGCTTTATGTGGAATAAGTGCCTAAAGAAGTTGAGGTGGGGTTCTACGCCCAAGTAGCACTCGCAGAGAGTCACAAAAATTGAGATTTGCAGGATCGAGTTGGGATTCAGATTCACCAACTCTAATCCGTAAAAATTAAGAAGACGGTGAAAGAACTCGGAAGAGGGAAAGAACAAACCCCAGTCAAAGAAAGAGGCAAAAACAACAGTACTGGATCGGGGATTTGGGACTGACTCACCCTTGGCCGGCCGCCTGTAGAGAATGTCGCGGCTCTGCAGCCGCAGCGACTTCTCCAACCTCTCCAGCTTTGCCCGGCTGCAGTCTGAGATTGGCCACCCATCGTCTGACGCCCCAACAACATCTGGAACATTCGACATGGCTGGGGGAACAAGAGATTTCGAGGAAATATAGTCGGGGGCTTGGAATCGGCAAGCGGATGCAGAATCACTCAAGCTTTGGTGGGGAGGAGCAAGTAATGGTGAACCCTAGCGGAGCGGGAAGCAAAATTTCGGCACGGAGCTGGGAAGATGAAACAATTGGTCACGTGGGGAAGATAGAGGAATCTTTTCTCTCTCCCTCAGCCTTTATAGAGCCTGTGCCAACTAAATGGGCTTGGGCCTGCAAAGTCGACACTGGGCCACCAAGATATGAGTTTCTATAGTAGCACGCTCGATATGGGCCTGTCGTAGGCTGGGTTAAAATCGCACTGCTGGTTCTACCAACAGGAACCGATGAGGTAAACAGATATGCTTCATGAAGGCCTAATCGCTAAACACATGTGTTTGGGTATCTGTCTTATCCACCAGGTATCGAGGATATATCCTTATAAGGATCACAAGCTGGTCTTCATTAAAATTGGGGATGCAGGTATCTTTCTCGAGTACACCTGACCACACAATGGATTAATTTTCGTAAAGTTTACATGCTTGGCCACCAGTTGCCATGAGCAACATTATTCCAGCTGATATGATGCTAAAGAGTCTAACTTCCGAGTAGTGCCCTACTTGGGAGAGACTATAAATATCTTTTCCAGCTGACATGATGCTGAGGAGTCTAACTCTCGAGTGGACACCACTCGGGAAAGACTATAAACCCCCTATTCCAGCTGACATGAAGCTGAAGAGTCCCAAATACGAGTAGCATGCTACTCGGCAAGACTATAAATCATATTCCGGTTGACATGATACCAAAGAGTCTCATATACCAGTAGTAATCTACTCGGGAAAGACTGCAAGGTTAAAGATCTTTGACTTTATGTTTAATTGTCTTCACAATTAAGCACAAAGTTGGGGGCTACACCTACTAGGTGCGCCTATTTGGCACACACTATTCATACATCTACATGAAGCCCTTCATAGCCTCGCTGCTAGCTGACATGAAGCAGGACTCGGGAAGAAGAAGCACTCGGATAAAGAGTACTTGGGAACAATGCACTTGGGCAATCTTCACCGTGGAGGACGAGCACTCGGCATCAGCTGTGACTTAACTATGAAGGTCTCATGGGCTACTGTCGAGGCCATGGGCCCCGGGTACCTCATCACAAGCATATGGGCCACTTGGATAGAGGATGGGCCGAGTCTTGTAGTTAGAGATATAGTAGCACCCGGTAGATTTTGCCTTGTACAAAAAGAAATATACAATCTTAGCCGAGTAAGATGTATCTCTAAGAAGGAAATACCTTGGCCATATCTGGCTGGGATTCCTATCTTGTATCCCTGCTCCTCAGTATATAAGGAGAGGTAGGGCGCCCCTTGAGCGCAGAGCACAACACACGAGATCATTGATCCGCATATATCCTCAAAGGAATACCACCACAACTGGACGTAGGGTATTACCTCACATCGAGGGCCTGAACCAGTATAAAATTCCCTTGTGTTCCTTTGCTGTCCACCAAGTTTCCCCTTGCCAAGGAGCCCTATAATTATATTGCTGGTGTAAAACATCGACAAGGCTGCCAAGTCCAAGGCCATCTTCTCCAAGCCTGAGACCAACACCACCAGGCTCAACAACATCGAGCCCAAGGCTGGTGCCACCGAGTACGAGAACTACAATGTCGAGCCAAAGACCAGCGCAAACGAATGCTTCGGCGCCCCAGTCGGCCATACCAAAAACTGGGCCAACCAAGAGCAAAACGCCACCGTCGACTGCTGCACCGACTAGCCCGACAACCAACAAGCTTCCACCGTCGACATCTAGAGCTCCCTCATGGAAGTTCAAGTCCTCCAAGTGGTAAGCAACCTTGATTCTTCTGAAAATCTTGATCAGCATAATAATGTCTTAATATTTGACTCATTATGCAGGAGGTGAGTAGACATAGATCTGAAGAAGACTATGTCGACTACTCCTGTTGCCGAGCCAGCCCCAGCCGAGCCAACACCAACAAGCTCATCTACTGAGCCGATGACTGTCTCAGTTGTAGAAACTGAAGTCGTCCCGACAGCAGGACCGCTAGTGCCAGCTGACCAAGGGGCGAGTACTGAAGCCGTTGCTCCAGCCCCTAAGCGAGTCCCTGAAGCCCCAGTAGCGGCCGAGTCAAGAGCCAGGACCTCGTCGCCATCCATGTCGTCGTCGTCTTCAGAAGTGGATCTCCCTAGACTTGAAGCCCCTCCTTGCAGATTCCCAAGAACATTCCATTGGGTATCCCCCGAGGGAGTTGCGGAAAGCTACGAGCATGATGAGGAGGTAGCGGAGAGGGAGCATGAAGTTCTCCTTCGTGCCACAATCGCCATGTCTCGGGGAGTCCAGGTATGACTCTCGCCATAGTGAGTTCTTGACAGTCTTCCTTCTATTGGTTCTCTACCTCTTGACTCTGTTTTGTTCTGTTTTTGCTCTAAGCAGAAGATAGTCGACCGCTCAGAGAAAGTGAACAAGGTCTTGACCCAGCTTGCCCCCCATCTCCAATGATTGGGCCAGCTCCAAGCCACCAAGGCCGACCTGGAGCAGTCTAGTCAGGAGAGGGAGACTTGGCTAAGGGGAGCAGTTGACTAGCTCAGAGATGAGAAGTGGGCTCTAGCCGAGAAGATCAGAAGTAAGTCTCTTGTATCTGTCTTCCCGAATAAATCCCAAGTGTATTTCTCTAGCTTTGTTGTTTCCCGACTGTCCGGTTGAGTCCTGACTGTAATCTCGAGTTCTTGACTATTCTGATGTACAGCCCTCGAAGCCGAGTTGAAGACCCAGACAGAGGAGAACAAACAACAGGAACTTGAGCTGAAGAAAGTTGAAAAGGCTAAAACTGAACTGGAGAAGGCCAAAGCCAAAGTAGAGGCTGACTATGCAAGTAAGCCTTCCCTCTGACAATAACCTTAACCAATCCTGTTGTTACTCCGACTGCAGTTTTGGCTAACAAGTATACTTGTCAATGAATCTGAGCAGCTTCGAGAGCCAATGCCCAAACCCAATTCCAAGCGGAGATTAAAGTTGTCAAGGAGTCACGGGAGATTCTTGCCAAATCCATGAAAGGGCACCTTGACATTATGGATCCTCACCACGTTGGGACTAGCTCCAATACAGTCTCTGATGCAACTGGGTGCCTGATCTTTCGATGGGTTCGATTTGGCGACGTGAAGACGTTCACGTATTGATGCTTCCGATTAGCGATCGTCACCTCACAACTGCTACACCCACATGTCTAGTTGTTATCAACCACGCTCTCACGTAGTCGACCTCACCACGAAGGTTTTATCCCTGCAAGCAATCAAAGAAACTCACAAGAACAAGGAAGAACGCAATCTGAATTGTAGATGGATGTTTAGCACACAAAGTTGGGGTTCTACAAACCGGTCTAGACGGCGAAACTACAATGGCAGAATAATCTAAGCAAAACCCGACCCTAAACAACAATGGCTACTGTATATATATGAGTTGGGACGTCCTAGTGTTAACCCTAGAGCGCACACCACTTGGGATTAGCCCACGATACAATTACAAGGCCCAAGGCCGAAAGAAAATCGGATTGGAAGAGATACGTGTCTTTTTTTGACAATTTCGGACAGCTTAGCAAGAATTTTGATGTGGGACCAAAACCATCTGAAAGTAGACTCCATAATCTTTCCAACAAGTACTCATTGGCCCCGAGAGTCCTTCTGGATCAGCGACTAGGTCCGTTTGAAGTTGATGCTGTCAGGAGGCCTAAATCCGAATCCAAAACGTGCAGAACTTCATCTTTTGCCTTCTATGGACCAAAAGTGACGTGGTGCTATAGTAGTAGACATGGGTAAGGTCTTGGTTTGGCCCCCAATCAATTTCTTTGATCATCCATGCGTTCCTTGTGCTCAGTCTCTTTCCCTTCACCCAAGCAAGTATCTCTCCAAACAAGAACACACAAAACTCATGGTGCAGTAACGCCTATTCAAATATATAACACATAAATCTTATATAGAAAGCATGCACCTTTGGTTGATGAGGACATAAGGTAGCTATGGTCATATCTGAGCTAGTGATGTCCTCATCATCCTCCCCTTCTTGATTGGAAACCGTCAGAAGTTTCACCTTGTCATTAACCCTGATGAACATATCTTTATCTTTCACAACATAGGGTGAGGTAGTGTTGTGCATATGGTTGGATTCTGAAATTTTTAAACACGGAGAACACTTTGTAGTGTCATGCAGCTCACAACACTCCCCTTCTTGCAAACCAACTGGCAACTCATTTAAACAACTAGAGGAACAAGATAGAGAATTATTTATACTCATGCGGTCCCCTAGACAAGACATGTCATTATGAAAAGGAGGTATATTAAAATTCGAACAAATGTATACTCTATGCACATTATATTCTCCTTTATTATCATAATTGCCAATAACATGAAAAATCACATGAGAAGGACATAGTAAATCAGATCTAGCAAATAATTTCTTCTCTAAACAATTGAGTGGACAAAGATCATCAAATTGAATATAGCCCCAAGTATTTAAAGAAGATAGCAATCTAAGCTCTTCATTCTCGCTAGCAATGTGAACAACATGTCTAAAATCAGCACATGGTGGTTCAACAACATTACTAACATGTTCATTCACTAGTTGTGACATGGATATAAGTGAAGCATTGCACAATTCTTCTTTATCACAAGAAAGAGGAACCAAATCATCGTGTGACAAAGGTAATTTAACACACGATTCCTCTGGTGATTGCTCTAAACTAACATGATTAGTGGACATATATAGCACATCAGAATTGTCCATACCTTGACTGAATGTAGCACCATTTCTGTTACTTTTGTTCTCATTTTCAAAAACTGTAGGTGCACTCTTAATTAAACCATCTTGAAACATGTATAGAACAACAGGTGGATCTTCTTTCTCTATGTCTTTCTTCTTTTCCTCATTACCTTGGCTCTTCTCAGATACCTGCATAGAAGTTTTACCTACGGCCAGCGGCGGTGACGGCGCTGCTACAGCAGCAGCGGTAGGGGAAGAATGCGTGCTTGCTGGTGGTGGCGCTGTACCATTACACGCAGAAGGGAACGGCTTAGTTGATCCTGCGGTTGTCGTTGTTCATGGCGTGGAGGAAATGCCAAAGTTGCTCTAGTTCCTCTGTTGACGTTCCTGCAATTCTTTCTCTGCAAGCATAGCAAGCTGGAACAAATGATTGACAGTACTATATTCCTTATAATCAATAATATCTTAAATTCCATGCCTCAAACCACCATAAAAATGATAGATTTTATCCTCTGTATCCTCCACTACCACACAATGAATCATGCTCTTCTGAAGCTCAGCGTAATACTCCGGAACAGACATAGTACCTTGTTCTAAACGTTGCAGTTTCTTACGCAAGTCACGTTGATAGGAAAGAGGAACAAATCTATTTCGCATGGCTTGTTTTAACCTATCCCATGTATCAGGTCGTAAGTTGAGATTACCTAATTCTTGCCACCAGATTTTAGCAAAATCCTTGAACTCACTTGTAGCTTGCCTAACCCTATGAATTTCAGGAACTAGATGGGAATTAAATTTCTGCTCTACTATCATCTCCCAATCTAAATAAGCCTCAGGGTCATATTTTCTAGAAAAGGAAGGCAAGGTAAATTTAACTTTAGCAAAAGGATCATCATTACCTTGCCCTTGGTGGCGGTTACCTCCCATACCTTGCCGGTTGAATCGTAGCCGTTGTCGTAGGCGCTCGTCACGCAATGCGGCACGTGTGTCGCTATTGTCAGCTTCCTCTTCTTCATTACCTCTGTCATCATCAACAAGTGGTGGTGGGTGATGGTTTGCTGCCAACTGCTCGATGCTGTTAGTGAGGGTGGTAATGCTCCCCGCTATAGCCTGGAGGTCTTCCCTCATAGCATTCACGGCAGCTACATTTTCCTCAATCTTCTGATCTAGCTTAGTGATCTCCTCTTTTGAAGCACAATCAGCGAAATCATTCACCTCACCTGCCATGGTTAGTAGAAAATAGGAAACAAACAGCACAAAAGTATGATCCCTATCAACTACTATGCACTAGAACACACTATCAAGTGTCTTACCTTGCTCTTACAAGAATCTTACCAATTGCAATAGGTGGTACGACTCGGAGAGGTGGGATGTTTGACGACGGCAGGGGTGCGATTGCGAGGGTCAACCTATATTGACCAGAAGTGTGTGGATCTCGGAAGGCAGTGTATTGTAGCAAGGGTTAGCAAAATTCAATAACAAAATAGCAAAGCTGAATAGTGTTCCAAATACTTGTAGCAGTCACTGGCTGAGACACGTTCCTAGAACCAGCCTAACAAGTGAGAGAAAGAAACAAAGGACTTAGGACAACTCTCTCTCACCAGGTCTCTCGAATATCTTTAAAAATCAGCTCAGCAAGACTTCTTACTGAAAACAGCTTCTATCCTTCTCTTTTTTTCTTTTTTTCCTTCTCTTTTTTTCTCTTTTTCTTCTAGTCCTCATCAGTCTCCCAGGTGCAGGCGCACCTTAGCCAAGCCCCGAGTATCTTGAAAAAGTACTCGGATGAGCACGTGGCTGTTGGCGTGGCCCAGACCCTTGCCATGACCAAGTCGATCTACGCTAGGGTAGTGTGGAGGCCATGGGCCCCGGGTACCTCATGACAAGCATATAGGAGTTGGTTCACCACGAGTTGAGAGTCTCCACGCACATCCAGTCGGCAGATACCGAGTGATATAGCAATGCGGAGCCCGTGGATGAGTGCCTTGTACTCGGCGACATTGTGGGAAGCTAGGACGTGGATCTAGAGAACGTACTTGAGTTTTTCGCCGGTGGGTGATGTTAGTATGACGCTGGCCCCGGCGCCGCCGATCCATAGGGAACCGTCGAAGTACATTGTCTAGTACTCTAGCTTTGCTATTGTAGTAGGCGTCTGAACTTCTGTCCACTCGGCCACAAAGTCGGCTAGAGCTTGTGATTTAATTGTTGTCCGTGGATGAAAGGTGATGTCGAACGCCATCAACTCGAGCGCCCATTTAGCGATTCGGCCGGTGGCCTTGCAGTTGTGCAAGACGTCCCTGAGTGGATATGATGTGACCACCGTGACTTGATGCGACTGGAAATAGTGCACCAGCTTCCGGACAGTGATGAGTAGGCCGTATAGCAGGTTCTAGACCTGAGGATATCTCATCTTTGAGTCGGCTAGGACCTCACTGACAAAGTAGACCAGCCTTTGTATTTTTTGTATGTGACCTGGTTCGGATCGCTTAACTACCAACACCGTGCTGACTACCTGAGTGGTTGCCGCAAGGTATAGCATTAATAGCTCTTGGGGCATAGGTGATGCTAGCACTGGTGGTGATGTGAGAAATTTCTTGAAGTCTTCAAAGGCTTGCTGGGCTTCGGGAGTCCATTGAAAATTGCTTGCTTTCTTCAGTAGTTTGAAGAAGGGTATGCCCCATTCGCCTAGTCGGGAGATAAATCAGCTGAGTGCCACCATGCAGCCTGTTAGCTTCTGGATGTCCTTCTGGTTAGTCAGGGGTGCCATGTTTATGATTGCGTTGATTTTCTCTAGATTAGCCTTGATGCGACCCGATGAAGCCGAGTAGCTTGCCGGATGGCACACCGAAGGCGCACTTTTCTGGGTTCAACTTCATCTTGAATCTTCGAAGGTTTTGGAAGGTTTCCTCCAAGTCGGCGATGAGGTCTTCTTTGGACTTTGTCTTGATCACCACATCATCGACATATGCGTCCACATTGCACCTGATTTGAGTGTGTAGACACTGCTGAATTACTCATTGATACGTTGCTCCAGCGTTTTTCAAACCAAACGGCATAGTGATGTAGCAGTATGCGCCAAACAGCGTGATGAAAGACGTCTTTAGGCAATCCTCCTCCTTCTGGCTGATTTGGTGGTATCTCGAGCAACAGTCAAGAAAGCTGAGAAGTACGGACCCCACAGTTGAATCCACCACCTGATCTATTCTCGGTAGACCAAATGGATCTTTGGGGCACGCCTTGTTTAAGTTGGTGTAGTCGATGCACATGCGCCATTTACCATTCTTCTTCTAGACCAGGACTGGGTTTGCCAGCCAATCCGGGTGGTAGACCTCTTTGATGAACCCGGTTGCAAGGAGCTTGGTTATCTCCTCCCGAATAGCATCTTTACAGTCCTATGCAAAGTGCCGTAGCCATTGCTTGACTGGCTTGGAGTCTGTCTTGACATTGAGGGCGTGCTCGATCACCTCCCTTGGTACCCCAGGCATGTCCGAAGGTTTCCAGGTGAAGATATCCTTGTTTGCCTAGAGGAAGGTGATGAGCGCGTATTCCTATTTGGGGTCGAGTCCGGTCCTACTAGAGCAGTCTTGGAGGGGTCGGAAGGGTCCAGGGGGATCTTCTTCGTGTCAGAGTCCGCTGAAATTCCCGACTTTGCTGCTTTTTTCACCAATACTTGGTTGTCCTCGACTTCTGTTGTGGCGGCTTACCAAATGCCGTTGCGTCCGACTGCCGCTTCTTGAGACTAAGCCAACTCGTAGCTCTCTTTGTCACGGGTGAAGGCTTGCTTGACGTCATTGCGAAGGGAGAGAACTCCGGCTGGCCCAGGCATCTTGAGCACCATGTAAGTATAGTGCGGTATCGCCATGAACTTGGCGAGCGCTGGCCGTCCGAGTATCGCGTTGTACGCAGTCTCGAAGTTGGTGACCTCAAAGCAAATATTTTCTGTGTGGAAGTTATCCCGTGTGCCGAAGGTGACTGGCAAAGTTATCTGCCCAAGAGGTGTTGAAGACAGGCCAGGAATTATCTCGTGGAAGGGCGTCGTACTCGGCCGCAGTTTTGAACAAGGGATTTTCATCTCATCCAAGGTCTTGGCGAAGAGGATGTTGAGCGTGCTGCCTCCATCTATGAGAACCTTCTTCAACTTGATATTTTTGACGACCGGGTCTAGGACGAGCGGGTAGTGTCCCGGGTGTAAAATCGGATCTGGATGGTTTGCGCAATCAAATGTGATGGGTGTTTCTAACCAACGCAAATATTGGGGGGCGTCTGCTATAGAGACCGAGTTGACGTCGCGTGCTGCTAGCTTCTATTTCCTCTTGGACTCATATGCAGATGGCCCTCTGAACACATGGTTGAGCTCAGCCTGGGGATCTTGATAATCGCCGGCTGTGCCTGGATCTAGCTTGTCTTTGTCATTGTCAGTGCCAGATGTTGAAGCCTACTCGGAGGCAAACTTCTTGAGCGTGAAGCAGTCTTTGGCCGCGTGTTTACCCTTGGGATGAAAGGGGCAAGGCCCGTTCATCACCTTCTAGTACTCGTTGTTCCTTGGGGGTCACGACCGAGTCCGCTCCACGTTGGCCACCATGTTTTCCGACTTCCGCTTGTGGCTGCCTAATTTATTCTGTGCTGGCTCGTTGTCGACTTTTGCCTTTTGGTCCTTCTACCTGGACTCTTTCTTTTCATCAAGGGCCTTAGCGACCGCCTCAGCCGAGTTGGCGTACTTGTTTGCCATGTCGAAGAGAACCCTGACAGAGGTTGGAGGCTTCCGAGTAAATTTTGCGATGAACAGGGCATCCTTGACTCCCTTGCGGAAGGCGGCGATGATAACCTCATCCTTGATCATTGGGATCGAGTTGCGCTTCTTGGAAAACCTTTTGATGAACTCATGAAGAGACTCGTTCTTCCTCTGGTGCAGCTGGTAGAGATCGTGCTCGGAAGACGGTCTTTCGTAAGTCCCCTGGAAATTCGCTATGAAGCGTTCCCCGAGTTCCCCCTAGGAGCCGATTGATCATCTTGGGAGCCCTGTTAGCCATGTCCTCGCCGAGTCGGCTAGGGCGACTGGGAAGTAGTTAGCCATGGCTTTATAGTCACCTCCGGTAGCTCGGATCACCAGAGTGTATATGGTGAACTAGGACTCAGGATTGGTCTTGCCGTCGTATTTTTCGATTCCCGTAGGCTTCAAGCCCGATGGCCAGTCGACCTCTTGTAGCTCCGGGGTGAAGGCGGGTACGCCTTCGTCTGCGTGAGGGCTCCGTGTCACAGCCCTAAATCTAAATTAAGGTAATTAGTGTTAAGCCCTAGCTTATCCTTTGCTTTGTGCTAGTTGTCACTTCCCAAGTTCTATATATCTAAAAATCCTAAAAAAATTCCAAACAAGTTTCAGCCTGGATCCTTCTCTTTGACATATGCCCTTGTATGGTCTAAGGAATTTCCAAAGATGTTCGGCTGCACATTTAATCATGGAAAAATTCCTGTAAGAACTATCTCACCTAATTTACCCACTGTAAATTTTACATAATTTTATCACTTCAATAAATACTTCAACCAAGTCCCTCAACTCAGCAAAGCTAGGAAGCTAGCTGAAATAAATTGGGTTACTTCTGAAATTCACCAGATGAAAATGAGGACTAATTAGACAGAGCCCTTTTGCCAAAGTGTGTGCCAACATGAACCCTATCACCAGTAATTTTGGCTCAATTTACTTCCCAAAGAAGTCACATGAAATAATAGGAGTAAAGCCCTAGGAACATACATCACACAGCAGAAAAACTGAATCAGTGTGCCTACTTTGCAATTTCACCACAAATTAACCAGACCTCCTCTGACCACGAAATTTCGTCAGCAGGCTAAACACATCTTCCTCTACCTCCAGTAATTTTTCCATAATTTATACTCCTCATTTACCAAGTGACATGGTAATGCAAAGACTGCAAGTTTGGACAGCTCACAAGATAGTCTCTAGAGACTTCTCCTCTCATCTCTCACTTCCAGATGGACCTCACAAGACCTAGCCCATCTGTCAGCATTACTATAGCATGGGACTGTGTGATGCACCAGGAAACTCACCCATACTCCTCCACTCCTCCTAGGTCTGCACTACAAGGGCCCACAAGACATAGACTAAAGTTAGCCAAAGATATGTGGAAAGAGATTGTCTTACATGTGGGACCCACCAAGGACTACTGTGCAATGGGAGCAACTCAGCACTGCATGTTAGACGTGTCAGCTCCTCCTTCTTCCTCTCTCGGTTTACAGAGCTCCCTGGACAGCTTAGCTTGGAGGCCTCGACCATTTCGCCTCTAATCTCGCCAGCAGAACCTCCTCCTCATCCTCTCCACGTTCCCACCGAGAAAACCCACGGAACCCCCAAGAATCACCGCCGGCAACTTCATCTTCCCCGGCGCCAGCAGTGTTCAACAGAAACCCAGCTAGCTCTGGTGAACTCCATTCTCTTCCCTCTGCCAAAACATGCTGTACACCTTCTAATAGTTCCATTTTGGTACTTGGCAGCCCTAGGAATTACCGGCCGAAGTCGCCGCCGTGCCTGCCTTTGTCCTGCAGAGCGCCGCCGTGACGTGGTCGCCGTTCCAGCCGATCCAGGACGCCACCGGACGAGCCCCTATGCCAGTGTCATAGCCTTGCTCCCAGAAGACAAACCGCAGAAGGAATCGGGAGTTGGTGCAGTGAAGTTCGAGGTCGAAATCATCTTCTCCCTCTCCGGCAAACTACCGCCGCCGCTGATTCCTCCCTCCCCGGTGAGAGTTAAACCGATTCATCACGTGTGTAGCTACCTTAGGACTCACATGTTGTCGTGCACCCGTTTGCCTAGCAGCCTGTTGGCCGAAGGATGCCGCCGACGAAGATCCACTGGAATCCGCCGCCGCCGAGCCATTTCTTTTCGTCACCGCCGCTATCCAGTGTTCCTCCGCCTCGGGCCATCGCTGGGTGAGCATCTTTGCACCTAGTAGTGACTACCGCATGCATGTGCACAGCTAGATTGAGCGTGAAACAGGATACACATCGACGACCCGAAACACTCCGCCGCTGGAGCTCGCCGCCGTCGAGATTATGGTCACCCGAGGTGTCAAGAAGACCACCCTTAGCTCCGCCGTGAACTCCTCTACCTTTTCTGTTTTGGGCCCGACCACAGCCGAGCCGCTGTTCACCGTCGCCGCCGCCGAGAAGCTCGCTGGCTCTGTCTGCCTGCGCCCTCCTCTGTTCGCTAGGCCGGACCATACACTCCCGGAACGGACGGTCCACTTCCTTTGTCCCGCGTCGCGCCCTCGTGCTCTCGCGCCCGCGCCCTGCTCTCGTGCACTTTGCCTCACTAGCCTGGGGGCCCGGGGCTGTAAGGGAAATCAGAAAAGAAGAAAGAAGAAAGAAATAGGAAAAGTAATTAAAAGATTTATCTTACAACAGAAAAATGGCTAAACTTTGTAAATCCATAACTTCTCCTTTTTGACTCCAAATTGAGTGAAACCAATTTTGTTAGCTCTGTAAATTTGTGAACTTTATTACTATAAAATAAAATATGACAACTTCTGTACAGAAAATATCCATAAAATAATATGAAGCAAAATTGACTTATTTTGGGCTTAATTACTTGAAATATTCCCATAAAATTCATCCTATTTGCTAAAAATGTGAAACCACTTCTGTTAAACTCAGAAAATTGTAAACTTACTGTGGAAAATTTGTATTTGAGATAAATACCTCCCAAAATAGGCCTTATTAATTTGCTTACCTTTCCTTTTGTTAAACTTGTAAAATTCATATCTAAATCATTTTAAATCGAATTTCAGTGAACCAACTTTTGTCGGATCTAGGAAGATATGTATTTTCACATAAAAATGCTCACACTCATAAAATCCAACCAGAGAAGGCAAGCACATATTTTTTCACTTAGAGTTTTCCGATAGTTTCAGCTTTTGCCATTTTCAGCCCTTCTACCTTGT
Organism: Oryza meyeriana var. granulata; assembly: GCA_003991445.1. NCBI lineage: Eukaryota > Viridiplantae > Streptophyta > Magnoliopsida > Poales > Poaceae > Oryza > Oryza meyeriana. The sequence goes on from RYFJ01001562.1 coordinate 118,742, forward strand.
CATTTTTGTATCTCCCAATCCAGGGATGCAAATGACTTGGTTCTTTCTCCAAAAATCTCATTAGGATATGCCCTACCTACTGTATTTATCTCATAATTTTTAGAGCACGATGCATATGCATGTTTATTTCGATCTCTTAATTGCATAATGCTTCTTAATTGCATAATGCTTCTTATCGATAGATTTTGAGGATACGGAGTACGTGGAGATTAACCCAGAGCTTGAGAGTGACCTATCGCTGTAGCAAGGCAAGCGTCTAAGCATATTGAACCTATGTTTTCAATAAATTGATTTGTTTGTGAAAACAATATCTATATGCATGCTTCAGTCTCTTTAAAATGGGAAAACGGGTAGAGTCAATATTACCCAATTGTATGCATTTTCATTCCTTGGTTATTGATGCCATGTTTATACATTGTCACCCCTGGTTAAGGACTTTGGAATACTCTTATTTTACCGAATGCTTAGCCATGCTTATTTCTAGACTTAGAGAAATCCGATAGATGGAGCTATCGGTTTAAAACTAGTTGAATGCGAATAGACGGGTTAAAATCTAACAAGAATAACCTCTGAATAATAATTGAAAATATGTTGACTTCGACGGATGATAGGGCGATGAAGGGATGGTGTTTCCCCGATGCACGTAACTCCGTCTAGGTCGTTAAGTACCGAACATGTTGACGTCTATTCAAGCACCTTACGTACTTCCACACGCCAGGAGTGGGACGGCTTAACTCAGTAGCACGGGAGGCTGTGACCATCTACGCCCGTCCGTCAGTCGTGAGGGGAGACCTTTGGAGGACCTCAGTGCGAGTACGCAGAGCGGGCCTGCACTTGGTGAATCCATATGGCCGGAGGTGCCTCCCGCGACGGTGAGCCCGCCTTAGTTGCCACGCACGCACGCGACTAAGTCGTCGGGGGCCCAGACGTGGTTTAGGTGGTCGGTGCTAAGCGTGCAAAAGGTTCTGTTGTGACCTCTAGTCCGCACTCAATGTGTAGAGTGTGGGTACCGACGGGTACAGATCAAACTAGAGTGTAGCCGTTTGGCTTCTATCACATCGTGTGGGTAATGATGTACACCTCTGATCAGAGTAAGAACTATTCAAATAGCCATGTCCACGGTTACAGGACGACCGCTTGATGTGTTAGTTAGTCATGTTAGCATCCAACTTGGGTTATGTGGTTATACCATGACTTAGGATAGTCATGGATGGATGGGTTTATATAAGGGATTTTTAATGTTGAATACGACTTGGCTTTAGTCATGAAAAATGGTGTGCTAGTGTAGCACAATTGTTTGGGCAAGGGTGGCCCATGGATGATGCTTAAAGCATGGTTTATGCACATTTATGTTCCATTTTCAGAACCATATACTTGCTGTCTTAAAATTTCAGATTGAGTTATTTCACAAAATGCTTATAGTTTCAAGTATTACTTGCTCAATAGAATCAGCTTTGTGCAAAATCAAATCAATATAGCCTTCTTCCTTGATGTTGAAACCAGCATGCTTCCTTTGTACTATTATTATTGTGTAAGTCTTGCGGAGTACCATTCGTACTCACGTTGCATCTTTTCAGGTGAGGTTACCGACGAAGATGGTGTGATCTACTGTTATCCCGCCGAGGATGGCGAGGATAATGTGTAGTTGAAGTTAAGCTCTGCCCCAGTTGGTTGCCCTGTGGTTGGGTTTGGCACCACTGGTTGTTCACTTGCTATTTATGTTTTCCGCTGCTATCTTCTGTTTACTCTGTGATGAGTTAGGGTATGAACCCTTTATGTAATAGTTGTAACTCTGCTGCTCGTCTATCCATTTTTAGAGTACTTGTGATGTTTATCAATTGCTTGCGATGAACGTGTGAGGCTAGTCGCTTTCCTGGGGACTAGCTGAACATGAGTATTAGTCGTGTATAATTGAGATGGTTGGGGGATAGCTATTGTGGTTCGAGTCCTCTGGGGTACGTATCGTGTTTGGTCGCCACCATCGAGTGGTTGACGGGCGTATGACGGGGAGGACTGGCAAGCTATCCTTATGATTATCTCTTTTGTACACTTCTCGGCATTTTTGGATTTGTATTGTGAGTGGGTAAAGATTATGGCAAGTCTGCGATGAGGATGGATGGTTACCGCATTTATTCGGGTTTTATTCGAGACCCCATCCATCTAGATAGTTCGCGTTGCCGTAATAGTTACTCTTCATAATGCACTTCCGGGGTGCCCACACTCCGGCTCTGGTCACGGTGGTGGAACTGCTCGTGGTGGAGACCGAAGCACTCGTACTCGTCCTCTAGTCGGCGATGCTCGTCGTCTTCGTGTTGGCGGTGCCAAGCATTGATGTCTTGGTGGAGATCGCGTTGCAAACGAACTCAGAGATCTTGGTTGAACCGGCGATCGTTCTGGGGACACCACCGATTGTTGTTGTTTGGGTTGCTGAGAGACGTTTCGCGTGACTCCACGTGCGGCTGACTTGAGCCGGCCGCCTGGCGTCGTGCTGATGCAGATGAGACCGCTCCTGGAGAACCCGACTGGTTGGTCGGTATATGTGTATCGCCTGACTGCTGGTGCTGCTGACATACGGCAGCTGTAATCATGTATTTGATCCTCGCTATAGTCGGGGTGGCCTGGTGGTCAGGCCTGAGCTGGAGTGTGTCCAACTGGGTTGCAGCAGCCACGACGTTCTGTTGTGGCATGACGAAGACGTCGTGGTCACCGACTCTAGTCTGGAGGATTTGTTGCTGAGCGGTTCACCCAGCCCTACGTAGCTTGTCGTTGCGAGCCTCGCGTTCGGCCTCCTCTTGTTGTCGCAGTCGGTGGGCCTCCTCTTCTTGCTGCTCTTGTACTCGGTGCACATCCTGTGGAGGTGTTGAAGCCATGATGATTTCTCGGGGCAGAAGGAAGCTTGCCAGACTAGTGTCTGAACTTGTGTTCGAACTGTTGTTCGACTTGGAGTCGGAATCTGAGTAGTTCGTTGGGGTGATGACAACTCCGACCTCCCTAGATCCAATCTGGAACGGCTCTGGGCCATGTCCGAACTGAACCGTAGAGGATCGGGTCTGCCGCATGGGATGTAGATTGTAGATGTCCGCGGTGTCACCAAGTTTGCATGGGAGATTGACGATCTCTCCCCTTCCTAGCCTGACCCCGGCTAGCTCAAGGCCGAGTCCGAGCCAAACGCCGGAGGAGAGAGTTGTCCCGAGACCTGGGCAAGTGGTAGATCGCTGCAGCAAATCGACGAGGGTGGCTGCAGCGTCAGGTGGGCCGACTGGCACAGAGTCGGCCGATTCCTCGACCGATCGGATCTAGTCCGAGTCGGCCAAGGTAAGGCAGCCAAACTTGTCGGCGACGAAGTTGAGGCTTGTAATCGTGTCTCCAGGGGGGAATTTGCTGCCGTCAACTCCGGTTGTCAAATCCATCGAGCTTGTTGAGGTTGATCTCGCCAAAGCCCCTACCTGGCGTGCCAACTATCGATGTTTTACACCGGCAATATGAATATAGGGCTACTCGTCGGATCGAAACTCGGTGGATTGCAAAGGAACACGGGGAGTTTATACTGGTTCAGGCCCTCGATGTGAGGTAATACCCTGCGGTTGTGGCGGCTAGGAGCTGTGACGAACGGAGGGGAAAAAGAGGCGACTTCGGGGATGCTCACCAGTGGCAGGCGACAACCCCGCGGGTGACGACGACGACGGCAGCCTGGGCAGGGCAAGCGGGGTGGCGGCGTCAGACACAGAATAGGCAGCAGGCTGGCACAGAGCAGGCGGCAGACTGGCACAAGGCACCGAGCAGGCACAGCGCGATGGGAGCAGCAGAGGGGCAGTGCTTGCAGGAGATGGGGTGGCTCGGCAGGCGGCCCTAGATGCGGCGGCAGCGCCAGCAAGGTGGCGCAGGCAATGGCAGCACGATGGTGGGGAGGCGCTGGTGACGGCTCGGAGAAGGGGACGGCGAGCAAGCTTGGCTTGCGGGCTCACCGGCGGCAGATGAGGGTGACTGTGGGCACCCCGGAAGTGCATTATGAAGAGTAACTATTACGGCAACGTGAACTATCTAGATGGATGGGGTCTCGAATAAAACACGAATAAATGCAGTAACCATCCATCCTCATCGCAGACTTGCCATAATCTTTACCCACTCACAATACAAATCCAAAATGCCAAGAAGTGTACAAAGAGAATAATTCATAAGGATAGCTTGCCAGTCCTCCCCGTCATACGCCCGTCAAACCACTCGATGGTGGCGACCAAACACGATACGTTACCCCAGAGACTCGAACCACAATAGCTATCCCCAACCATCTCAATTATACACAACTATACTCATGTTCAGCTAGTCTCTAGGAAAGCGACTAGCCTCACACTTTCATCGCAAGCAATTGATAAACATCACAAAGTACTCTAAAAATGGATAACGAGCAGCAGAGTTACAACTATTACTAGAGGGTTCACACCCTAATTCATTCCACAAAGTGGCACAAAAGCTTTGCAGCGGAAATAAACACAAAAACAAAAACCAGTGGATGCCAAAACCCATACCACAGGGCAAACCGACTGGGGATAGAACTTAACTACAACTACACATTATCCTCGCCACCCCGGTGGGATAACAGTAGATCACACCATCTTCGTCGGTAACCTCACCTGAAAAATGCAACGTGATACGAATGGTACTCCGCAATTTCCCATTCCTCAACCGACTTACACAATAATATAGTTACAAAGGAAAGCATGCTGTTTCTACATCAAGTAAGAAGGCTATATTGACTTGATTTGCACAAGCTGATTATTGAGCAAGAATACTTGAAAACTATAAGCATTTTGTGAAATAACTCAATCTGAAATTTTAAGATCAGCAAGTATATGTTCTGAAAATGAACATAAATGAGCATAAACCATGCTTTAAGCATCATCCAGGCCACCCTTGCCCAAAACAAGTTGTGCTACACTATGCACACCATTTTTCATGACTAAGCCAGTCATATTTAACATTAAAAATCCCCTTATTAAAACCCATCCATCCATGAAACTATCCTAAGTCATGTATAACCACATAACCCAAGTTGGATGCTAACATGACTAACTAACACATCAAGCGTTCGTCCTGTGACCATGGACACGGGCTATTCAATAGTTCTTACTGCTGATCAGAGGTGTACATCTGTTACCCACACGATTGTGATAGAGCCCAACGGCTACACTCTAGTTTGATACGTACATATCTGTACCCACACTCTACACATTGAGTGCGGACAGAGGTCACAACAAACCTTTCACACGGGCTTAGCCCCAACCACCTAAACCACGTCTAAGGCCCCCCGATGACTTAGTCATGCATGTGTGATACTAAGCGGCTCACCGTCGTGGGAGGCACCTCCGCCACAGCCAGGCGCGCTCGAGGTCCTCCAATGGAAATCCTCCTCATGACTGATGGACGGGCGTTAGATTGGCCACAGCCTCCTGTGCTACTGAGTTAAGCCGTCCCACTCCCGGCGTGTGGAAGTACATAAGGTGCTTGAATAGACGTCAACATGTTTGGTCCTTAACGACCCAGACGGAGCTACGTGCATCGGGGAAACACCATCCCTTCATCGCCCTATCATCCGTCCAAGTCAACATATTTTCAATTATTATTCAGAGGTTATTCTTGTCAGATTTAACCCATCCATTCGTATTTAAAAACTAGTTTTATACCGATAGCTCCATCTATCGCATTTTTCTAAGTCTAGAAATAGCTCCATCACTCTCAAGCTCAAAGTTAATCTCCACGTACTCCGTATCCTCAAAATCTATCGATAAGAAGCATTATGCAATTAAGAAGCATTTTGCAATTAAGAGATCGAAATAAACATGCATATGCATCGTGCTCTAAAAATTATGAGATTAAATATATAGGTAGGGCATATCCTAATGAGATTTTTGGAGAAAGAACCAATCATTTGCATCCCTGGATTGGAGATACAAAAATGACAAGATAGAAGGGCTGAAAATGGCAAAAGCTGAAACTATCGGAAAACTCTAAGTGAAAAATATGTGCTTGCCTTCTCTGGGTAGGATTTATGAGTTGAGCATTTTATGTGAAAATACATATCTTCCTAGATCGACAAAAGTTGTTCACTGAAATTCGATTAAAATGATTTAATATGAATTTTACAAGTTTAACAAAAGAAAGGTAAGCAAAATTAATTAGCCTATTTTGGGGTATTATATAAATCAAAATACAAATTTTCACAGTAAGTTTACAATTTCTGAGTTTAAAAAAACAGAAGTGGGTTTCACATTTTTAGCAAATAGGATGAATTTTATGGGAATATTTCAATTTATTGAGCCCAAAATAAGTCAATTTTGCTTCAATTATTATGGATATTTTCTGTACAGAAGTTTCATATTTTATTTTTACATTAATAAAGGTTCACAAATTTATAGAGCTAACAAAATTGGTTTCACTCAATTTGGAGTCAAAATGGAGAAGTTATGATTTTGCAAAGTTTAGCCATTTTTCTGTGTAAGATAAATCTTTTAATTACTTACTGTCCTATTGCTGCGGCGTTCTTCTTTCTTCTTTTCTGGATTTCCCTTACAGCCCGGGCCCGCAGGCCAGCGAGGCAAAGCAGAGCAGGGCGCAGGGAGTGGGCGCGACGTGAGCCACGGAAGCGGGACCGTCCGGACTGGGAGTGGATGCGTCCGGCGTGGCGAAACAGAGGAGGTTAGCTTCTCGAGCGCTAGCACGGCGATGGGCGCTGTCGGCTGTAGTGGGCCCAAGATAGAAAAGGTAGAGGAGTTCACGGCGGAGTAAGGGTGGTCGTTCTTGACACCTCGCGGACCGGAATCTCGCCGGCGGCAGATCTTCCAATGGCGGCTCTTTTCGCGGGTCGTCACAGGGGAAAAGCGGGTTTCTACGAGCTCAAGCTGGCCATATAAGCAGCAGAGGCGTACCCAAGGATCAGCGTCTACGGAGGCAGCCGCGAGCCGGCCGTACGATGTGTCGAAGAAGGCAGAAGTGGGTTCTCTCTTGTACTGCGCACTGAATTTCACTAAATAAAATCCTATAAGTTCAACCAAACCCTGACTGATTTGGCCGTCGTTAGACCATACCACCTACTGCACACAGTATCTAGCCTCGGTCCTGAAAGTCCGGGGTCTGGGTGAACTACCTCGCAACCTCGGGAGCCTGCGCCGTGTCGGCAGTGACGCCGGCCAGGCATTGGACCTTCAAGTGGCACAGGGACAGAAGTCGTGAACTACTAGGCACACAGGCAGAACCACCCGGCAGTCTTAAAATCCTATTAGCTGGACGACAGCCCACAAAGAGAGGTACAGCTCGCCTCTTCTTTGCAGCCAGTCGGCCCCCCCAGCCACTGTGGTGGCGGTCTCTGTCGACCGGTAGGAGACAGCCGTCAGGCGAAGGAAGACTGGCAGCCCCGGAGATCGCCGCCCGCTCAAGACCATTCGGGCCGACCGACATGGCCGCAACGCCCTTGGCCCGCCCCGACAGCAGAGCTTCCTTCATTTCCTCGAGGACTGGCATCGTGCAACTTCAGATTTCCCTCTCCTCCCTATTCTCTCTGTTCCATGGAAATGCCCAAGGTAGGTCACCAAAGGGTAATTGATGCAGAGATTAGACAGAATCGGGACTAATATTGCCCACAAGTGCGTTCTATGAGTTTCTTGTACGAACTCTTGCCATTTAAAGTTTCTATGGAGTGGTTTTTCAGTTCCATCCTCACTCTGTCTTTCACTTCGCCTGTAGTTCAAACTCTTGGAGGCAGGTCCCACAGATCAGCTGTTCGGCGCTCAGGACTTCGTAGACTCATGACTAACTTGTTTCAGGTTTGTAAATCCAGCGGTCCGCTTCTGGATAGGTACGCGGGCGATGTTGTGGGCTGGTGTGCGCAAGGGGCTCGGTCAGACTCGCGGCATCCGAGGGCGCATGCAGCTTCAGAACACGGCGAGTGACGCCTTAGGTAGGCGCGGCTGCAGAGCAAAAAGCCCGAAGCATCCCGCTCTCTTCAGCTACACCGATCGGCCGGTGATTAACCCCACAGTAGGGCAACCAAATAAGTGCAAAGGTCGAAGGGGAATGACAGAATGGATTACCTGGACTCAGTTTAAGATGGATCCAAAAACACCTTATGTTAGTCTTGTTCAGGTAAATCCTCCTCTAAGTTGGTTGTGAAAGGTTATGGAGCCTCACCGGAGTCACACGGGCTCAAACACAGTGCGAATGGCAGCGAGATCTATAGTCAGTGAGGGAAAAATGGTTCTCTGTCCCGAGTGATCTTTGTCCCGGATACGGGCAGTGGCCGCTTCATTTTCTCCGGTGGGAGCGGGTAAAGTGCATGGAGGATGTAGGAGGAGGTTCGTGCTGGCGAGATTAGAGGCGAAATATGGTGCTAGGGTCGAGGTCATCCAAGGCATTCAAGAAATCATCTGCTAGAGTGCCTCGAGGTCTAGTGTGCGTGAGAAGGTGAATCAATGCTTTATATAAGACGAGCTGCGAGCTGACACGTTGAACATGCAACTGAGCTGAGGCAGGTGTAGCTCCCATGCTACAGTGTGAGTCAGAGTGGGTCCCACACGTCAGGGAAACTCCTAATGTTCTAAAAACAACATTTTTAGCTAGACGAATTATAACACTATGGCTTGTGGGTCCAAGGAGTGTCATGGTCTAGGAGGAGTGGATGAGTAGACCTTTTGGGGGCGATGAATTTCTTGGGAAACACCTACACTGTCACATGCTGTCTAGTGCTGACAATGGCTGACAATGGGGGAAGAGCCAGGTCTTGACGGGAGGCTCCATGGTCAGTGACTTGAGAATGAGAGAAATCTCCAAGAAACTAAGTCTTGCTAGCTGTCAAGCAGAAAGCAGTCTTTGCATTGAACTATTTCACTAGGTTGAATGAGGAGCATAATTCATGCAAAATGGTCTGAAGTGCGAGAGAAAGATGTGTTTAACATGCTGACCAAAAGTTTCCGTGGTTAGAAGTGGTCTCTGGTTTGGAGCCGTTTGGGGTGAAAATGCAAACGAGTAGGACACAGACCCAGGGGGCGCAGCTTTTTCTGCAGTGTGTAGTTTAATTTGTCCCGTAGGGTTTTGCGGTCCGAGTAGAGTGGCTATTTATGTGACGAGCTGGTGCTTTGGGAAATTAAAGGTAAAACCATCCAAATAACTTCCTGGTAGTAGGTTGCATTCCAGGTGTCACAACCGGTGCGGCTGAGGTAGAAGGAGTTGCAAACTGTCTGAATGAATTATCTTCAACTCTTATTTGTAAGTGAATTTTAGAAGCTAAACTAATGGAGTTGTCTCAGCCAGCGGGTTTCAGAGAGTTTTCGCCTGCGGATTTGAGCGGACAACGTGAAGTATTTTTGAATGATACGAAAAGTTAGGTGTGAGGTAAATTTTAGAGGTCAGTCAGGGGGGTTGATTGGTGAGATTAGGTGCTTACAATAACAAGACCCAGCAATTTCCATGGTTTTTTATGTGCAATATCCTACATCTCCAACGGCAGAAAAAAATCCTTTTTAGAGATCTGTATCCTGCAATGCAATTATGGCGAATCAAAGAGAAGGATCTCCTAGGGCTGAACTTGTTTGGAATTTAAAATGGGGGAAGGGGTCTTCCGAACTCTTACTAATGAAATAATTCACCTGGAAAAATTATATTGATCAGTAAATAAATCGGCAATAGTAGTTTTGAATAATTAAGTTTTCATATATGTTTCTTGTGAAGTGGATTAAACGTTCACTGTTAGGAGTTTGCCGTCCATTACATTTAGTGGGCCGCAGAGTTAGGGGTTTTTTAAACTACCGAGTTGGGTAGGGGCTTAGTTTTGGTGAAATATTGCCCGAAACATAATGTCGCATGAACCGCACATGAAAGGAACATAGGATTTGTATTGGGTCACGTCTCTCTAGTGGCCACTAAAGGCAGAGACGTTATAACCCTAAAGGATATACGAAATTAGGATTGGCGTGTTCGGCTCACAGTGCGACAAACGACACCGTACGAAAAATGGCGACTAATGCCCGGAGACAGCAACGTCAGCCGCTCTAAGAGGATGGAGCGCGCCAGCATCCAGCAGGCACACGGTCTCCCGATCACATCCTAACGGCTGGCATGGCTAGGCAAACGGCCTCTCAATGGGCAGATCGGGGCGCCGGCGCAATGTAGACCAAGGCGACGGCGGGCGCGCGGGAGGTGGGGACGGCGCACGGGGTCCGCCAGGGCATACGGGAGTCGTAGACCCAAGGCGCAGCGGCTCACGGATGTCCATTCTGAAAGACTCCACTACGCGGGGAGTCGGTGTTGTGTGTGTGGGGAAGGCGGCTGAAAGCAGGAGAGGAGCGGTGGCACGTGTGTACCGGATTGAGAGCCTAACGAACATTGTGGCAACACAGCTTAAAAGGAAGAGGAGGGATGAGTGTGTTCGGCGAGGCCAAATCTCCTCCTCAATGGGCTAGAGTCAGGTGCGATGCAAGTGAGTCGCAGGGGCAAAAAGAAAAATACCCCCCCGATTAGAGATGTTGGACGCATAACTTTAAGAATTGACCACAGGACTGAGCCTCACCGAGTGACGACACCTCCGGCGTTGGGTGGGCTTGGTGGCCGAGTCATTTCTTCATGTAACGTTTCGGAATAGCGTTACGCGCAGGGCAGCGATTGTCTCGTGATCCACGTGAGGTTCCGGATGTCGTGACTCAGCGGCTGTGGGGGTGGACTTCGACGGTATCGGCACAATGGGTGTGTCGTTGCTCTTGGATGGGGGAAATAGGCAACACAAACCAGTCAGTACAGGCAGCGACTATTGCTGTTGCATTCCGCATAAGCTCTGCCTGCGAATGCATGACGTTTATGGCGATGCTAGGCCTGGCAACCGCCTGCACTTCGAGGAAACCTAAATAGGGTGGTGCGCGTGGCACCAGCGGGTAGTGGTTGGAGAACCTCAAGCATCAGGTATTAACAGTGGGCGACTGCAGCACGGCATGCGGACAGGGCAGGCCGAACTACAGCGACTTGTTGCAGGCAGACCGGCAGGGCTCGGCTATGGTTTGAGGGAAAAAAGGAGAGAGATCTAGGGGCGGCTGGGTTTGAAATAAAAATGGGCAGTGTACTCCGGAGTGGCGGTGGAAGTGGATGCAGCGGCGGAACCGTGAGGCCGAGAGGCCGGGTTTTTGGGAGAATGGATTCAGTTTGAATGGAGTGGAGGTGACAAGCGGTCGTCTCGTCAGAAGAAAGGTGAGGCGTGTCACGATTAACACAGATGCGAATGATTCATGGAGGTGGTCCGATAAAATGCGCGTCGTGGGGGGAGAAGGGACGTCATTGAGTTTTGGGGTGCTTAAACACTTCAGAGAAAGCCCACACAGAATATGGGAAATGGGGGTCTGGAGCGATGTGTCTTTGGCGCCATTGTGTAACTCCCACCAGAGCCCAACCCTGAAGGAAATTCCGAATCAAGAAATCCCCCAATTAATTCCTTCGGGGGGGTCGAAACCTGGCACGAGAGCTTAGCCTTAGGGTTCCCCAGTAAGTCGGGCGGCTCGACCGCTTGTGACGACCAGAGCAGAGAGAGATGACGTAGAAGAAGACGAGCATGAACAGGAGGGAGGCCTACTTACCAATTTCTACTTAAGGAGAAAACGAAAAAAAATACAAAAAAAGAGAGAAAGGAGAATTGGAAGAAAATAAAGAAAAGAAAAAGAAGGATGAAAAGGTGGGGGATTTTGGGGGATTTTCTTTCGAAAATTCTCCAAATTAGAATTTTAATTTTTTTTGAAAATTTTTCGAGAAGTACCAGGGATATCAAGATATATATATTGGAAAAATCAGAAACGTTGAAAAGCACCCCGTTTGGAATCATTCGAAATATTTTTCTTCTATCTTTATCCGAAGGAGATTCATCTTGGAATTTTGCAACTCTCCAGGTATCAGAATATTTCAGGAATTTTTCTAGAATATTGAAGGAGTTAGCAGAAAGCTATTTCCGGAATTAGGAAAAATTGGAAATTTATGGAAATCAGGAACTTGGGAAAAACTGGAGGGTATTTTGCGTTGACCGAGAAATAGGATATTCAAGAACATATATTTCACGGAGTTCGGGAAATGAAATAAATGAATGTCCAAAATATGGGGAATATTTGCGGAGTCTCAGGAACGGGGGGAGTCAGGAATAGGTTTTACGGAGACATCCAGCTTGAAAATATCGGTATATTTTTGGAGAAGCAATCGAAACGTCGAGGAGGTTTTAAGGGTTCTGGCCGCAGCGACACGAAAGCCCTAGAAGAAAAAGGAGAGTCAGAGTTCACAATGACGGCGATTATCAAAACGACTGAACCGAAAGAGAGCGATCTGCCGACATTCTAAGGGAAAAAGACAAGAAATTTATTATAGATTATTCTACTGCCATACATTACAAGAAATGATCTTTGTCCCATAAAATTAAAGTTTTGGTTGAGCTCCGAAAATTTCGAGAAATTCATTTCAGAGAGCTTATATAAATTGTCATAGGGGAATTTACGCGAAGAAATAAAATGGCCACCATGAAAACCACTAAGGTTTATCTGCACATATATTATATAAATACTTAAGTCACGCTTAAATATTCCTGACAAAACCCATTGCCATTGCCGGGAGATATAAACAGCATCCAAGTATTTATGCTAAAATTTTCAACATTGGGTTATTTTATAAATTTGGGAACATTTGCGAAAATTTTATTCAAACATCATTTCTCAAACAAAAAATTTTCTAGCTCCCTTCTTGTATTGCGCGTCGATTACCTAAAAAATAATTTTTAATTAAAGCGATTTTCAAGGCATTGACAAATCCACCCCCTTACAGAAATCTCGTCCCAGGAGGGAGCAGGATTTGGAGGGGAATTTTTTTTGAGAGATTTTTTGGGGTAGCTAGAAAGAAAAGGCGTTTGGTTGATCTTCAAACTCTTCGTTCTATGATGAGCACGTTTCATGACTGATGACAACCCTTGGGGTAATTGGTTCCCATTGTTTGTCATGGCGTAACTTATATACTTGCACCCGGGGACCTTTGTTTTACGATACCGCGGCACACGGACTTTTCGAACGGTGTCGCGGTGCGCTTTACCATTTGATCCTCCTTGGTGGATGACACTTTCCTTCTTCTACCAGGATTTACTTCATCCGGTTTCTTTATCAATCACCTTTCTTCCTACCTCCTTACTAACTGCTTTTTAGTATCCTCTTACTTAGATTCTCATAATAGTGATGGAAATATTTGTCTGTAACTTTCAGGGTTATTGTAGGTGTCTCATCTGATGGCTACATCAACTGCTTTGGTATCAGGTTCCTTCCGTCTTTAACTTCTGTCCTTGATGCTTTTATCTTTGGGGCTACCCTTCAATGTAAACAGACTAGCATCATGGTAACAACTGTTGGTACTGGTTCCTGAAATAACAACTCGGTTGGGCTTACTATTGGCGTCATAAACTAGCTTTCACTAACTCCATCAACATAAACTGGCTTTCGCTAACTCCATTGACATAAAACTGGGCTTTCACTAACTCCATTTGAGTTATCATGTCTTCCCTTCTTCCAAATTCTGACGCTACGTCTACTTTATTTTACTGTAATGATGTTGTGACCATGACGTCGTTGATGCTTTTCTGCGATGACTGGCACTTCGGCTTTGGGTGAAGTCTCGAGAAGTTATTCATGTCCAAGTGTTGTTTTTCTGGTCTTGATTATAACTGGTATGGTCGTTCTCTAGAGAAAGTTGCGAGATGATCCATCAATCCTAGCTTGACTGGTCCCTTAATATCCTGCATCATGTTCCTCTTATCTTCCTGACGAATTGCTTCGAAGGTGAATTACTGCCGTGCTGATAGTTTTGTTGGCTGAGGAAGAGTGAAGTGTGTTTGGACGTTCATTACTTGTGAGTAGTGCTTGAGGGGTGTGTTTGTATGTGTGTTCTTATGTCTGCATAATCTTGTGCTTTTTGTCGCTGCTAGGTTAGCTCCATCTGGTAGACATATACCAAATACTAGCTTCCACTATCCAACAAAGGTCTGTCATCTCTTAGTGAACCAGGGTTTACGACGAAACCAATGAGATCTACATATCTTTGAGGTGGAACGGAGGTCATGATCATGGTTATTACTGAACAAGGCTGAATCCAATATAATCTCTTTCTTCTTTGTGTAAAAGCACTCATGTCATGATTAACATTTTTGTGAGTGAACAATTCGTGGCCTTGCAAATGATTTATTTAATAAAATTTGGTCTGAAAATATATGTGGATGTTGGTCTTAAACCTCCAGTGTAGTGTGTTGTGGTACTTGCCCCAATGTGGCAGGTTTTTTGTGTGATATCTTGCACCAGAATGCCATGTAGAAAAGGTTGTCTATTAGTGTTCAACTATTGTAGGATGACTTGTCTAAGCCTTGTCATCTCCTCATGGGAGGACCGGGACTACGCTCAGGGAGGCCGAGTCTAGCGGGTACGGCGGCGGGAGGATGCGTGGGAATGCATGGTAAAAGGTTGGACTAAAAGTTAGTTTTAATACTCCGTCTTGGAGTCAATACCGAAATAGACCGAATACCTGAATCTTCAGTTTTGGCCGGGTGCGTCGACATCGGTAGGTAACCGCGCCAAATCGTGACTATTACCGCTCAGTTCAGGAGGAGCCGACAATCAATGTCTAGAGACGATCAATCCCTCCAGTGGGGTGACAAGATTGGACACAAAGACTGACCATGGTGGATGGATACATGTGGAGGTCTTTGTGTTCACAACGGCTTTGCAAATTAGATATGCAAGTGTTAGAGCAATCAGAGAACGAATCGGAATGGGTGTGTTGTGCGAACCGGATTGGCACAGTGTGCAGAATCGGAATTGCGTACGTGTGTTACTACAGTCGGACTGCTCGGACTTCAGTAATTGCTGCATGGGAGGGAGTCTGAGTTAGCTATGGAAAGGAGAATTTAATTTGGAAATTGTAAATAGATTTGGTAATTAAGGGTTGAGTCCTAGTAGGAATAGGAGTTCTACTCCGTACTTGTGTAGGATGTTTTAGGTATAAATAATGATAGGGATGGAGGCTCTAGAGATATAACTTTTGGAAGAGAGAAAAGCTAGGGTTTAGTTTTGAGAGAGGAGAGTGCTTTGTATGTACTTTGTAAATACATCTTGATGCAATAAAATTAATCTACTTTGAAGAGCACCTTCGGTGTGTATCCTTCTGAATTCAAACGGTTCGTCCGATAAGAGCGTGGCGGCGAGACGGCGGTTCTACCGGCGGACATACGGTGGTCAGACCGGCGCAACAGAGACAGTCTAACTGGTGCACTCCATCCAGGTTTGAGGGTTTCTTTTATTCCACAAAAGATTTTGGTTTTTAGTGTTCCTACCATTCACCCCCATTTGGTTGGCTTAATTCTTGTCTTTCGATCCTACAAGTGGTATCAGAGCCTTGTTTTCTCTTTTTTGATCTTTACCGATCTTGAGATTTAGCCATGGCTGACCGAAGCCACATGTTTTTGTTGGAGTTTCATTTTCCCTTATTGGTGCAAAAAGATGCCAATCTTATATTATGTCCCAAGGCTTCGACATTTGGCACAAAGTTTCAAAACCCTATGTTATTCCTGAAGAGATTACTACGGCTAATAAAATTGATTTTGAAAATAATTGTAAAGCTCGCAATTATATTTTAAATGGAGTTTCTGTTCTGATTTTTATCTGAATCTCTTATCATTTAGATGAAACTGCGCATGAGATTGAAAGTGAAAGGACCTTATGTGACTGTTTACCAAGGATCTTCTAACATCAAGGAACTGCTCGTAAAGATGTTTTTAAAAAAAAGGAGTATATGAAATTTGAGCTAAAATCTAGAGAAGCTCTTGATGATTATTATGCTCACTTTAACAAAATTTTGAGTGATCTTCGTTCTGTTGATGATGCTAATTATACTCAGTCTGAAGTTTCTCGACATCTTTTGAATGGTCTTGACATGTCTATTTGAGAGATGAAAGTTACATCTATTCAGGAATCTGTAAACATGAATACTTTAACCTTGGAATTTTTGTATACCAAATTAAAGACACATGAGATGAATATTCTTTCACAAAAAATTGATTCAAAATCTTCTGCTTTAGTGTCTTCTTCTAGTTATTCAGTCAATGCTTCTTCATCACTTTTTTAACTACTTTTAATGCCATGTCCGATGACCAACTCGAGTAAATCTCGGAGGAGGACTTGGTTTTGTTAACTAACAGACTTTGTCAAGCTTTGAATAATGTAAGAAGCAAGAAACGAGGAGGTCCAATCCGGTGCTTTGAATGTGGAGAGCCTAATCACATTCGTGTCAATTGCCACATAAGGACTCGGGAAAAGTATCAAAGGAAGATGAAGAGGACAAGAGCAAAAACAAGAAGAAGAAGAAGATATTTAAAGGCAAGAGAAACAAAAAAGTTACAAGAAGATGCTAAACAAAGTGTGTGCTGCTTTTGAACAAGCAAGTGACGTCGACTTTAGGTAGTGAGGAAGAGGATGATGACAAAAGGCAAAAACATCTCTGGAGTATGCCTCATGGCTCGTGGAGGATCAATATCTGGAGAGTCTGATTCTAATAATGAACCACATGAGGTAACCTCCTTTTCTAAGATATTATTGTTTCTCTTGGCTTTAAGATTCAAAAATATGAGAAAAAGATAAAACAACATGACTTTATTGTTGAATCTCTTAATGCTGAAATTTGTAAATTGAAATCTCTAATTCCTGATGATGATAATTGTGCATCTTGTGAGGTTTTATTTTCTGAAATTTCTTCTTTACGAGATGTTCATGCTAATACCTGTTTGAGATTAGAATCTAAAATTGAGAAAACAAAAGTTTTTGAAACTTCTTTGGCTCTTGGTCTTGCTTTACATTCTCGTACTGCTAATGAGGTTAGTTTTTGACAAAAAATCTTTTGAAAAAAATATAAAGTTGCTTTTGGTGTAAGTTCTTTGTTCAAAGTTATGTGCTTAAAAGAATTAGACAACACAAGGAGTGTTTCAAGTTCTGAAACTTGCTTCAATATGTTTTGTGAATGAGGTAAAAGTGAAAAATGCTCTTGGTCATGTTGAGTATATCGAGAATATTGTGAAAACTCATGAGATGATTTCTTGGTTCAAACTGTAAAAAACAAAAAGGAGTTTTTGAGTAGATTGTGAAAAATGTGCTAACTTAACAAAAGAAATTTCTTATTTGAAAAGTTCCATGGAATGATCTTCTGATGGTAAAAAGAAACTTAACATGATTTTAGATCAATCAAAAGTAAGCACATATAATAGAGGGTTAGGTTTTGATCCACATGCTTATTTTACTAATCATCAACCTTCTATTTTGAATGTCACAAACAATGGAGAAATTTTGACAAAACCAGAACCTAAGAAAACTATTTTCAAATCTGTTGGAATTATGCTTTCTCTTTCTTCTCCAAACCGAGGTGTTTCTACTGGAAAACCTTCGATTTCAAAATCATCTTCTCATGTGAAGTACACATGTACTTTTTGTGGAAAAGATGAACATTGGTTGGTTATTGCTTTAGACTTGGCAAGAAAACAGAAAAAAGACAGAGAACGTGAACTTGCAAGGTTGAGGTGGCAAAGGTCGAGCTTTTCTTCAAGAGGCCCGGTTAGACCACAAGCCCCAGGGAGGTCCAACCGGTGGCCATGGGCAGTTAGACCGCTGTCACATCAGCAATCAAACCGAAGGCCAACAGTGGTTAGACCGACTTTTCAGCATTGGTCGGATCAATTTTCGGTAAAGCCCCAAGGTAAGTTTTTAGATAAGTCTGGTACTAATTCTATTTATGCATATACATGTGCTTTGCCTACTGGTTCTATTGGTCGTGTGTCTTAGTGTTGGATTCCTAAATTTCTTATTTCTAATCCCAACACAAAGGCCTCGACATCTTCTTATGCATAGGTCTTTTGGCGGCATACTCCCCATGTGCATTAAACGATTGAGACATCATTGCTTTTAAGGTAACATTGATCTATTTATGAATTAGCAATATAATATCTACTTCTTCATTAGCTTTTTCCTCGCTAGTTATGGAGATAGTAGTTTTTCATAATAATACAAATGGATATATGTCAATTAATGAGAACCTTGGTGATATCTTTGGCAATTGGTTGTCTTTTTCAAAACCTTTGATATCTTCTCGATTTGCTTTGTTTTTATGTCGGGAGGGTTTGGAGGTTGTTTTAAGGGGGAGTTTATGTTTTTTTTTCGATGCATTCATATTTAATTTATTGCATTGCTCTCAATTTAAAAATAAAAAAAGAAAAGTGGAGCTTTGTTTTATACCTCTAGTATATTCTTGTGCTTACTAGCAATCTGAGTGAGGTCTTTTTGTCGCTAGTTTAGCTTGTATGCATTCTAGTCTTTATATGAGTCTTTGCTATTACTTTTAAGGGATATGATGCATGACACTTAAATTCTTTTATTTGAATTAAATAAATATGCAATATTAAAACTAGTGCTAAGTTTGAATAATTTATGCTTATATTTATTCTTTGTTGAATTTTCATTCCTCAAATGCTCAAAAATATCTTTACTTTATGAGGAAAAAAATGGATACCGAATCCTTGGCGAGAGTATTCTACACAAGGACGTATCCGAAGAGAGAGAAAAAAATGGATACCGAATCCTTGGCAAGAGTATTCACCACAAGGACATATCCGAAGAGAGATAAAAAAAATGGGTACCGAATCCTTGGAAACAGTTTTCACGACAAGGACGTACCCGAAATGAATTGAAGAAAAAAAAGAGAGAAACAAAATATATATTCTCTTTTGAGCAAAATATTTGAGAAATGATGTGTTATTCAACTTGACTAGGTATAAGGGTATTTTGTTCAATATATGTACTAGTCAATATATTGCATTATAAATTATTGAAATCATGAATTTTTAATGCTGATTTGATCTTGATTATAATATCATTGATTCATGTTTGGACTATAACTCATACTTGTTTGCTAGTTGGTCAATTTTATCTCCTTTGTGTTGCAACACATGTCCCTAAGTTGCTTTAGGTACATTTCAAAGCTCCTAGGAAAGAAAAATTCAAAAGAAGGAAAATTGATAAATATTTATTGCATTTGTGCTTTTATGGTTTATATTCTCTCTTTTGAAATTCTTGATAAAATCATTGTCAAAGGGGGAGAAATATACAAAATACATGCTTAAAGAAAGGGGGAGCTTTTTAGAAAAGGGAACAATTTGAAAGTTTTGACAAGTTGATCGATTCTTAAAAAGTCGATTTTGTGCAAGTCGATTTTGTGCTTTTATTGCAAATATAATAGAGAAATTTTTTTCTTTTAAAAAGGGATGAGTTTTTGACATTTTTTTTTATTTTTCAAAAACAACAATTGCATTTTGGAGATGTTGCCAATGTGTTCATCAAGGGGGAGATGTAAATCATTGTCATGATTAACATTTTTTGTGATGACAATTGGCCTTGCAAATGGATTTATTTAATAAAATTTTGGTTTGAACAATATATGTGGAATGTTGGTGTGAGTGTGTGTAACTAAACGCTGTGGGTCCAGGTTGTGATATCTGTGCCCAGAAACGGTTGTTTTGTCTATTTGTGTGCAGATGACTTGAGGTCTAACCTTGGTCAATGGTGAGGACTGGGACTACGCTCAGGGAAGAGCCGAGGTCTAGCACGGTTGGGATGCCATGTGACAAGGTTGGACTAAAGTCAATTTGTCTTGGAGTCAATATTAGTCAACGGTAGGATCGTGACTACGATCAAGGAGGAGCCGAGGTCCAGACCAAATGAAGGATGCGCGGGTGATGAGGATTTGTACACAAGATAGCACACGGGATGGATACACATGTGGGAGGATCATCACAACGGGCTTTGCAAATTAGATATGCAAGCGCTGGAGCAAAATCGGAATGGGTGTGCGAACCGGATCGGCACAATGTGCGAACCGGATTGCTACAGTGTCGGTTGCTATAGCACCGAACCGGACTGCTACAGTAATTGTTGCATGGTAGGGAGTCTAAGTTGGCTATGGAAAGGAGAATTTAATTTGGAAATTGTAAATAGATTTGGTAATTAAGGGTTTGAGTCCTAGTGGGAATAGGAGTTCTACTCCTACTTTGTGTAGGATGTTTTAGGTATAAATAGATGAGGGATGGAGGCTCTAGAGATATAACTTTTGGAAGAAAGAAAAGCTAGGGTTTAGTTTTGAGAGAGGAGAGTGTTTTGTATGCACTTTGTAAACACATCTTGATGCAATAAAATTAATCTACTTTGAAGAGCATCTTCGGTGTGTATCCTTCTGAAATTCAAACGGTTCGTCGCGATAGAGGCGGCGGCGGTGAGACGGCGGTTCTATCGGCGGACATACGGTGGTCAGACTGGTGCAACAGAGACGGTCTGACCGGTGCACTCCATCCAGGTTTGAGGGTTTCTTTTATTCCACAAAAGATTTTGGTTTTTGGTGTTCCTACTAGTCATTCTTGTCTTTCGATCCTACATTCTTATCACATGTATAAAACTATCCATCTATGGTGGAGGAATCAACGGGGAGAGAAGGTATAGAGCAAAGAGAGAAAGAGAGGGCATCTTCTTTATTAAATATTTAAATTATCACTGAACTGTAATGAATATAGAGTGTTGATTATTACACTACCAAACTAGTATGGCCATATCACCACCTGACATACGCCATACGCTACCCAAGCACACAAGCACCAAAGGAGCAAGCACCAGCACACTAACAAGCAAGCTAACATACGCGACTAAACTAAACGTGAAAACTATTCTTGAGGGTGCAGCTTAGGCTTTAGGAAGGTAATTGGAGAGCTTCTTTAACTTCTTCGGCTGAGGGGCATCAGCTTCTTCTCAAGTAGGCAGGTAATGATCAGCTTCAGTGGCGTACACGAGTCGAGGAAGGTCTTCGTGGTTGGAGTCGAGAGTCACCGTGATCTTGTAGCAGAAGTCTATCCCATTGTTGGCAATAGTGTGGTGGTACACTTGCAAAGTTTCGTATCCGATTTCGGCAACCATGCGGCAAAGCTCTGCCGAGAAACCACTGTCTCCAAGATACACACTTTCTCTGTTGGCCATCTATAACAAAGTTGAAAATTCTAGGTCAGTAATCCTTCTTCTGTTGCCTCTAATTAGGGGTAAGGAGAGAAAAATCAAACATACAAGAGAGAGAGCAAGAAGATTTTCATAAATAGTTTTTTTTCGGAAATGATGTCCTTAAGGTCTGACCGTTTGGCTTATCCGATAGTCAAGTTTGGCTCTGATATCAACTTGTCATGCTCAGAAATTTAGCCAATTTCTAGACTATTTTGTGTATTAAAAATCCCTGTCCAGGAATCAAGCCAGGGTACACAAAATGAGAAATCAATAAATAGATCTAAACGTAAATAAAGCATAAATACTTACAGAAGAGGCACTTAGTCCACACACAGAAGAAAATAGCAGTGAAAAGGCGAAACTAGCGTGACTTCAGCTCCACACCACAGACAAGCTCAACTGGGGTATAAGCCAAGGTCTTCTCTTCTGAAAAGGGGGACATAGCAAGACTGAGTACCACCCACCGTACTCAGCAAACCACACCAATGATGCATTTATGCACTGGATTTCAAAGGGAGGCTGGTAGCTCATTTGCGAAAAAGCATTTATAAACAGTGGTAATTATAAAACAGGTAAAACAGTTGTTATTTAATTAGTATAATCCATCAACTGAACAACGCTGCGCCACGTTAATTTAGGCCCAACCATCCACCTGAACTATACCAGTTCCATTAAGTCAAGTTAATTAAGCAAGGGTGAGACTAATCACAGTGAGTCTTGACCGGTCGCCATAATCGCGGACGTGGCCATTCGAATAGAATTACTCTGGCCAGAGATGCACATCTTTACCCACAAGACACAGCCCCGCACGTGTTCCACGTGCCCGTAACCCACGGTAAAGGGGCCTTGACAGGACCATTCACGCAACCTCTCCCAAACCATCCACACCACACTGAGGTTGCACCTGCCGATAGGACACCCCATATCGGCCAGGCTACCCCCCTTGCGCCACAATGCATCCGAAAGTCGATCAACCCTACCCCGAGCTGACCCAACTCCATCACGCCCACCCTCATCTTCGGTGCCTAGGAGAGGGAGAAGAGATGCTACAAGGCCAGCCATTGCCCACGCTGGCTTGTGGTTGTACGAAAATCTGCTCAAGTGGTTCCCGCGAACTGGTCCTTAACTGTCATAGGTGTGACCAGCAAAACCATGCACCCATAGCCCACCATTAGATCACATTTTAGTTGATTAGTTAAACCAATTACCATGGTCAAACATCTCGAGCACGCGGCTCATCAGGTTACCAAATATAGAAATAATGTGATTATCCCTTCCGTGACCTAATGGTACTAAGCATGGCTAAGCAGGTCCTATCTCTAGCTGTGTCACTGAATGAGACATAAGCTAGTCCAATTATCACCCAAAGTTATCAAGGAATGGATAACAAATAAACAGGGTCTCAAGCAAACGGATAGGTTGTCCCATATTCCATGTAATTGGCAAAACATGCAATTTGTTTATAAATCATAAAATGTTTCACAAAGTAGGTTCAACATGTTCAAGGATGAATGTGTGACTTGCCTTGCGACAAAACATCTTCGATTGCTCTTCTGAACTCTTCCATAGACTCCGCAGTCCTCCAAATAGCGATTATACGTGACTACCGCAAAACAATAAAAACCCTAAGAAACTCCAAATAAACAGTACATAAAAAATACATAAACATGTAGATTATGATTTTAGATGAAATTAGGAAGAAGAACGGGTCAATTCGGAGTTCAGACGGAAAAGATAATGCTTTTGGAATATCAAATTCAGAATAAATTCGAAAAGAATTGGAAATGAATATTCTTTGGAATATTCTCTTGGAATTAAATTAAAAGAATTATTTTTGGCACTAGAGAAAAAGTGGCACTGTCATGGGTCATGATTTCGAGGAATAGCTAGAGTGGTGGATTGGGTTAGGGCTGACAGGGCATTGGCCGGATTAAAAAGGAGTCAACGGTGGATTCGATTTGGATGGATTATAAATGCCGAGATTGGTTTGCATTTTATGTGGTCTAGTAGCTCAATGGATTGTATCGGGATGATCCACGGGTAGGGTGAATCTCGAAGAATCCTTCGTCAGGGTCGGACGAGATTTTATGTCTTGGATGGCTACGGTTAAGTTTTTTGAGAATTCTACGGACGGATCGGATATAGAACAATTATTTTGGATAAATGCTGATGGGGGGTCCACTGCCATAGACTAGGTTTTTGTGGATCGAGTCCACAGACCAGAAGAAATAGAGAAGAGGTAGTGGCCTATGGTGAGGTGGCTGCCACGTGGTCGGCGAGATTAAGTGACAATGACATGGCAGCGGAGCTGGTTTTTAGGGCTGACGTGGTATGATGACGTGGGAAGGTGACTGGATTAGTGAGGTCTAATGACCCAAATTGGACTCGAAAGGATCGGACGGACAAGATCCGATCAACGGTTTGTGAAGATTGGATGGCTTGGATTAAATTGAAAATGACCAGGCAACTGTGAATGGATCTAGAATTATAGACCGGGCCCACATGTCATGCACTGATGCATTGGGGAGGGAGATGTTGTGAGGACCATGTGCCGGTGGCTCTCGGCCAGGAGAAGCAGGCATTGGCAAAGGCGGCAAACGATGGTGGCGTGGCACAGTGGATGTCGACGACGGTCGGCGACCGGCCAGTGACTAACGGCGAACAAAGGAGATGCTCAACGGCAACTGCAGCGATGGCTGGCAATGGAGGGCGACGACTTCGCCAGCTGATGTAGCGATGACAACCACGGCGGCACACAAGAGGAAATACAGGCGACGCGTTCTGGAGAGAGAGGCCGAGATGGGCGCCGTTACCGCACGCGCCTCGTCCGGCTGCCACGGTTGGTGGCGGCTAGGAGCTGCGACGAACGGAGGGGAAAATAGAGGCGACTTCGGGGATGCTCACCAGTGGCAGGCGACGACCCCGCGGGTGACGACGACGACGGCA
Source organism: Oryza meyeriana var. granulata (assembly GCA_003991445.1). Classification (NCBI taxonomy): domain Eukaryota; kingdom Viridiplantae; phylum Streptophyta; class Magnoliopsida; order Poales; family Poaceae; genus Oryza; species Oryza meyeriana. The sequence goes on from RYFJ01001562.1 coordinate 142,801, forward strand.
GCCTGGGTAGACACGCGAAAGCGGGCGGCAGCGTCAGCACACAGAACAGGTGGCAGGCTGGCACAAAGGAGGCGGCAGGCTGGCACAAGGCATAGAGCAGGTGCAGCACGACGGGAGTAGCAGAGGGGCAGCGCGTTCAGGAGATGGGACAGCTCGGCAGGCGGCCCTGGATGTGGCGGCGGCGCTGGCGAGGTGGCGCAGGTGTCATAGCCCTAAATCTAATTTCAGGTAATTAGTGTTATGCCCTACTGTCATAGAGTGTACAAAATTAAATTCTTGCATTGTCACTTCATGCGAAATTAAAGTTTGCAAATATTTTCAAACTCTCAATAATAAAACCCTAATCGGTAAAAAACCAAACAATCACCAAAAAATGCATCAAGTTGAACAGAAGCAGATATGGGAAATAATTTATTCAAATACTAGTTTATTTATCATGAACCAATATAATTTTTCCAGAATTTATTTCCTTAGTTTAGACCTCTTAAAAATTCAAACGAGTTTCAGCCTGGATCCTTTTCCTTGACCTATGCATTTGTATAGTCTAAGGATTTTCTAAAGATGTTTGGTTGCACATAAAATCATGGAAATTTCCTGCAAACACTATCCCACATAATTGACCCACTGTACATTTTACATGCTTTTATCACTTCAGTAAGTGCCTCAATAAAATCCCTCAAATCAGCTAGACTAGGGAGCTAGCTAAAAATGAATAGGTATACTTCTAAAATTCACCAAATGAAAATGAAGACTAATTAGACAGAGCCAAAGTGTGTGTGCCAACATGAACCCTACCACCAGTAATTTTGGCTCAATTTAATCCCCCAAAGAAAACACATAAAATGATAGGATCAAGGCACTGGAGAAATAAATTAAGCTGCAGAAAAACTGGATCAACAACCCTACTTTGCAAATTCACCAAAAATAAACCAGATCACTTCTAGCAACCAAATTTGGTCAGCAGGTTAATCACACTCTTCTCTATCTCCAGTGATTTTTACCAAATTTTATCAATTCAATAAGTGTCCCAAACAAATGTTTAGGATTCACCAAGGCAGAGTATATTTCTCCCTGCAGACAGTCTATTTGATATTTTGCCAGAATTAATCCATCAATCACCTTCTCACCAAAATTTACCAGATCCTGGATTAGATTGTGAACTATTTACAGTAAAAATTTCAAAGCTTCTTTCACAAAACTTGCACATAGGATAATAGGCCCAAGCTCACTGACTCAGACTAGTGCACTGCAGAAAACTGTGTTACTAAGCTTTTTCACCTTTTTACCCCAGTAAAATCATAAGTCTTTTGGCCTTGGAAATTGGCACAGCTGTAGAAAACGTGTTCCTGCACTCACAGTAATTTTACCACATTTTAAAACCCAGTGGAGGATGGGAAAACCGGGGTTCCAAAACAACTCAAGCCCACAGCTCTCAGACTTAGCTTCTAGATGGTGCCCTCCTCTTCTGTCACTGCCAAGTGGGACCCACAGCTACCCTGGACCCACCTGCCAGCTGCAGCACCGCTTTAGCTCACTCACATGCCCGGGAATGCTGCCACGCCACATCTCACGCGTCGACACTGCCCAGAGCCACCATGGCCGACCCGCTCCACGTCAAGCTCCACCTTTTGGACTGAAAACTCGCCATAGACATCTCCTTCTCGACCACATCGCATTCTCCAAAGAAACCCCAGACTTCCACCACGGGATAACCGGCCTCAACTTCATCTTCCCCGGCGCCAAGAGTGTTTGACAGAAACCGAGCTAGCTCTGGTGAACTCCATCCTATTCCCTCTACCAGAACATTCTGTAAACCTCCTGATCTTTCCATTTTTGTACTTGGAAGTCTTAGGATCGCTGGCCGAAGCCGCCGTGCCGCTACCGTGCACTGCCTCTGATACGAAGCGCCGCCGCCGGCGTCGCCTCGCCGTTCTGGCCGGCACAGGAAGTCCCAGCCCGAACCACCGCGCCTCCAGCGTCGCCTCGCCTCCAGGAGACCGCCAACCAGAGGTATTGCGCTGCGAAGCCCCGAGCAGGGAGATCGGCCGTTGTCTTCCTCCTCTCCGGCCGACCGCCACCGCCGTCGATTTCTTCTTCTCCAGTGAGCCCCGCTCTGATTCTTTGCATTCCTGCCATCTCTAGGGGATCTCTAACACGTTGGACATCTTCCCTTGGGAGCTTGGCGAACGAATCGAGCTGCCGCCGTCGTCCAGATGATTTCCGCCGCTGCCGAGCCGTCCTCGACGTCGCTGCTGCTGCGCCGACTCTGCCGGACCCCGCGTGACCGCTGGTGAGCCCCCTGGAGCCCTTTAGAAGCACTTGCATGCACTAAGTTGCCCCAGGTAGAGTCGCTAGTCGATTTGCCGCAGCATCCCGACGTACTCTGCTGCCTGCGCCGCCCTCGTCGTCGATTCCAGCCACCGCCAGCGATGAGACGACCACCGAGGTGTTCGCCATAAACTCCTCCATCTTTTCTCTGTTGGACGCTACCCGAGCCGCGCCGCCGTTCGCCGCCGGCGCCGGCGAACAGAGCCCGCGGCCATGCCTGACTCGCGCCTCCCCTGCCCTGTCTCTCTGTTATATGGGCCCGGGTTAGAAGAGAAATAAGAAAAGAAGAGAAAATTTGAAAAAGGATTAACTGATTTATTTTCCAACTGAAAAATATGTAAACTTTGTAAATCCATAACTTTCTCACTTTAACTCATTTTTGAGTGAAACCAATTTTTTTAATTTTTTAAATTTGTGAACTTTAATACTGTCAAATAAAATAATACCACTTCTGTACAAAAAATGCTTATAAAATAATGTGAAGCAAAAATACCTTTTTTGTGCCTAGAAAAACTTGAAATAATTACCATAAAATCCATTATAAATTATTTTTGAGGTGAACCCAATGTATATGGATTCATAAAAATGTGGGTTTTAATTTTTTAAAATAAAAAGTGAGAACTTCTGTGTGGAATTTTTCTCTAAAAATGGAAATATCTATTGTATACATCTTTATAACCTAGAAGTTCATAAATTTCTAGAAAATTCATCCTAACTGCTAAAAATGTGAAACCACTTTTGTTTAACTCAGAAAATTGTAACCTTTATTGTGGATAATTTGTATTTGACAAAACTACCTCTCAAAATAAGCCTAAGTATTTTTCTAACCTTTCTTTTTGATAAACTTGTAAAATTCACAACTAAATCATCTTAAATCAAATTTCAGTGAACCAAATTTTGTTAGAACCAGTAGGTTATACACTTTCACCTAAAAATGATCACACAAATAAAACTTTAATGGGAAATGCAAGTTACCCCTAATACACTAGGGTGATACACAAATAATTCCAAATTTGCCATTTTCAGTGTATATGGCTTATTATTTTTGTATCTCCCAAACCAGAGATGCAAATCACTTGGTTCTTTTTTCTAAAATCTTGTTAGGACATGCCCTACCTTCTGTTTTTATCGCATAATTTTTAGAGCACGTTGCATATGCATGTCTATTTCGATCTCTTATTTGCATATTGCTTCTTATCGATAGATTCTGAGGATACGAAGTACGTGGAGGCTAACCCAGAGCTTGAGAGTGACCCATCACTGCAGCAAGGCAAGCATCTAAAGCAAGAATCTAAGTATAATGAACCTATATTTTCAATAAATTGTTTTGTTTGCGAAAGCAATATCTATATGCATGTTTCGGTCTATTTAAAATGGGAAAACGGGTAGAGTCAATGTTACCCAATTGTATGCATTTCCTTTTCTTGATTATTGATACCATATTTTTATCTTGTCACCCCTGGTTAAGGACTTTGGGATACTTTTATTTTACCGAATGTTTAGCCATGCTTAATTCTAGACTTAGAAAAATCCGATAGATGGAGCTATCGGTTCAAAACTAGTTTATTGCGAATGGATGGGTTAAAATCTGAAAAGAATAACCTCTGATTCATAATTAAGAATATGTTTGACTTGGATGGATGATAGGGTGATGACGGGATGGTGTTTCCCTGATGCACGTAGCTCCGTCTAGGTCGTTAAGGACCGAACATGTTGACGTCTATTCAAGCACCCTACGTACTTTCACACGCTGGTATGGGACGGCATAACTAAGTAGCACGGGAGGCTATGGCCATCTACGCCCGTCCATCAGTCATGAGGAGGGATTTTCTTTGGAGGACCTCGAGCGCGCCTGGCTTTGGCCGGAGGTGCCTCCCGTGACGGTGAGCCCGCCTTAGTCACCACACACGCATGACTAAGTCGTCGGGGGCCCAGACGTGGTTTAGGTGGTTGGTGCTAAGTGTGCAAAAGGTTTTGTTGTGACCTCTAGTCCGCACTCAATGTGTAGAATGTGGGTACAGATATGTACGGATCAAACTAGAGTGCAGCCGTTTGGCTTCTATCACATCGTGTGGGTAAAGATGTATACCTCTGATCAGAGTAAGAACTATTCGAATAGCCGTGTCCACGGTTACGGACGACCGCTTGATGTGTTCCTCAGTCATGTTAGCATGAAACTTGGGATATGTGATTATGGGATTATGTGGTTATATCATGACTTAGATAGTCATGGATGGATGGGTTTTATAAAAATCTTTGATGTTAAATAAGACTTGGTTTAGTCATAAAAGATGATATGCTTGTGTCGCATAATGGTTTGGGCAATGGTGGCCCATAGATGATGATTAGAGCATGGTTTGTGCTCATTCTTATTTATATTTCAGAACTATAAGCTTGCTGTCCTAAATTTTCAGATTGAGCTATTTTACAAATGCTTATGTTTTAAATATATTACTTGCTCAATAAAATTATCTTTATGCAAATTCAGGTTGACATAGCCATACTCCTTGATGTAGAGACTAGCATTATTCCTTTGTTCTATTATTATTGTATAAGTCTAGCTGAGTACTTGTGTACTCACGCTGCATCTTTTAGGTGAGGACAACGATGACACTAATGTGGTCTACTATTATTCCACCGAGGGTGGCGAGGATAATATGTAGTCGAAGTTAAGTTCTATCCCCAATCGGTTGCCCTGTGGTTTGGTATGGCACCATTGGTTTTATCTTTTATGTTTATATTTTCTGCTGCTATCTTTTGTGTCACTTTGTGATGAATTAGGGTGTGAACCCTCTATGTAATATATACATAACTCTGCTGCTCGTTTATCCATATTTAGAGTACTTGTGATGCTTATCAATTGCTTGCGATGAAAGTGTGAGGCTAGTCGCTTTCCTGGAGACTAGCTGAACATGAGTATGAGTTGTGTAGAATTGAGATGGTTGGGGGATAGCTATTGTGGTTCGAGTCCTCTGGGGTACGTATCGTGTTTGGTCGCCACCATCGAGTGGTTTGACGGGCGTATGATGGGGAGGACTGGCAAGCTATCCTTATGATTATCTCTTTTGTACACTTCTCGGCATTTTGGATTTGTATTATGAACGGGTAAATATTATGGCAAGGCTGCGCTGAGGATGGATAGTTACCGTACTTAATTGGGTTTTATTCGAGATCCCATCCATCTAGATATTTCGTGTTGTCATAATAATTACTCTCCATAATACACTTTCGGTGTGCCCACAGCAGGCGACGGCGGCACGACGGCGGGGAGGCGTAGGCGACGGCGGCAAGGAGGGGACGATGAGCAGGCTTAGCTTGCGGCCTCACTGGCGGCAGACAAGGGCGACAACCAGCGATGAAGCGACGAGGACAACGGCGACTCGGCCGTGAGGACGGGGCGTGGCATCCGGCAGGCAGGACGGCTATCGGCACGGCTGACGCGGCTAGGCGACGGCAACGGCATGGCTTGGTGCGGCGGTGGCATGGCTTGGTGCGGCGGCATCAACGACAGACCGAGCCAGCGGTAGAGGCAGGTGACGACACGGCGGGAGGAGGCGGCGCACGGCGCGCAGGGGCGTGGGGTGCAGCAAGGGCAGTGGCTCGCGCGGGGAGGCGGTGGAGCAGCTGCGGCGATCGGTGATGACTTGCGGTAACACGGCGACGGCCGGGTGGCGAGGAGGCACAGAGGACGCTGACGATGTTGACGACGCAGCGACCGGTGGGCGAAGCCAGGCAGCGGCGGCTTCGAGCGTCGGCGTTCTGCCTCAGGGCGATGCGCTGGGTAGCCGAAGGAGACGGTGGCACGGCGGCAGAGGTAGGCGACTGCACGGCGACGGCGGGGCTCGGCTAGGTGAGGGAAAAAGGAGAGAGATGCTAGGGGGTTCCAAATATGGGCTCGGCGAGGCGGAATCGTGGCCGAGGAGGCGGTTTGGAGCAGGAGTGGGCACGGTCATCACGGCGACGTGGGCGCGATAATGGCGGTGTCGTGGGGGAGAAGGAGACGGAAGGTGGAGGAGACTGGGTCCGGGACGGCGTGGGCCGGGCGAGCGAGGCCGAGGGCTCAGCCCAGGCATTAGCGGCGGCTCGGTTTGGTGACAACCAGAGCAGAGAGAGAGAAAAATGGAGAAGAAGATGAACAGGAGGGAGGAACCAGAAAGAAGGAGAGAAAAACAAAAGGAGAAAAGGAGAATTGGAAGAAAAATAAAGAAAAGAGAAAAGAAGGAGAAAAGGTGGGGATTTTTTGGAAATTCTACAAATTTAGAATTTTGATTTTTTTGGAATTTTGAGAAGTATCAAGGATATCAGAAATTGGGGAATTGTTCGGAATTTGGAGGGTCGCAAATGTTGGTATATATATATATATATATGGAAAAGTCAAAAACGTCGAAACACCTTTGGAAATCGAAATATTTTTTTGGAATCAAGGAGATTCAATGGAATTTGTGGAACTCTCCAAGTATAAGAATATTTCGGGAATTTCTAGAATATTGGAAGGAGTTAGCAGGAATATTCCGGAATCAGGAAAAATTGGGAATTTTTACGGAATCAAGAACTTGAGGAAAATGGAGGGTATTTTGCGTTGACCGAGAAATTAGGATATTCAAGGAATATATTTCACGGAGTTTGGGAAAAAATAAATGAACATCCAAAATATGGGGAATATTTTGGGAGTCGAGAACGGGGGAGGGAATTGTTTAGGAGACATTCGATCGCTCAAAATATCGGTATATTTTGGAGAATCGGAGCGTCAAGGAGGTTTCAGGGTTCTGGGAGTGACACAAAACCCTAGAAGAAAAAAGAGTCAGAGTTTACGATGAACGAGGAGATTTCAAAGGACTGAACCGAAACGACCCGAACAGGAGAAAATACAGGAATTTTATTATAGATTTATCTAATTACAGAAATGATCTTTGTCCCATTAAAATTAATTCTGGAGCTCCGAAAGTTCCGAGAAAATTTCAGCAAGCTTATTAAATCATGAGGAATTTACTAGAAATAAATGCCACCACAAAACACTAAGGGTTTATCATTATTATAAATACTTAAACGCTTAAAATATTCTAACAAAATCCTAGGAATATAAAAGCATCCAAGTATTTATTTAAAATTTTCATCTTGGGATTTTAATATTGGAAATTTCAAAATTTTATTCAAACACATTTCTCAAACAAAAATTTTCTAGCGTATTCTTGTATTTCGATTTACCAAAAATAATTTTTAACTAAAGCGATTTTTAGGGCATGACACAAAGGCTCTACTCCTACTCAGGAATCACGTCGACTACGCGAGTAGCAAGAGGAGGAGGCCCACTGTCGATGTTTTACACCAGCAATATGATTATAGGGCTACCCAGCAGATGGAAACTCGGTGGATTACAAAGGACCATGAGAAGATTTATACTGGTTCAGGCCCTCGATGTGAGGTAATACCCTACGTCCAGTTGTGGTGTTGTTTCATTGAGGATTTGTGTTGGTCTGCCCTCATGGGGTGCCCTGCCTCCCCTTATATATTGGGGGCCAGGGGTACAAGGTAGGAGTTCCAACTGGATTACGGCCAAGGGATTTCCTCTTGCCCGACTAGGACTGTATATTCCTTATCGTACAAGGTAAAGTTCTGTCGGGTGCTACTGTATCTCTAATTACAAGTCTAGGCCCATCCTCTGTCCGAGTGGACCATATGCTTGTCTTGAGGTACCCGGGGCCCATGGCCTCCACAGCAGCCCCTGAGACCTTCATAATTGAGTCACAGCTGATGCCGAGTGCTCATCCTCCACCGTGAAGATTGCCCGAGTGCATTTGCTCCCGAGTACTCTTGTGTCCAAGTGCTTCTTCTTTTGAGTCCTGCTTCATGCCAGCTGGCAGCGAGGCTATGAGGGCTCCATGTAGATGTATAAATATGTGCACCGAATAGGTGCACCTACTAGTATATGAGATTCTTCGGTATCATGTCAACCGGGATAAACTTTACAGTCTTGCCGAGTAGGGAACTACTCGTATGTAGGACTCTTCGACTTCATGTCAGTCGGAATGTGTGTTTATAGTCTTGCCGAGTAGGATGCTACTCGTATATGGGACTCTTCAGCATCATGTCAGCTGGAAAGGGGGTTTATAGTCTTTCCCGAGTGGCGTCCCACTCAAGAATTAGACTCCTCCGCATCATGTCAGCGGGAATGAGAAATTTATAGTCTCTCCCGAGTAGTGCACTGCTCGAAAGTTAGACTCTTCAGCGTCATATCGGCTGGAATAATGTTGCTCATGGCAACTGATGGCCACGCATGTAGGCCGAGTACCACTTTATGAAAATAAATCCATGGCGTGGTCAGGTGTACTCGAAAGAGTTATCTGCATCCCCAATTTTAATGAAGACCAGCTTGTGATCCATGTAAGGATATATCTTCGAGACCTGGTGGATAAAACAGATACCCAAACATATATGTTTAGCAATAAGGCTCTTATGAAGCATATCTATTTACCTTATCAGCTCCTGTTAGTAGCACCAGCGCTATAATTTCAACTCAGCCTGCGGGCGGCCCACATGGAGCATGCTACTGTAGGAACTCATATCTTGGTGGCTGCTACCAAATATGCCGGTCTGAACCGACCTACTCAGCATAGCTCTATAGAAGGCATCCATCGCATGTCAGGACGAGTACTCAAGCATCGGTAACCGCAATCAGCCAGAGGAATCCTTGTCTGCAAGCCTTTCCAATTTATGCTCTGGATGTAGCCTGGTTGCCACAGATGCCTGAGTAGGTATATTGCAGAATTTGCTTGCCCTCCCCAGGTGTGACGCAGTGCATGAGAATTCTGGATTTGCTTTGATGACATAGGTCTTCTCTGACTTCGGTAAAGCCTGATAAGGTACCCGAACCTTGCATTAGCATAGGAGGATTCGGATCTGGCGATGAGGGCCGTACCCTACCAACAGAGTTATGGCCAAATAAGGTACCCAAATCTCGTAGGAATCCGGCTGGCGACACCTCGATTGGGGCGTACCAACTCGGCGAAGTTGCACCCGAGCCCCGACTAGTGCCAGAGGTCGGTTGTTAGCCGAATAAGGTACCCGAACCTTGCATTAGCATAGGATTCGGCTGGCGACCCTCATGGGCCGCACTTTACCCAGAGAAGTTGTGACCAGATGAGGTACCCGAACCTAGCATTAGTGTAGGATTTGGCTGGCGACCCTCATGGGGCGTACCTCACCCAGCCAAGTGGTATCTGAGCTCCGACTGTCGCCGGAGGTGGGTTATTGGCCCACATGGGGCGTAGCCGGGGAAGATGTCATCCCGACTAGCGCAAGTACTCGGTCAGTAGCTCTCGTGGAGCATCCCGAGTATATTTTGGCAGACTTGTCCAGTCCCTGAGCGTAGGAGATAGGCTCGCAGCCCTGAGTTCCTGTCACGCGTATCCGGAGCGGGCCCAGCACTATAAAGATACCGGATGAGTAGCATCTGATTATAAAAACAATCACCCGAAAAAAATGTATTTCAATATATGTAATACGTGTTCTTCCTCTTACTGATATTAATTTTCTCCGAGTAGTTGACGCCCTTACGTTTAAGCACTCTGCCCGACTAATCATAGCCCCCTAGCGTCGGGAGTTGGCTCATGGCTCTTTCCCAGACACGCGTTTTGGGTGACTTGAGTTCGTCTTTCATGGAGCTAAGTTTCACGGATCAGGATTTATGCTACTCGAATACTTTTGCAATCATTTAAGAGAGAAAGACAGAAAAAAGTGCAGCTTGTGCACCTATTAGGTGTAAGCGGCTGCAGCAATGGATGAGGCCAAACTGAAGAACTGTTTATCAGAGAGCGACTTAGCTGTTTCGGTATTTGGGAGTAGGGATGCCATCCTTGTGTTTGGGCTTTTGAGCCCCCGAGCTTGTCACTTGTTGTCCTGATAATCTTCAGTTGTTGAAAGTCGAAGACGGTTGTGACCGACTGCCACAATGAAGCCGTCTGACTTGTGTTTGCGACTCCCGACTTTAGTCAGGACCGCGTCGTTGGTGCCCTCCCGCTTCTTTTGTCAGGGTGCCTTCTTGTCATCGAGGGCCTCAGCCACAGTGTCAGCCAAGTCGGCGTACTTGTTCGCCATGTGAGAATAAAGCCTTGACAGAGTTAGGAGGCCCCGCGTGTATTTGTCGATGAACGAGGTGTTTTTGACTCCTTTTCGAAAGGCGGCGATGACGACCTCATCCTTGATCATTGGGATTGAATTCTTCTTCTCAGAGAACCTCTTGATGAAGTCACGAAGAGACTCGTTCTTCCTTTGATGTAACTGATACAGGTCGTATTCGGAGGATGGCCTCTCGTATGTTCCCTGGAAGTTGGCGATGAGGCGTTCCCGGAGTTCTCCCCAGGAGTTGATGATTGATTGCTTGGGAAGTCCTATTAGCCATGTCCTCACTGAGTCGGCTAAAGCAATTGGGAGGTAGTTAGCCATGACTTTGTGATTTCCTCCAGCTACCCGGATTGCCAGAGTGTAGACCATGAGCCAGGACTCGGGATTGGTCTTGCCGTCGTATTTGTCGATGCCTGTAGGCTTGAAACCCGACGGCCAGTCGACCTGTTGTAGCTCCTGGGTGAAGGCCGGTATGCCTTCGTCTTCATGAGGGCTCCGACTCCGAATACGGCGGCGAAACCGCTCATGGTGGAGGCCGAAACGCTTGTTCTTGTCTTCCAGTTGGCGTTGCACATCTTCTTCTCGTTCACGGCACCGAGCGATGATGTCTTGCCGAAGGTCGCGCTGTAGTCGGTCTCGGATGTCCTGATCATCCCGGCGGTCTCGGTTGCCGAGTGACGCCTGACGTGCCTCCGTATGTGGTTGACTGGAGCCAGCCACTCGGCGTCGCTTTGAGGTAGATGAGACTGCCGTTGGGGATGTCGACCGGTTGGTCGGTATGAGGGTATCACCCGACTGTTGGTGCTGCTGACATGCAGCAGCGGTAAGCATGGCTTTTATCCTTGCGATCGTCGGGGTGGCCTGGTGATCAGGCTCGAACTGGAGTGTATCCAGTAGAGTCGCAGCGGCCACAATGTTCTGTTGAGGAGTAATGAAGACGTCGTGGTCGCAGACTCGGGTTTGGAGGATTTGTTGCTGTACAGTCTGCCCGGCCCTGCGTAGAGCGTCATGCCGGCGTCTTGCTTCTTCCTCTTGTTGCTCTCGCAGTTGGCGTGCTTCCTCCTCTTGCTGCTCGTGTAGTCAGCGTGATTCCTGAGTAGGAGTAGATTCTTTGGATGCCATGAAGATTTCTCGTGGCGAGGAGAAGCTTGCCGAATTGCTATTCGACTTAGAGTCGGAATCCGACTGAGAGTCATAGTCCGACTGAGAGTCATAGTCAGAATAGTTGATGGGGGTGATTATAACTCCAACCTCCCTAGATCTGATCTCGAGCGGCTCTAGGCCGTATCCGAGTCGAATTCCAGGGGATCGGGTTTGCTGCGTTGGATGTTGTCTGAAGATATCCGTGGCGTTGCCTAGTCTGTATGGGAGATTGACGATGTCTTCCCTTCTTAGCTCGATCTTGGCCGGCTCAAGGCCGAGTCCGAGTCGAACACCGAAGGAAAGAGTTATCCCAAGACTCGGACAAGATGAAGATTGCCGCAGCAAGTCAATGAGGGTTGCTGCAGCATTGTGTGGACTGACTGGCACGGAGTCGGCCAGTTCCCTGGTAGATTGGATCGAGTCCGAGTCGGCCAAGGTGAGATTGCCGATCTGGTCGGCGACGAAGTCGAGGCTTCCAAATGCAATTGTATCTCCGGGGGAGAGTTTGCCGCCGTCGACTCCGGTTGTTGGATCCATCGAGCTTGTAGATGTAGATCGCACCAAAGCCCCTACCTGGCGTGCCAACTGTCGATGTTTTACACCGGCAATAAATATATGGGGCTAGTCGGCGGATGGAAACTCGGTGGATTGCAAAGGAACACAAGGAGATTTTATACTGGTTCAGGCCCTCAATATGAGGTAATACCGTACGTCCAGTTTGGGGTGTATTCCTTTGAGGAATTATGGTGGTGATTCTGGTGAACCAACTCAACCTACCCTCAGGGGGCGCCCTGCCTCCCCTTATATATTAGGGGACAGGGTTACAAGGTAGGAGTCCCAACCGGATTACGGCCAAGGGATCTCCTCTTAGAGATATAACGCACCCAACTAGGACTCTGTTTTCCTTATCGTACAAGGCAAAGTCTGTCGAGTGTGGCTATATCCCTAATTACAAGGCTAGGCCCATCCTCTATCCGAGTGGCCCATATGCTTGTCATGAGGTACCTGGGGCTCATGGCACCCACATTTGCCTTCTATGGATTGGAGTTGGTGAATCTGAATCCCAACTCAGTCTTGTAAATTTCCATATTCGTAACTCTTTGCGAGTGTTTCTTGGGTGTGGAGCCCCATTTGAATCTTTTTAGACATTTGTTCCACATCAAGCCCTAGCCCTCCAAGAGCAAGGTCTAGGTGATTGGGGGGGCTGGTATCCAACTCAGAAGTGAAATGAAAAGGACATATCTTCATCTTCCTCTGAAAACTTCCTTGAAAGGTTGGAATAAGGAGTGGTTCTGCTGTTCTGATCTGGAACCCTCCCTGCCTCCATTTTTTGGTTTGCCTCCGGTGGTTTCGTCTGATTGGTCATCAGAGCCAACTTTTGAGGAGATGGGCTAGGTGCATCAATTGCTTGAAAGACTGGAGAAACTGAAGAGCACCGTTCTGATCGGTCCCTGGGTGGCCAGGCATTACCTGACCCAGCACATCCAGCCACTAAAGCTAAGAAGCCAATTTTGCTAGTGATTACTGGGGGAAGACAATCCCGACCGAGAAAGCCGAGATCTGGCTGACATGCACAAAGTGACCGAAGTGCTGTTCAGTTATTTCTCCAGTGGGGTGATTGAAACCGAAGATGCAAAGCACTTCGTCGCGGCCTTCAGCCAAAAACGGCCTCGTCCAGAGGTAACCCTTGCTGTTCATCTGTGATGAAATGCCTGTAAACTTGTATTCTTGATTGCTTCTGCGATATGTGATGTGCATTGTTGAACTACTTGCAGACGTGTAAGGAGTTTGATGATGACTCCCGAACGCTGTCAGCCATGAAGTCGAAGAAGAGGCCGAGAAGTTCTGTTGCCCAGCCCGACTCCAAGAGAGCGGGGAAGAGGCCTATTGTAGATCAGGGCAAGAAGAAGTTTATGAGGGCCGAGTGCCGCAGCCGGGAGTCTGAAGATAAAAGACACCGCCAATACGGCCTCCAGGCCACCAAGTCCTAGACCGGGACCAGTGCAGTCGAGCTCAGCATCATCGAGCCCAATAAGAGTGCCGCCGAGTACAAGGTCGGGTCAAGTGTCGTTGGGCTCAGCAACACCAAGCCCAAGGATGGCACCGCCGAGTACCCGAGTGCCCTAGCCAGCCACGCTTGGAGCGGGACCAACTAAGACAAAAATGCCATCGCTGACTGCCACGCCATCTAGCCCGACAGCTGGCAGTAGTTTACCGCCAACATCAGGAGCCCCCAGGGGCAAGCTCAAGTTCTCCAAGAGGTATGTGACTTTGAGTCCTCTGGAAGTCCTATTCAGCATTGTGGTGTGTTGATATCCAACTTGTCGTGCAGGAAGCGCACCAACATCGATCTCAAGGAAACCACACCGGCTGCTCCTGTTGCAGAGCCGTCCCAAGTCGGACTAGCACCCGCAAGCGTATCTGCTGAGCCGATGTCCGTCTCAGTTACAGAAACCGAGGGCCGTCCCGACTACAGAGCTGCCGCGCTGGCCCGACCAAGGGGTAAATGTCGAAGCTGTTGCCCCAGCCCCTGAGCATGTCTCTAAAACCCCAGCAGCTGCTGAGTTGGGGGCCAGGACCCCATCGCCGTCCATATCGTCGTCGTCGTCTTCAGAGAGGCCGGACCTCCCCAGGCTTGAGGCTCTTCCTCGCAGATTCCCGAGGACATTCCGCTGGGTAGCCCCCGACGGAGCCCTGAAGAGTTACAAGCATGATGAAGTCGCGGCGGAGAAGGAGCTCGAAGACTTGCTTTGCACCGCAATCGCTGCGTCCCGGGGGGTCTAGGTATGACTTTCGCCGCATTGGAGTCTTAGTAGTCTTCCTTGCATGAGTGTTCTGATACTTGACTCTACTTCGCTCTGTCTTTGGTTTCGAGCAGAAGACTGTTGACCGCTCGAAGCAAATGAACGAGGTCCTGACCCGGCTTGCCCCCAGCTCCAAGAATTGGACCAGCTCCGGGCCTTAAACGCCAAAGTGGAACAGTGCAGCCAGGAGAGGGAATCTTGGCTGATGGGAGCCGTTAATCAGCTCAGGAACGAAAATTGGGACCAAGCCAAGAAGATTGGAAGTAAGTCTCCCGAATACGTCTTCCTGACGAGCCTTAGTATATTTCTCTAGCCATGCTGTTTCCCGACTGCCCAGTTGTGACTTGACTGCAATGTTGAGTACTTGACTGTTCTGATGTGCAGCCCTCGAAGCCAAGCTGAAGACCTAAACAGAGGGAGAAGCCAAGCTGGAGGAGGCCGAGAGAGACAAGGCCGGGCTTGAAAAAGACAGGGCCGACTTGACAAGGGCCAAGGCCGAGCTTGAGAAAGAGAAGGCTGACTTGAAGAAGGCCAACGCCAAGCTCGAGAAGGAAAGGTTGAACTAGAGAAGGCCAAAGCCAAGTGGGAGGCCGACTACGAAAGTAAGTCTTCCCTCTGACAATGACCTTAACCAATCCATTGAGTGCTCTGTCTGCAGTGTTGCCTAACAACTTTACTTGTCAATGAACACGGGCAGCTGCTAGAGCCAATGCCCAAATCTAGTTTCAGGCTTTCACAGAGGAGATAAAGGTTGTCAAGGAGTCACAGGAGATCCTTGCCGATTCCGCGAAAGGGCTCCTTGACATCATGGATCCTCACTACGTGGGAACCAGCTCCAACACGATCTCCCAAGTGCAGGCGCACCTTAACGAAGCATCGAGTACCCTGAAGAGGTACTCGGATGAGCATATTGTTGTCGGCGTGGCCCAAACCCTGGCGATGACCAAGTCAATCTACCCTAGGGCAGATATTGAGGCCATTGGAGAGGGATTCGCCGAGGAGACGACACCTGAGGAGGCACTGGGGTTGATAGCCCAGGCGAGGCCGACTGCAGAGGTGATCACCTGAGACCTAGGTATGAAAGAACAGTCCATCATGCAGTCGGTGTATATAAACCTTTTGTAAGGACATGTGTAAATATATGTGCAATGCCACCAAGCTCTAAGTTGTTACTCAGTTATCATTAGCTTTACCCGACTATATGGTAAACGCTGAGTTAGTCTATAGGAACTTAATAAAATCGTTCACCGCAGAAAGCTGTACTCAGGCTAACATGACAAAGTCGTTGCAAAACTTCATAACTTAAGTAAAAAAGGCTCGTATATTATTGACAAAGCATATATAATACATGCAGCCCCCAACTCACTACTCAATTCAAACAAGCGGCGTAGTGAGTCAGAGAAAAACTGTACACATGGGAAAGTGTAAAACATAGGTATAGAAAGGACGTAGCTGTTCTATATTCCATGAGTTGCTGACGAGGGCACCGTCTTCGGTCTTCAGTCGGTAGGCGCCTGGCCGTGTAACCTCGGCTATATTGAACGGCCCTTCCTATATTGGGGATAGTTTAAGCCTGTCTTTGGTGGTTTGTATTTTTCTCAAGATGAGATCTCCGACCAAAAAGACACAGCCACGGACATTGCGACTGTGGTTGCGACGGAGGCCTTCAAGATACCTTGCTGACTGAATTGTTGCGATATCCCTCGCTTCTTCCAACTAATCTAGTTCGACCAATTGGGTGTTGTTGGATTTATCTTCTGAGTAAGCCCAAACTCACGGAGAGTCGAACTCTAACTTGGTTGGTAACACAGCCTCAACACCATAGACCAAAAAGAAAGGGGATTGCCCCGTTGCCTGACTAACCGAGGTTCTTAGAGACCAGAGAACAAATGGGAGTTCTTGTACCCACCGGCCATGTATGGTTGTAGGTCGGTCGAATATCTAGCCTTGATACCTTGTAAGACCATGCCATTGGCACGCTCGACCTGCCCATTGCTCCGCGGGTGTGCCATAGATGCATAAAGATCTTGATGCTGAAGTCATCACAGAAATCTTGAAAGACGCCGCCCATGAACTGAGTACCATTGTCTGTGATGATGCGGTTAGGGACCCTGAATCGATATAATATACTCATGATGAAGTCCTTTGCTCATGCTGCTGTTATGGTAGCAATGAGTTTTGCCTCAATCCACTTCGTGAACTTATCCACTGCGACGAACAAGTGTGTGAACCGTCCTAGCGCTTTCATGAAAGGACCGACCATGTCAAGCCCCCATATTGCAAAGGGCCAAGAGATTGGGATTGTTTGGAGTTCTTGGGCTGGGAGATTCGTTTGTCGTGCATAGAACTGGCAACCCTCGCATGTGCGAACTATGTCTTTTGCATCTATTACTGCTGTTGGCCAGAAAAATCCCTGCCGGTATGCCTTTCCGACTAACGTCCTAGATGCGGCATGGTTTCCACATATGCCTGAGTGGATTGATTGCAGAATCTGCTTGCCCTCCTCAGTGGTGACGCAGCGCATGAGGACACCAGATGCGCTTCTTCAGTATAGGTCTTCTCCGACGACTAGGAGACTCTTGCTTTGACGTTTGATCTGTTCAGCTTGACTGTGATCTTCTGGGAGTTCATCGTCCAGGAGGAATTTGAGAACAGGAGTCTACCAATCTTGACATATGTTCAGTACTTTGTCCGTTGCCGGGGTAGGTTCGCCTCCCGACTGCTCTAGTACTGGTTTCTTCTTGACTGATGGCTCCATGAGTTGCTCAACAAAGATCCCTGTTGGGACCGCTTCTTGCTTGGATCCCATGTTTGTCAATTTGTCTGCAGCATCGTTATATTGTTGTAGGACATGTGTTATCTAAAGCCCGTCGAACTTGTTTTCCAGCTTCCGGACCTCCTGACAGTATGCCACCATGGTATCGTCGGGACATGTCCAGTTTTTCATGACATGGTTCACCACGAGTTGTGAGTCTCCTCGCACAACCAGTCGGCGGATGTCGAGTGATATGGCGATGTGGAGCCCGTGGATGAGTGCCTCGTACTCAGCAACGTTGTGGGAAGCCGGGAAGTGGATCTGGAGGACGTACTTGGGTTTTTCACCGGTGGGGGATGTCAGTACGACACTGGCCCTGGCGCCGCCAATCTGTAGAGAACCATCGAAGTACATTGTCCAGTACTCTAGCTTTGCTGTTGATGTAGGCATCTGAACTTCTATCCATTCGGCTACGAAGTCGGCTAGAGCTTGTGATTTGATTGTTGTCCGTGGCTGAAAGGTGATATCAATCGCCATCAACTTGAGCGCTCATTTAGCGATTCGGCCGGTGGCCTCGCAATTATGTAGGACATCCCCGAGTAGATACAATCTGACCACCGTGACTTGATGCACTTGAAAATAGTACACCACCTTCCGGACAGTCATGAGTAGGCTGTATAGCAGCTTCTGGACCTGCGGATATCTCATCTTTGAGTCGGCTAGGACCTCACTGACAAAATAGTAGACTGGCTTTGCTTATGTCAATGTTTTACACCGGCAATATGATTATAGGGCTAGGTACTCGGCAAGGGGAAACTCGCATGGATTGCAAAGGAACACAAAGGAGATTTTATACTGGTTCATGACCCTTGATGGTGAGGTAATACCCTATATCCAGCTGGGTGTTTATTCCATTTGAGGATTTGTGTCGATATACAATGATCTCGTGCCCTCAGGGGGCGCCCTGCTCCCCTTATATACTAGGGGATAGGGGTACAAGGTAGGAATCCTCAGCTGGATACGGCAAGGGATTTCCCTTCTTATAGATACATCTTACCTGGCTAAGATTGTATATTCCTTTTTGTACAAGGCAAAATCTACCGGGTACTACTATATCTCTAACTACAAGACTTGGCCCATCTCTATCCGAGTGGCCCATATGCTTGTGATGAGGTACCCGGGGCCCATGGCCTCCACAGTAGCCCCTGAGACCTTCATAGTTGAGTCACAGCTGATGCTGAGTGCTCATCCTCTATGGTGAAGATTGCCCGAGTGCATTGCTTCCTGAGTATTTTTATCTGAGTACGTTTCTTCCCGATCCTGCTTCATGTAGCTGGCATGAGGCTATGAAGGGCTTTCATATAGGTTATATGAGCAGTGTGCGCGCCAAATAGGCGCACCTATTAGGTGTAGCCCCCGACTTTGTGCTTAATTGTGAAGACAATTAAACATAAAGTCAAAAGATCTTTAACACTTATAGTATTCTCTCCAAGTAGTAATACTCTTGTATATGAGACTCTTCGGTATCAATGTCAACCGGAATATGATTTATAGTCTTGCCGAGTAGCATGTCTACTCATAATATGGATCTTCAGCTTCATGTCTAGCACGGAAAAAGGGGGTTTATAGTTCTTCCGAGTGGCGTCCACTCGGAGGATAGACTCCACTCAGTATCATGTCATCTAGAAAAGATATTTAATAGTCTTTCCCGAGTAGTGCACTATTCGAAAGTTAGACTCTTTCAGCAATCATGTCGGCTGAATAATTGATATGCTCAATGGCACACTGTTGGCGCAAGCATGTAGGTCCAGTACATTTTATGAAAATAAATCCATTGCGTGGTCAGGTGTACTCGAGAAAGATACATGCTCCATCTAAGTTTTTAAATGAAGACTAGCTTGTGATCCTTATAAGGATATATCCTTGATACCTGGTGGATAAGACAGATACCCAAACATATATGTTTAGCAATTAGGCCTTCATGAAGCAATATCTATTTACCTTATCGGTTCCTGTTGGTAGCACCCTGTACTGTGATTTTAACACAGCCACCGTACAGCCCATATTGAAACATGCTACTGTATAAATCATATCTTGGTGGCCTAGCACTTGACTATGTACGCCCAAGCCCATTAGTTTCGGCATAGGCTTATAAAGGCTGGGGGAGAGCAGAAAAATTCCCTCTACTTCCCCAAGCGACCATTGTTTACATCTTCCTAGCTCCGCACTAAAATTTCGCCACCCTCTCCGCTAGGGGTTCACCATTGTTTGCTCCTCCCCCATCAAAGCTGAGCGATTCCGCTTCCTTTGTCCATTCCATAGCCGCCTGACACACATTTCCCCCAAATTTCCTGTCCCGTTGACCATGCCGAAGGTTCTAGATTTCACCGGGGTGTCAGACAAGGGGTGGCCAACCTCGGATTGTAGCCGGTCAAAGCTGGAGAAGCTGGAGAAGTCGCTGCGGCTGCAGAGCCACGATATCATCCGCTGGCGTCCGGCTGAGGGTGAGTCAGTTCCAAATCCCCAAGCCGGCAAAACTATCGTTTTTTTGCCTTTTTTCTTTGACTGGGGTTTGTTTCTTCCGTCTCTGCGTTCCTCCGCCGTCTTCTTAGATTTCTATGAAAGATTGGAGTTGGTGAATCTGAATCCCAAACTCAATCCTGCAATCTCTTCTTTGTGACTCTTTATTACGAGTGCTATCTGGGTGTAGAACCCACTTTAATTTCTTTACGCACTTATTCCACATTAAGCCCCAACCTTCTAAGAATAGGGTCCAGGTAATTGGGGGGGGGGGGCTGGCCTTCAGTTGAGAGAGTGAGATGAAGAAAATTTATATCATCTTCCTTTGAAATCTCATTGAAAGGTTGGCATAAGGAGTGGTTCTACTGTTCTGATCTGGAACCCTCCCTGCCTCCATTCACCGGAAAGCCCCCAGCAGTCTCACCCAATTGGTCATCGGATCCAACCTTCGAAGAGATGGGCCAAGTGCATCAGTTGCTGGCAAGGTTGGAGAAATTCAAGTCGGCTGGCCTGACCGGCCCCTAGGTCGCCAAGCGCTTCCTGACTTGGCGCATCCAGCCACTCAAGCTGAGGAGCAAATTTTGCTAGGATTACCAAGGGAAGAATGATTCTTGACACTGAG
>RYFJ01004401.1:0-16874 GCA_003991445.1 Oryza meyeriana var. granulata
TGATTCCCTAGTTTCAAACGAAGGCAACCTTCCACGCCACTCCCCACATCTCCGCATCTCAAGCCCCTCGCCGCAAATGGCGCACGACCCCACCGCGCCCCTCAATCCAGTAGAATGAACCATTCGACCATGATCCTGCCTGCCCGAAACTCCTAAAACCTTCCATCCTCTCCTCTCCTTTCCCTCAAACCCAGACGCCTCCCGAGCTCCCTAGCATTCCCCCCATGCAAACTAGACCGCTGCCTTGCTTCGTCACCTCTAGCGCCTACCACCCCACGAGCCACCGCGACCGCCCTCGCCACCCCATCTCTGCCACTCGTCAGATGCCACCTGCACCCGATCCTCTTACACCGTCGAAGACCACTACCGCCGACGTCTACCGTAGCCTTCTGCCACCTGGGCTCGTTTTCCCTCAATCTCTTTCCATTCGCTCTAAATCCTTCCCTATCTTGCCAGACCTCCTCACCTCGTCCCACTCCTCCGCCGCAATCCTTCCAGAAACTGCCTTCACGTCTCCCTACCTCCGCCGCCCGCAAATCTCGCTTTCGCCACCGATTCACCGCCTCATGCATCGTAAGCCCCTCAGTGAAGCTCTCCCTCTCGTCCTCCTCTTACCGTGGTTCCCCATCTCCAGGGCCGAGTTCGCCGCAGTGACCACGTCTGCCGCCCCGCCGTTGGCCGCGCGTGCAAGCCTCTTCGTCCGGGCCGTCCAATCTGCTCGCAGATAACCGGACCGACTTGTGACGCCCCCACCCCTTCCCCTACCACATCGGCCCCCTGGGCCCGTCGCTCCTCGCCCACCGTGCTGCCATGTGCAGTATGTCCGCCCCACGAGCCACGGGACACGGTCCACCGCGCCTCCTCCCGTTCGCTTGACCGTGCGGCCCACCTATCGTCCGCTTCCGTCCGGAACGCATTTAAATCTTAATTTCAATAAATCATTAATAATTAAATTGCATTGGAAAACATAGGTAAAACTCATAATTCATAACTAATTCATACGAGCTCCGATAAACCATTCAAAATTGCATTAATCCAGAAAAATGCCAAGAATTCAATAAAAAATACTCAGCTTCAGTAATTGCCCACATTACTGTTTTTAATTATTTGTGCATGTCTTTAGAGAATTCGACAAAAAAAAAAAACAAAAAAAAAAACAAACCAGGACTTTCCGGGACTACGAGTCGCAGTTGATTACGTCACCGGACAAGCAATCCACTATAGTCTTTATCATTTTGTACCCTTTCCTAAAATGCTTTGTTATTTAAATAAATGCATAATCATATTCATGTAGAGATTATAACCTTTACCTTGAATATACTATCCTTAGTATTTAAACTTCCTTGTCACTTGTTAACAACATACAAGATACTATCTTGGATGCTTAGCACTTATTCACCTAGAATTAAATTTATCATTATGTGGATCGACTCAATGTCGAAATGAACTTTGATATTTAATGTTAAATTACTAAATTGACCTAAAATGGGTTCTGGGGCATGGTTTTCTGCGTCACCCATGAAATTAAGCCTGTTCATGGGAACCCCTAGGCAATTTCTCGTACTTTCTACAAGCCAGCAAGCAATGCCTTGTAGCATCTCTTCTCCCTCTCCTAGCACCGATGGTGGAGATGCTGATGGATTGTGTCACCGTAGGTGCATGCTTCCAGATCCAGTCGAGGATACTGCGAGTGGGATATCCTAGCGACAGGTGCACCTCAAGCTGTTGGATGGTTGGAAGTCTAGACTCCTATCACAGCCTCTCACCAAATGTGACACTGCAACAAAGGTTATGTCTTGTGGGTACATACACCTCTGATCAGAGGGTTAAATCTATTCAATACCGCCCCGGTTATGGCTTGTTCAGACCACCAGTAAGCCTCACCTAAACTTAATTAAAAACTAAGAACTGTATATCTCTTAATGGATGTTGGGCCTAGTTAACGTGCTTGTAACATTAATTCAGTGGAGGATTAATGTTGTTCAATTAATCAACCCTTTTTACTGTTTGCGAACTACTAATGTTTGCAACTGCTTTTATGCAAATAAAACTCTAGCCTATCCTTGCTCCTGCGCATTATGCATATTTGTGGTGCTTTGGTTGATACGGGGTGTACTCAGCTTTGCTCCTTTCCCCTCTCAGTGGTGAGTATGTCCAATGATGATCACCTAGAGACTAGCTAGCTCTGCCGTCAAGGTGCATATGGATGGAAGTTGCTGCCTGACCAGATGTTTTATAGACTCTATTTCCCTTCTCCGCCCTAGCATTTATGTACTATAATTTTACTCTGTTTGTAAACGCACTCTGTTATGGCAACTGGATTTGTGTACCCTGCTTTCTTGGACAGAGATTTATAATACACATGAATGCTTTCAAAATTTCATGGAAATTTCTGGCGTATATACATAAGGCGATATGGCGGCGGCAGACTCCGAGTTGATCCTGAGTTCGGGCTCAAACCCGAATCGTTTTACTCCGGGTTTTGAGGGGATTGGCGATGGGGATATAGAGGAGGATTTCCCCTCAACCAATTTGAGGAGATCACGAGTGGGGCATCCGATGTCCTTACGGGTGGTGGCGACTGCTCGAGCTTGAACTCGTCCTAATGAGAACGAAGACTCTGACAAGTGGGGTCCTCCTGTTGGCGAAGAAGGGAAAAAGAGAAAGAAAGATGGGCCGAGTTGGGCTGCGCGCATAGGAGAGAGAGGAGGGGAGCATGTGGGCCGAAATCAGCCCATGGCCCCGCGAAGAATTAAAAAAACCTTTTTTATTTTATTTATTTGCTGAATTGGTTTTCTATTTATTAAAAATACTTCCGTAGCTCAAATAATTCCCAAAAAAATCTAGGGACTACAAGAATTAAAGAAGTATTTAATAAAATTTCCTCCGGCCCATTTTATATTGAAATTCATTTGGGATTTTTATTAACCACTCCTTTAGGCTTTTAATTCATTTCTAGGAATTATATTTTCGTAAGTATTATTTATTAACTTATTTTTCGGGTTGACAAACTTACCCCCCTTAAACAGAATCTCTCCCCGAGATTTGAAGGAACTTGGCAAAGAGGTTGGGGTGGGTAGACTTTAACTCATCTTCTCGCTCCCAAGTGGCTTCATCCTCAGAATGATTGCTCCACTGAACCTTGCAAAAACGGGTTACTCGATTCCTGGTTCTCCTTTCCCTGGTTTCTAAGATACAGACTGGCTTTTCCACATAGGTTAAATCCTCCTGGATTTCGATCTGTGCAGGATTGGCTTCCACGGTAGGCACTCTGAGGCATTTCTTTAACTGTGAGACATGAAACACATCATGAATCCCTGCCATGGCCTAGGGTAACTCCAACTAGTATGCCACCTCACCCTTATGACTCAGAATCTTGTATGGTCCACAAAACGTGGTGCCAACTTTCCTTGGTTTGAAACTGATGAACACCTCGTAGTGGCGTGACTCGAAGATACACATAATCTCCCTGGTCAAAACTTAAATCCCTTCGGCGGTTATTAGCATAACTCTTCTGACAAGATTGTGCTACTCGTAACCTTTCTTGTATGATTTTCACCTTCTCCTCGGCTTCCCTCAAAATGTCAGTTCCGAAAACCTGACGTTCTCCCGTTTGATCCCACAGGAGCGGGGTACGGCACTTTCAACCGTATAACGCTTCATATGGAAACATCTGAAGACTAGCTTGGTAACTATTGTTGTAGGAAAATTCTGCATAAGGCAAACTCTTGTCCCAACTTCCACCAAAGTCTAGGTCGCAAGCTCTTAACATATCCTCTAGGATTTGATTGACACGTTCGATCTGACCATCCGTTTGTGGGTGATAAGCAGTATTGAAGTTTAAACGAGTACCCATCTCCTCCTGGAGTTTCTGCCAGAACTTTGAGGTAAACTGGCTCCCTCTATCGGATACAATTTTCTTAGGTACGCTGTGTAGACACACTATCGGTGCCATGTATAATTCTGCTAACTTGCTGCCAGAGTAGGTAGTCTTGACTGTGATGAAATGGGCCACCTTGGTAAGCCTATCGACCACTACCCAGATTGAATTGTATCCTGAAGATGTTTTTGGCAATCCAGTGATAAAGTCCATCCCTATTTCTTCCCATTTCCACTTAGGTACCTTCAATGGTTGCAACAACCCTACTGGCCTCTGATGTTCTGCCTTCACTCGTTGACATACATCACAAACTGCGACGTACTCTGCTATCTCTCGTCTCATACTGGCCTACCAAAACTTCTCCTTCAGGTCTTGATACATCTTAGTACTACCAGGATGGATAGAATATGGGGTGTCGTGAGCTTCTTTCATGATAATATCTTTCAACTCTTTGTCATCTAGCACACATATTCGCTCTCCTAACCATACTGTTCCCTATTCATCTTCAGAGAATCCACTGCCTTTCCTTTCTCATGTTCTTCTTGATCTCTTGGATATCATGATCATTGACTTGGGCCTCTCTGACTTGATCTATAAGCGTGGGTTGTGCCTCCAATGCAGCTACGAAACTTTTCTTGATGATTCCCAAACTTAACCACCCCAATGCTGCACATAACTCCCAAGGCAACTGTCATCCTGTGGAAGCATTGCAATAACTCTTTCTGCTAAGAGTATCTGCCACCACGTTGGCCTCGCCAGGGTGATAATGGATCCCAATATCATAATCCTTGATTAACTCCAACCATCTTCATTGGCAGAGGTTCAAGTCTGGCTGTGTGGGAGCCATGGGCCCCGGGTACCTCATTACCAGCACATGGGCCACTCGGATAGAGGATGGGC
The DNA here is from genome assembly GCA_003991445.1 of Oryza meyeriana var. granulata. NCBI lineage: Eukaryota > Viridiplantae > Streptophyta > Magnoliopsida > Poales > Poaceae > Oryza > Oryza meyeriana. Next base: position 4,781 of record RYFJ01004401.1, read on the forward strand.
CAGATCATGTAATTAGAGATAAGATAGCACCCGGCAGGCTGTGCCTTGTATAATAAGGAAACATAGCCTTAGTCGGATAGGATTCTATCTCTAAGAAGGAAATTCCTTGGTCGTATCCGACTGGGATCCTTACCATGTACCCCTGTCCCCTAGTATATAAAGGGAGGTAGGGCACCCCATGAGGGCACGCCAGATCATTGATCGCAAAACCACCTCAGAGGAATAACACCTCAATTGGACGTAGGGTATTACCTCACCTCGAGGGCCTGAACCAGTATAATTCTCCTGTGTTCCTCTGCAATCCATCGAATTCCAAGTCGCCGAGTAGCCCCATAATATTATTGCCGGTGCAAAGCATCGACAGTTGGCGCGCCAGGTAGGGGTGCGGCGAATTCTTCATCAACAGATTCGATGGATCCCATCAACGAAGTCAAGGGCTACAAGTTCTCCAATGGAGACACCATCACCTTCGGGAGTCTTGATTTCGTCGCCGATCAACTCGGCAATCTTTCCTTAGCTGAAGCAGATCCGATCTCGCCAGCTGAGGAACCAGCCGGCGTTGCGCCAGTCAGCCCCAGGGACGTCGCCATCTCCTTCGACGATCTACTACGACAGTCCCTCACATCGCCGGACATCGGGACAACTCTCTCCTTCGGCGTCCGACTCGCGCTAGGCCTTGAGCCAGCGTGGGTTAGGCCAAGAGGGGGAGAGATCGTCAATCTCCCGTACGGATTCGGTGACGGTGTGCATCTACAACCCGCGCAGCAGATCCGACCTCCAGCAATTCAGTTTGGACACGGTCATGAACCGTTTCAGATTGGATCTAGAGAGGTCGGAGTCGTCCTAACTCCGATAAACTACTCGGAGTCCGACACCAAGTCGGATAGCGGTTCGAGCACCAACTTGGACTCCACCTTGGCAAGCTTCCTCCTCCCCCGCGAGATCTTCATGGCTTCAACGCCACCTTCCGAGGTGCGCCGACTGCAAGAGGAGCAGCAAGAGGAGGCGCGCCGACTACAACAACAAGAGGAGGCCAACCGCCAAGCTCGCAATGACGGGCTACGACAGGCTGGACGAGCCGCCTAGCAGCAGATACTCCGAACCAAAGTCGGCGACCACGACGTCTTCGTCACGCCACAACAGAATGTCGTGGCCGCCGCAACTCTGCTAGACACGCTCCAGCTTGGGCCGGATCATCAGGCCACACCAACTATCGCCAAGATCAAGGCGATGATTACTGCTGCCGCCTGCCAGCAGCAAGAACAGTTAGGCAACACTCACATACCGACCCATCGGACGGGCTCTCCAGCGGCGGAGTCATCTGCATCAGCGCGACGTCGGGCAGCCGGCTCCACCCGGTAGCGCGAAGAGTCCCGCCAAACAACGCTCGGCAATACCAACTACGACAACCGGCGGCGTCGCCAATACGACCGCCGACCCAATCAAGACCTCCGAATGCGAATACAACGCGATCTTCGCCACACCATAAGCGCCCGGCGCGAAGAGCGCGAAGAGGATGAACGCCGCCGACTGGAGGATGAACACGAGTGCTTCGGTCTCCACTACGAACGGCTACACCGCCAAAACCGAAGCCCAAGTCCTCACGATAACGAAGGCATTCCAACCTTTACTCGGGAGTTACAGGACGTCCGCTGGCCAGTCGGCTTTAAGCCTACCGGAATCGAAAGTACGACGGCAAGACCAACCCAGAGTCCTGGCTCACCATTTATGTCCTAGCAGTACAAGCTGCTGGGGGCGACAGCAGAGCCATGGCTAACTACCTCCCAGTCGCATTAACCGACTCGGCGAGGACATGGTTGACAGGCCTCCCAAGGCGGTCGGTCGGTTCCTGGGGACAACTCAGGGAGCGGTTCATCGCTAACTTCCAGGGGACCTACGAGAGACCGGCTTCCGAGCACGACCTTTACTAGCTGCATCAAAAGAAGAACGAGTCTCTGCGTGAATTCATCAAAAGGTTTTCCGAGAAGCGCAATCAGATTCCAAGTATCAAAGACGAGGTCGTCATCGCCGCCTTCTGCAAGGGAGTAAAAGACGCCCCGCTCATCGCGAAGTTCACTCAGAAGCCACCATCCACTGTCCGGGCTCTTTTCGACATGGCCAACAAATACGCCGACTAGGCTGAAGCCGTCGCTGAGGCCTTCGACGAGAAGAAGGAGCCCCGACAAAAAGACAACAAGGCGAAAAGCCGACAACGAGCCGTCTCAGAATAAATCTGGCAGCCGCAAGCGGAAGTCGGACAACGAGGTGGCCAACATGGAGCGCAGTCGGTCCGCGGCCCAGCGGAACAACGACTATCAGAAAGTCATGAGCGGGCCTTGCCCATTTCACCCCAAAGGCCGCACGCGCCAAGGACTGCCACATGCTCAAGAAGTTTGCCTCCGAGCAAGCTTCATCGTCTGGGCGCCGACAAGGACAAAGACAAGCCAGACTCAGGCCCGTTGAGGATTTCCAGGATCCCCTAGCCGAACTCAACCACATCTTTGGGGGACCACTTGCCGTACGAATCCAAACGCAAGCAGAAGCTCTCCATTACGCGACATCAAACGGTCTCCACAGCCGACACCCCCCAATACCTGCGCTGGTCAGAAACGGCCATCACCTTCAATCGCGCAGATCACCCAGATCGGATTTCCCACCCGGTCTCGATATCACTCGTCCTGGACCCGGTCGTCAAAAATAGTCAGGCTGAAGAAAACCCTCATCGACGGACCGGGGCAGCGCGCTCAACATCCTGATCGCCAAGACTTTGGACGAGATGAGAATTCCTTCGTTCAGAACTACGGCCGAGTACTGCGCCTTCCATGGGATAATTCTCGGCTTATCATCAACCCCACTCGGCAGATAACCCCTTGCCGGTAACCTTCGCACGTGGACAACTTCCGTAAGAAAACATCTGCTTCGAGGTCGCCGACTTCGAGACCGCGTATCACGCGATACTCGGACGACCGGTCCCTCGCCAAATTCATGGCGATACCGCACTATATGTACATGGTGCTGAGATGCCCGGGCCAGCAGGAGTCCTCTCCTCCGCAGCGAAAGCTAAGCAAGCCTTCCCTGCGACAAGGAGAGTTGCGAACTGGCTCAAACATAAGAAGCGGCAGTCGGGCGCGACATCATCCGGCAAGCCGCTACACCTGAAGTCGATCAAGATCCAGTTCCGGCGAAAAAAGCAGCGAAGTCGGGAATTTCAGCGGACTCTGACACGAAGAAGATCCCCCTGGACCCTTCCGACCCCTCCAAGACTGCCTTAGTCGGGACCGGACTCGACCCCAAATAGGAAGACGCGCTCGTCACCTTCCTCCAGGCCAATAAAGATATCTTCGCATGGAAACCGTCCGACATGCCGGGCGTACCAAGGGAGGTGATCGAGCACGCCCTACACGTAAAGCCAGACGCCAAGCCAGTCAAGCAACGGCTGCGGCGCTTCGCTCAAGAACGCAAGGATGCTATCCGGGAGGAGATCACCAAGCTCCTCGCAGCCGGGTTCATTAAGGAAGTCTACCACCCGGACTGGCTGGCAAACCCAGTTCTGGTCCGGAAGAAAAACGGTAAATGGCGCATGTGCGTCGACTACACCGACCTCAACAAAGCGTGCCCCAAGGACCCATTTGGTCTTCCCAGGATAGATCAGGTGGTTGACTCCACGGCGGGGTGCGACCTACTCAGCTTTCTCGACTGCACTCGGGATATCATCAAATTAGCCTGAGGGAACAAGACTGTTCAAAAACATCTTTCATCACGCCGTTTGGAGCGTATTGCTATATCACAATGCCGTTCGGTCTGAAAAACGTGGGCGCAACTTACCAACGGGCTATTCAGCGCTGTCTGCACACCCAGATTGGGCGCAACGTGGAAACCTACGTCGACGACGTGGTGATCAAGACTAAGTCCAGAGAAGATCTCATTGCCGACTTGGAAGAAACCTTCCAAAACCTCCGAAGATTCAAGATGAAGTTGAACCCGGAAAAGTGCACCTTCGGAGTGCCGTTTGGAAAGTTACTCGGCTTCATCGTCTCGCATCGCGGCATCGAGGCCAACCCGGAGAAAGTTAACGCCATCAGGAACATGGCGCCCCCGACCAACCTCAAAGACGTCCAGAAGTTGACAGGTTGCATGGCGGCACTCAGCCGGTTTATCTCCCGACTGGGCGAACGGGGCATGCCTTTCTTCAAGCTCCTCAAAAAGGCGGACACCTTCAAATGGACTCCGGAAGCCCAACAAGCCTTCGAAGACTTCAAACAGTTCCTCACGTCACCTCCCACGCTGGCATCACCCTTACCCCAGGAACCGCTAATGCTATATCTGGCGGCAACCACTCACGTAGTCAGCACGGTGCTGGTAGTGGAGCGATCCGAACAGGGTCATGTTCAGAAAATACAACGGCCAATCTATTTTGTCAGCGAGGTCCTTGCCGACTCCAAAACGAGATACCCGCAGGTCCAGAAGCTGCTATACGGCCTACTCATCATAGTCCGAAAGCTGGTGCACTACTTTCAAGCACATCAAGTCACGGTGGTCACAGCGTTTCCACTCGGGGATGTCCTTCATAATCGCGAGGCCACTGGCCGGATCGCTAAATGGGCACTCGAGCTGATGGCGTTCGACATCACCTTCCAGCCACGGACAGCTATCAAATCTCAAGCTCTAGCCGACTTCGTGGCCGAGTGGACAGAAGTTCAACTCCCAATACCAACAGCAAAGCTAGAGTACTGGACAATGTACTTCGACGGTTCCCTACGGATCGGTGGCGCCGGGGCTGGAGTCATATTGACATCCCCCACTGGCGAAAAACTGAAGTACGTTCTACAAATCCACTTCCCGGCTTCCCACAACGTCGCCGAGTACGAGGCACTCGTTCACGGGCTCCGCATCGCCATATCACTCGGCATACGTCGACTGGTTGTGCGCGGAGATTCCCAACTCGTGGTAAACCAAGTCATGAAAGACTGGACCTGTCTCGACGATACAATGGCGGCATACTGTCAGGAGGTCCGCAAGCTGGAAAATAAGTTCGACGGGCTGGAAATCACACACGTCCTGCGCCAATACAACGACGCGGCGGATGAGCTGGCAAACATGGGATCCAAACGAGAAGCAGTCCCGACTGGAATCTTCGTCGAGCAACTTATGGAGCCATCAGTCAAGAAGAAACCGGCACAAGAGCAGTCGGGAGGCGAGCCTACCCCGGCTACCGACGAAGTGCTGCACATATGTCAAGACTGGAGGAGTCCTGTTGTCAAATTCCTTCTGGATGATGAACTCCCAGAAGATCGCAGTCAAGCCGAGCAGGTCAAGCGTCGGAGCAAAAGCTTCCTGCTAGTCGGAGAAGACCTGTACCGAAGGAGCGCATCCGGCGTCCTCATGCGCTGCGTCACCACCGAGGAAGGCAAGCAGATCCTGCATTCAATCCACTCGGGCATATGTGGCAACCATGCTGCATCCAGGACGTTAGTCGGAAAGGCCTACCGGCAGGGATTCTTCTGGCCCACAGCAGTCACAGACGCCAAAGACATCGTTCGCAAGTGCGAAGGTTGCCAGTTCTTCGCAAGGCAAACAAATCTCCCAGCCCAGGAACTCCAAACTATCCCTATCTCCTGGCCATTCGCAGTATGGGGGCTCGACATGGTCGGGCCCTTCAAGAAAGCGCCAGGGGGGTTCACACATTTATTCGTCGCGGTGGATAAGTTCACCAAGTGGATTGAGGCTAAACCCGTCGCAACAATTACAGCGGCACGAGCAAAGGACTTCATCATGAGTATATTATACCGGTTCGGAGTCCCTAACCGCATCATCACCGACAATGGTACTCAGTTCGCGGCGGGCCTATTCCAAGATTTCTGCGACGATTTCGGCATCAAGATCTGCTATGCATCTGTGGCACACCCGCGGAGCAACGGGCAGGTTGAGCGAGCCAACGGTATGGTCTTGCAAGGCATCAAGGCCAGGATATTCGACCGACTACAACCATATGCGGGTCGGTGGGTACAAGAACTCCCATCCGTTCTCTGGTCTCTCAGAACCACAGTTAGTCGGTCAACAGGGCAATCCCCTTTCTTCCTGGTCTACGGTACCGAGGCCATGCTACCGACAGAGATACAGTTCGGCTCTCCGCGAGTCCGGGCTTACTCCGAAGACGACTCCAACAACACCCGACTGATCGAATTAGATCAGCTGGAAGAAGCAAGAGACGCCGCAACAATCCAGTCGGCAAGGTATCTTCAAGGCCTGCGTCGTTACCACAATCGCAATGTCCGTGGCCGCGCCTTTTTGGTCGGGGATCTCGTTCTAAGGAAGATACAAACCACCAAGGACAGGCACAAATTATCCCCCATCTGGGAAGGGCCGTTCATTATAGCCGAGGTCACACGGCCAGGCGCCTACCGACTGAAGACCAAAGACGGCGTCCTCATCACCAACTCATGGAACATAGAACAGCTACGTCCTTTCTATACCTGAGTTTTACATTTTCCATGTGTACAGTTTTTTCTGACTCACTACGCCGCTTGTTTCAACCGAGTAGTGAGTCGGGGGCTGCATGTATATATGTGTTCTGTCAATAACATACAAGCTTATTTCACCCCGGTTATGAAGCCTTGCCACGACTGATGCGTTCGCCCGAGTATAGCATCTTACTCCGAACGTTTTTTATCAAGTTCTATCGGACTAACTCGGTGCATGCTACACGGTCGGGTAAAGCTAATGACAACCGAGTGATAAGCTTGGCGGCACGACACACATATTTACACATGACCATGTATAAAAGCTTATATACATACCGACTACATAATGTATTGCCTTTACAGACCCAGGTCTCGGGTAATTACTTCAGCAGTCGGCTTCGCCTGTGCGATCAGCTCCAGCGCTTCCTCGGGCGTCGTCTCTTCGGAAAATCCCTCCCCGATGGCCTCAATGTCCGCCCTCGGGTAGATGGACTTGGTCATTGCTAGGGTCTGGGCCACGCCGGCGGCAACCCGCTCGTCCGAGTACCTTTTCAAGGCACTCGGCGCGTCCTCGAGACGCCCCATTATCTGAGGAATTCTGCTACAGCTGGTTCCCACTGGGCGGGGATCTACAAGGTCAAGGAGCCCTTTCACGGACCCGACGAGGGCCTCCCGTGACTCCCTGATCAACCTTATCTCCTCCGTGTAGAACCGATACTGGGCCCGGACGTTAGCTCTCATGCCTGCCCAGATCGGCCGGCAAGTAAGCTTGTCAAATTCGGCTACACACAGGATAACTAATGGATTGGCTGAGATCACAGTCGGGTTGAGGACTTACTTTCGTAGTCGGCCTCCCACCCGGCCACGGTCTTCTCCAGTTCAGCCTTCTCCTTACCGAGCTTGACGACGGCCTTCTCCAACTCGGACTTCTCCCGGTCAAGCTCGGTGTTGGCCTTCGTCAGGTCGGCCTTGACCTTTTCAAGCTCGGCCTTGGCTTCTTCAGCCTCCTTCAGCTGCGATTCCCTCTCTGCTCGGGTCTTTAACTCCGCTTCGAGGTCTGCACCACAGATTAGCCAAGAGCTCAACCGTGCAGTCATGACACCACCGGGCAGTCGGGATCAACGCGGCTGGATGAATACATCAACGGTTCAGTCGGGAAGATATACTCGAGGATTTTACCTCTGATCTTCTCGGCTAGGGCCCATGTCTCCGCCCTGAGCTGATCGGCGCCACTCTTCAGCCAGGCCTCCCTCCCCGCGTGACGCGCCTCCATCTCGGCCTTCAATGCCCGGAGTTGCTGCAATTCCGCGAGGTGGGGAGCCATCTCGACCAGGATCTCCGTCATCGCCTCGTTGCGGTCGACGAGCTTCTGCTCGGGACAAGGAACAAACCGACGACAGAGTCAAACATCAAAACAAGAAGATTGCTGGAGCTTTACTACAAGAATCATACCGCGACCCCTTGGGACCCGCTGATGGCGGCGCGAAGCAGGCTTTCGCGCTCTCTCCTTGCAACGACTTCATCGAGCCTGAAGCTTTTCGCAGTACCGTCGCGAGTGGTCCACGTAAAGGTCCGGGGCATCACACGTGGGGGAGCTTCGATCCGAGGCAGATGCGGGATCTCCGGCGGTGGCGGCAGCGGCGGCGATGGCGATGACGATAACCACGACGGCGACGGGGTCCTGGCCTCAGCACCGCCTTCCCCTACGATTTCGGGGACCGGCTTAGGGGCTCCGTCCGCCGCTTCCGCAACGTACGGCGCCTCGGGGCTGGGGCCTCAGTTTCAACAGCCACCTCTCGGTCGGGTGGCGGCAGCGGCCCTGTAGTCGGAGCCACCTCGGTCTCAGCAACCGGGCTGGCCGCCGGCTCAACAGGTGTGTTCACCGCCGCTGGCTCGGCTGGGGCAGGCTCATCAAGTGGAGCAGACGGGTCAATCTCTTTGAGATCGATATCGGCCCGCTTCCTGCACGACGAAGCAAGACATCAGGACATTACTCTAACATACAATGACTACAGAGGACCCGGAGTAGCGCACCTCTTGGAGAACCTCAGCTTCCTGCCGGGCGGCCCGCCCCCCGGCGAAGCGCTAGCGTCGGCAGTCGGCCCGGTCGGCGTCATCGATGGCAGAGGCGTATCAGCCCGAGTCGGCCCCGACTCTGGTATGGTTGGCTCGGGTTCCTTCGCCCCAAGCGGCCTCTGCTCTAGCCGGCCCCTTGGTGGCGCTGCTGCCGAGCACGACAACGTTGGCCCGAACCTGCCGGTCTCAGCCTGGGACTCGACCGCGTGGGCGTTGTGGCAGCGGTGTCCTTTATTTTCAAGCTGCCGCTCACGGCGCGCGCTGTCATGGCCCCCTCGCCCCGATATAAAATCGGCTTCTTCCCCGCTCTCTTAGAGTCGGGTTGGGCAGCAGAGGGACTCCTCGGCCTCTTCTTCGACGCGACCGCCGACAATGGACGGGAGTCTTCATCAAATTCCTCATGCCACTACAAGCCAGTCGACGAGATACCATCACGCAAGGTTGAACAATCACCGTTCCACAGGCGTTCACCACAGAAGAAAGTAGAAGGTTACCTTGGTCCGCGGCCGGATGAAGCTATAGGCAGCAACTCGGCGGTTATCATCTTCGGTGGCAACCACCCCTTCGGAGAAGTAGCCAAACAAGGTATCGGTCACTGCCCCCTTGTCCGCCGTCTCGCTGCTCACTCGGTCGGGATCGTGTTTACCTTTGAAGGCCCAGCCAAAGGCGCTTCTCAACTTCAGCGGCTGGACGCGCCTCGTCAGAAAACGACGAGCCACCCAAGGCCCTGTCAAGCCGGCCCTCTTGAGGTCATCTATCTTCGTCAGCAATATATGTGCCTGGCCCAGTTCTTCAAAGGTTGGCTCCGAGGACCAGCTTGGCAACACCGCCGGCGGCATACCAGTAAACGGGCGCAAGGAAGGAGCCAGATCGGCGCAATAAAACCACTCCTTGTGCCAGCCCTTCAGAGAAGATTTCAAGGGCAAATCGATATACGTTTTCTTCCCATCGCTCCTCAGTTGAAGACCAGCCCCTCCAATCACACTGATATTACTCTTGGAAGGTTGGGGCTTGATATGGAACAGGTGTCGGAAGAGGATGAAATGGGGTTCAACACCCAGAAAGCACTCGCAAAGAGTAACAAATATGGAGATCTGAAGGATTGAGTTGGGATTTAAATGCACCAACTCCAGCCCGTAGAAATCAAGGATGCGGCGGAAGAAATCAGAAGACGGAAGACACAAGCCCCGATCAAAGAAAGAGGCGAAAACTACCGTTTCACCAGGCCGGGGGTTGGGGATCGACTCATCCCTCGCCGACCGCCAACGGATCACTTCTTGGCTGGGCAACTTCAGCTCGCTCTCCAGCCGTCTCAGCTTCACCGAGCCACAATCTGAGATCGGCCAAGAACTCCCTGGCGCACCCGCAGGATTCGTCGCCTTCGGCATGACTGGAGGTGGTGAGATTTGGGGGAAAGCAAATCGGGGGCTTGGAATAAACGAGGAGGATTGAAATCGCCCGAGTCCGGGTGGGGAACAGCGGCTGCTAACCCTAGCCGGGCGGGAGGCGAAAAGTTAGGCGCGAAGGTGGAAGACGAAGAGATTGGCCGATTTGGGGAAGACGACGGAATCTTTTTCTCTCTCCCCGTCTTTTTATAGCCTGTACCGACTAGATGGGCCCAGGCCTGCACAGTCGGTATTGGGCCGACAAGATATGAGTTCCTACAGTAGCATGCTCCATGTGGGCCGCCTGCAGGCTGAGTTGAAATTATAGCGCTGGTGCTACTAACAGGAACCGATGAGGTAAGCGGATACGCTTCATGAGAGCCTTATTGCTAAACGTATATGTTTGGGTATCTGTTTATCTCACAGGTCTCGAGGATATATCCTTACAAGGATCACAGGCTGGTCTTCATTAAAATTGGAGACGCAGGTATCTTTCTCGAGTACACCTGACCACGTAATGGATTTATTTTCATAAAGTGGTACTCGGCCTACATGCGTGGCCATCAGTTGCCATGAGCAACATTATTCCAGCCGACATGACGCTGAAGAGTCTAACTTTCGAGTAGTGCACTACTCGGGAGAGACTATAAATATTTATTCCCGCTGACATGATGCGGAAGAGTCTAGCTTTTGAGTGGGACGCCACTCGGAAAAGACTATAAAACTCATATTCCGACTGACATGAAGTCGAAGAGTCCTATATACGAGTAGTCTTCTACTCGGCAAGACTATAAAGTTTATTCCGGTTGACATGATACCGAAGAGTCGCAAATACCCAAAGTAATCTACTCGGGAAAGACTTCCAGGTTAAAGATCTTTGACTTTATGTTTAATTGTCTTCACAATTAAGCACAAAGTCGGGGGCTACACCTAATAGGTGCGCCTATTCGGCGCACACTATTCATATATCTACATGAAGCCCTTCATAGCCTCGCTGCCAGCTGACATGAAGCAGGACTCGGGAAGACTTACTCGGACAAAGAGTACTCGGGAGCATCGCACTCGGGTAACCTTCACCGTGGAGGATGAGCACTCGGCATCAGCTGTGACTCAACTATGAAGGTCTCAGGGGCTACTGTGGGAGCCATGGGCCCCGGGTACCTCATTACCAGCACATGGGCCACTCGGATAGAGGATGGGCCAGATCCATGTAATTAGAGATAAGATAGCACCCGGCAGGCTGTGCCTTGTATAATAAGGAAACATAGCCTTAGTCGGATAGGATTCTATCTCTAGAAGGAAATCCCTTGGTCGTATCCGACTGGATCCTTACCATGTACCCCTGTCCCCTAGTATATAAAAGGGAGCAGGGCGCCCCATGAGGGCACGCCAGATCATTGATCGCAAAACCCACCTCAGAGGAATAACACCTCAACTGGACGTAGGGTATTACCTCACCTCGAGGGCCTGAACCAGTATAATTCTCCTGTGGTCCTCTGCAATCCATCGAATTCCAAGTCGCCGAGTAGCCCCATAATATTATTGCCGGTGCAAAGCATCGCACAGGCTGGAGTGAAGATGTATACTTTACTTGTGATCTGTACATTCTTATTATGATTACCAAGTAAGGTATGATGCCATATCTTCAATGCAAAACTACTGTGGCCCAATTCCAACTCATTGAGTACGTAGTTTTTCTCATTGGCCGTAACTGCCGAGACGCTTAAGTGGACCACTCTCCATCTCTTGCCAATCAAAACACATCCTAAACCTTGTCGGGATTGCATCACAATAAACTTGCGAATCTTTCCTGGGGATCAGCTAAAGTTAACACCAGCGGGGATACCGATCTTCTTTAGTTCTGGAACTCTGCTCACACTCAGATGCCATTGAATTTAACACCCTTTTGGAGCAACCGAGTCATTGTTGCCCAATCTTCGAGAAGTTCTCTATGAACCTGCCCGTAATATCCTACAAGACCAAGCGAAACTCCGTTATTTCTGAAACTGTTTTTGCGTTGTTTTCCACTTTCGCGTGACTGACTCCACATTGGCTTGGATCCACTGCAACACCTCCAGGCAGAAGGACCATGAAACCAAGAACTCCACTTTTGACAACTAGAAGTCACATTACTAAACTTAGGTATAGCTGATGCTGTTTTCTCATCTCTCT